>JAUPFX010000006.1:36936950-37444450 GCA_036937225.1 Sebastes paucispinis | reverse complement strand
AAAAAAATGTCCGAAAAAAAAGATCTGAAAATGTCTGAAAAAAAAGATCTGAAAATTGTCGGACAAAAAAAGTCTGAAAAAACTGTCCGAAGAAACAGATCTGAAAATGTCTGAAAAAAAATTCTGAAAAAAAAGATCTGAAAATTGTCGGACAAAAAAAGTCTGGAAAAAATATCTGAAAAATGTCGGACAAAAAAAGTCTGAAAAAACTGTCCGAAAAAAAACATCTGAAAAATTTCGTACAAAAGAAGTCTGAAAAAAAAGATCTGAAAATGTCGGACAAAAAAAGTCTGAAAAATGTCGGACAAAAAAAGTCTGAAAAAAAAGATCTGAAAATTGTCGGACAAAAAAAGTCTGAAAAATATCTGAAAAAAATATCTGAAAAAAATATCTGAAAAATGTTGGACAAAAGAATTCTGAAAAAAAAGATCTGAAAAAAAGATCTCAAAATTGTCGAACAAAAAAAGTCTGAAAAAAATATCTGAAAAATGTCGAACAAAAAGAGTCTGAAAAAAAAAGAACTGAAAAATGACGGACAAAAAAAGTCTGAAAAAACTGTCCGAAAAAAAAGATCTAAAAAAAAGTCTGGAAAAAAAGCCCAAAAAAAAGTCTGAAAAATGTCGAACAAAAGAAGTCTGAAAAATGTCGGACAAAAGAAGTTTGAAAAAAAGTCTGAAAAAAAATATCTGAAAAATGTTGGACAAAAAAAGTCTGAAAAAACTGTCCGAAAAAAAAGATCTAAAAAAAAGTCTGGAAAAAAAGCCCGAAAAAAAGTCTGAAAAATGTCGAACAAAAGAAGTCTGAAAAATGTCGGACAAAAGAAGTTTGAAAAAAAGTCTGAAAAAAAATATCTGAAAAATGTCGGACAAACGAAATCTGAAAAAAAAGATCTGAAAATTGTCGGACAAAAGAATTCTGAAATAACTGTCCAAAAAAAAAGATCTGAAAATGTCTGAAAAAAAAGTCTGAAAAAAAAGATCTGAAAAATGTCGGACAAAAAAAGTTTGAAAAAACTGTCCGGAAAAAAATATCTGAAAATGTCGGACAAAAAAAGATCTGAAAAAAAGATCTGAAAAATGTCGGACAAAAGAAGTCTAAAAAAAATATCTGAAAATGTCGGACTAAAAAAGATCTGAAAAAAATATCTGAAAAATGTCGGACAAAAAAAGTTTGAAAAAACTTTCCGGAAAAAAATATCTGAAAATGTCGGACAAAAAAAGATCTGAAAAAAATATCTGAAAAATGTTGGACAAAAAAAGATCTGAAAATTGTCGGACAAAAAAAGTCTGAAAAAAAAGATCTGAAAATTGTCGGACAAAAACAGTCTGAAAATTGTCGGACAAAAAAAGTCTGAAAAAACTGTCCGGAAAAAAAGATCTGAAAAAAAGATCTGAAAAAAAGATCTGAAAAATGTCGGACAAAAGAAGTCTAAAAAAACTGCCCGAAAAAAAAGATCTGAAAAAAAGTCTGGGAAAAAAGCCCGAAAAAAAGTCTGAAAAATGTCGGACAAACGAAATCTGAAAAAAAAGATCTGAAAATTGTCGGACAAAAGAATTCTGAAAAAACTGTCCGAAAAAAAAGATCTGAAAATGTCTGAAAAAAAAGTCTGAAAAAAAAGATCTGAAAAATGTCGGACAAAAGAAGTCTAAAAAAACTGTCCGAAAAAAAAGATCTGAAAAAATGTCTGGAAAAAAAGCCCGAAAAAAAGTCTGAAAAATGTCGGACAAACGAAATCTGAAAAAAAAGATCTGAAAATTGTCGGACAAAAGAATTCTGAAATAACTGTCCGAAAAAAAAGATCTGAAAATGTCTGAAAAAAAAGTCTGAAAAAAAAGACCTGAAAATTGTCGGACAAAAAAAGTCTGGAAAAAATATCTGAAAAATATCGGACAAAAAAAGTCTGAAAAAACTGTCTGAAAAAAAAGATCTGAAAAAAAGTCTGAAAAATGTCGGACAAAAGAAGTCTAAAAAAAATATCTGAAAAATGTCGGACAAAGGAAGTCTAAAAAAACTGTCCGAAAAAAAAGATCTGAAAAAATGTCTGGAAAAAAAGCCCGAAAAAAAGTCTGAAAAATGTCGGACAAACGAAATCTGAAAAAAAAGATCTGAAAATTGTCGGACAAAAGAATTCTGAAAAAACTGTCCGAAAAAAAAGATCTGAAAATGTCTGAAAAAAAAGTCTGAAAAAAAAGATCTGAAAAATGTCGGACAAAAGAAGTCTAAAAAAACTGTCCGAAAAAAAAGATCTGAAAAAATGTCTGGAAAAAAAGCCCGAAAAAAAGTCTGAAAAATGTCGGACAAACGAAATCTGAAAAAAAAGATCTGAAAATTGTCGGACAAAAGAATTCTGAAATAACTGTCCGAAAAAAAAGATCTGAAAATGTCTGAAAAAAAAGTCTGAAAAAAAAGACCTGAAAATTGTCGGACAAAAAAAGTCTGGAAAAAATATCTGAAAAATATCGGACAAAAAAAGTCTGAAAAAACTGTCTGAAAAAAAAGATCTGAAAAAAAGTCTGAAAAATGTCGGACAAAAGAAGTCTAAAAAAAATATCTGAAAAATGTCGGACAAAGGAAGTCTAAAAAAACTGTCTGAAAAAAAAGATCTGAAAAAATGTCTGGAAAAAAAGCCCGAAAAAAAGTCTGAAAAATGTCGGACAAACGAAATCTGAAAAAAAAGATCTGAAAATTGTCGGACAAAAGAATTCTGAAATAACTGTCCGAAAAAAAAGATCTGAAAATGTCTGAAAAAAAAGTCTGAAAAAAAGATCTGAAAATTGTCGGACAAAAAAAGTCTGGAAAAAATATCTGAAAAATATCGGACAAAAAAAGTCTGAAAAAACTGTCTGAAAAAAAAGATCTGAAAAAAAGATCTGAAAAATGTCGGACAAAAGAAGTCTAAAAAAACTGCCCGAAAAAAAAGATCTGAAAAAAAGTCTGGGAAAAAAGCCCGAAAAAAAGTCTGAAAAATGTCGGACAAACGAAATCTGAAAAAAAAGATCTGAAAATTGTCGGACAAAAGAATTCTGAAAAAACTGTCCGAAAAAAAAGATCTGAAAAAAAAGTCTGAAAAAAAAGATCTGAAAAATGTCGGACAAAAGAAGTCTAAAAAAAAGATCTGAAAATGTCGGACTAAAAAAGATCTGAAAAAAAGATCTGAAAATGTCGGACAAAAAAAGATCTGAAAATTGTCGGACAAAAAAAGTCTGAAAAAAAAGATCTGAAAATTGTCGGACAAAAACAGTCTGAAAAATGTCGGACAAAAAAAGTCTGGAAAGAATATCTGAAAAATGTCGGACAAAAAAAGATCTGAAAAAAATATCTGAAAAATGTTGGACAAAAGAATTCTGAAAAAAAAGTCTGAAAACAAAGATCTGAAAAAAAGATCTGAAAAATGGACAAAAAAAGTTTAAAAAAAAAGATCTCAAAATTGTTGAACAAAAAAAGTCTGAAAAAAATATCTGAAAAATGACGGACAAAAAAAGTCTGAAAAAAACTGTCCGAAAAAAAAGATTTGAAAATGTCGGACAAAAGAAGTCTGGAAAGAATATCTGAAAAATGTCTGAAAAAAATGATCTGAAAAAAAATATCTGAAAAATGTCGGACAAAAGAAGTCTGAAAAAACTGTCCGAAAAAAAAGATCTGAAAATTTCTGAAAAAAAAGTCTGAAAAAAAAGATCTGAAAAAGATCGGACAATAGAAGTCTGAAAAAACTTCTATTGACTTTTTTTTTTGCCAATGATTCAGATTTATTGCCTCCACAAAGTAGGTCAGTGGAAGGTTTGAGGGAGGGCCAAGGCGGGATCTCGTGGCAAATCGGAAGATGCCTGTTCCACTTCCTCGCAGGCTGCAGACGAGGAGAGTTTCTCCCATCGGGACAGGTCCCCTCTTCGGGCCAGCCCGGGAGATGGCGGCCAGCGCTGTGGCTTCTGTCACGCTGGGGATGAAGAAAATGAAACGAGGGGCATGCTTCATACCGATAACTCAAAAAAAGTGGCGGCACACAACAAGTGTATGCTTTTTTCATCGGGGACAGTGCAGCTGACCACAACGTCACGGGCTGAATTTGGAAATTTTTAATTAGAATTAGACTTTTTTCATTAATTTTTTCAACATATGATATATACAATATTGTATTTTTTTCCAAAAAAATTCAAAATGCAATACTATAACTTTTTTTCATGACATTTTTTGAAAAACTATACTCTGACTTTTTTTCCAAGGAATTTTTCGACATATACGATACATTTTTTTAAATTATTTTTTTCAACATATTATACAATTTAATTTATTTCATGGATTTTTTTCGACATGCCTATGACTTTTTTTTCATGAAATTTTTTGACATATCATACAATGGATTTTTTTTAAAACAGTTTAAGCAAGTTTAGTGATGAAAATTAAAGTTTTACATGGAATTGAGGTCAGTGTGAAGGTTTGATGCAGAAAGGCATTTATGTAAAAAATTTGTAAAAATATATTCCCTTTCATTTTCATCCTGTTTTGTATGTTTCCAATAAAAGAGATTTCTTTTGTGAAGAAATCACATATTCTTCATATAAATGCACATTTCAGTGTTTCTTGAGGAGAAATGCGTTCCTGAGTGGTTTTGGGTGAGAAAGACATATTAAGCGAGTTTAGTGATGAAAACTAGCGTTTTACATGGAATTCAGCTCAGAATGAAGATTTGATACTTGGAAGCGAATTCTAATGTAAAATTTGAGAAAACAATGTTTCTTTTCATATTCTATCTCTTTTTTGTATGTTTCCAGTATAACAGATGTGTTTCTGTAAATGAATCACATATTCTTCATATAAATGCACATTTCAGTGTTTCTTAAGGAGAAATGCGTTCCTGAGTGGTTTTGGGTGAGAAAGACATATTAAGCGAGTTTAGTGATGAAAACTAGCGTTTTACATGGAATTCAGCTCAGAATGAAGATTTGATACTTGGAAGCGAATTCTAATGTAAAATTTGAGAAAACAATGTTTCTTTTCATATTCTATCTCTTTTTTGTATGTTTCCAGTATAACAGATGTGTTTCTGTAAATAAATCACATATTCTTCATATAAATGCACATTTCAGTGTTTCTTAAGGAGAAATGCGTTCCTGAGTGGTTTTGGATGAGAAAGACATATTAAGTGAGTTTAGTGATGAAAACTAGCGTTTTACATGGAATTCAGCTCAGACTGACAGTTTGATGCCTGGAGTCCAAAACTATCATATTAGATTTTGGAAAACTGTGTTCCCTTTCATATTTATCCTTTTTTTTGTGTTTCCAATGCAAGAAATGTTTTTCTGTGAAGAAATTTCACATTTTTCATATGAATCCACTTTTCAGTGTTTCATGAGGAGAAATGCATTCTTTGGCTTAGTGATGAAAACTAGAGTTGTACATTGTGATCGTATAGTGGTACATTTCAACACAGGTTACAATTACATTGTAAAAGAATAAACATGAAATATATAAAACATATTTCCACATCCACATAGTTATATCAATTTAAAATGAATTAAAGCCGCAAGCGGCATTTCGCGGGTTATAGCCTTTATCGCTCAAAGCGCCCGCCTAGTGGTCGATTTGAATGAAACTTTCAGCTGATGTTTCAACTACTCTTGTGAACATATGCTGCAAGTTTGGAGATGATGGGCCAAAGGCTTGTGAAGTTAGGTCTATTGATGTGCTGAGGCACAACTCTTAGAAATGTATTGGTCAATATCTTCACAACGCAATAACATATCAACAAGCTTAATGCAACTTTTGATAAGCCTTGTCCAATAATGATTCGCAGAAAATATTCCAGCCTTCGGACCAACGGCTTAGGAGGAGATGTCAAAAATGTGTTTTTCAAAAAATCCAATATGGCGGAAAATATTTCCAGGTGCACTTTGGAGGTCTAAGAGGCTTTATTGTAGATCACACGGAGTTGCACATATGTGTAACATTTCAAGTCAATCGGACTTACGGTTTGAGGGGCGTGGCCTTTCCAAAATCGCATGTTTGGGCGTTAATTACCATGTGGCCGATTTGAATGAAACTTTCAGCAGATGTTTCAGCTACTCTTGTGAACATATGCTGCAAGTTTGGAGATGATGGGCCAAAGGCTTGTGAAGTTAGGTCTATTGATGTGCTGAGCCCGCCCCTTAAAAATTAATTGGTCAATATCTTCACAACACAATAACATATCAACAAGCTTTATGCAACCTTTGATGAGCCTGGTCCAATAATGATTCGCAGAAAATATGCCAGCAATCAGACCTACGGTTTAGGAGGAGATGTCAAAAATGTGTTTTTCAAAAAATTCAACATGGCGGAAAATTTAGTTGGTGGACTTTCGTGGTCCAAGAGACTTTTTTGTAGATCACATTCAGCAGCACATGTCTGTCAAATTTCAAATTGATAGGACTTATGGTGTGAGGGGGCTGGCCTTGAAAATTGTTATAGCGCCACCATGTGGCCAATTGTTTTCATATTTTATGTGAAGCATTATGACATCATGTACAGTTATGGTACCAAGTCTCATGTCTCTAGCTCGTTCCAGCTCACAGCAAATTGAGCAAAGGCATAATTTAGCATAAAATGCTAAATAGGCCACGCCCACATGCACCGATCAATATGACACTATAGATCTTGGTTAATACTTGCCAAAACTTACCAAATTTGATAAAATTCTGTCCACCGGATCTTGCGATACAAGTTTCTGATATTTGTGGCGCCCCCTATGTGTCAAGCAGAAAACGCTTTGGTATGCCTCTTCCCAAATATGTACTGAAGATATCTACCAAGATTTTTGATGATTTGACTAATGGTCAATGAATTATGGCTAATTTCCTGCTAAGTCCCTCCAATTGAAAAGTTTGTTGGTCAACAGATTCATAACACAATGAAGTATCAACACGCTTTATGAAACTTTAGATGACATTAGTCCAATAATGATCCACAGAAAATTTGGTAGCAATCGGACCTACGGTTTAGGAGGAGATGTCAAAAATCTGTTTTTCAAAAAATCCAATATGGCGGAAAATCTAGTTAGGCGGACGTTAGTGGTCTGAGCAGTCTGAGATCACACGGAGCTAGACATGTGTGTCGAGTTGAAAGTCAATCAGACTTATGGTGTGAGGGGCATAGCTTTTTCAAAATTGTGTGTTTGGGCGTTAATTACAGCGCCATCATGTGGCCGATTGGGGTCATAGTTCTTGAGAAGCAGCTGCACATCATTCCAGTTCCTATGCCAAGTTTCATGTTTCCATCTCATTCCAGCTCACGGCAATTGTGCTTATTCGGCAGACAACGAATAATAATAATAAATTCACACAAAAACAAACTAACTTAATGTAATGTAATGCAAAATTAATTAAATGTAATGTTTACAAGTGTAGCTAGTGTGTTTCTTTTTCTTCTTTTTTGTTTCTTCTTAGTTTTTATCTTCCCTCAACAACAGAAGAATCCCACATGCAGCTAACTATGCTCTGCTGCCACCTCCAGGAACGCCATGGAACAAATCGGGCACGTTCCGCTCAACAAAGAGAAATGATTGAACACTTTTCCACACGGTGTAACAACTTTAATTATATTGAAAAAAAAGATCTGAAAATTGTCGGACAAAAAAAAGTCTGGAAAAAATATCTGAAAAATGTTGGACAAAAAAAGTCTGAAAAAAATGTCAGAAAAAAAAGATCTGAAAATGTCTGAAAAAAAAGTCTGAAAAAAAAGATCTGAAAATTGTCAGACAAAAAAAGTCTGAAAAAACTGTCCGAAAAAAAAGATCTGAAAATGTCTGAAAAAAAATTCTGAAAAAAAAGATCTGAAAATTGTCGGACGAAAAAAGTCTGAAAAAACTGTCCGAAAAAAAAGATCTGAAAAAAAGATCTGAAAAATGTCGTACAAAAGAAGTCTGAAAAAAAAGATCTGAAAATGTCGGACAAAAAAAGTCTGAAAAATGTCGGACAAAAAAAGTCTGAAAAAACTGTCCGAAAAAAAAGATCTGAAAATTGTCGGACAAAAAAAGTCTGAAAAACATTTCCGAAAAAAAAGATCTGAAAATGTCTGAAAAAAAAGTCTGAAAAAAAAGATCTGAAAATTGTCGGACAAAAAAAGTCTGAAAAAACTGTCCGAAAAAAAAGATCTGAAAATGTCTGAAAAAAAATTCTGAAAAAAAAGATCTGAAAATTGTCGGACGAAAAAAATCTGGAAAAAATATCTGAAAAATGTCGGACAAAAAAAGTCTGAAAAAACTGTCCGAAAAAAAAGATCTGAAAAAAAGATCTGAAAATTGTCAGACAAAAAAAGTCTGAAAAACATTTCCGAAAAAAAAGATCTGAAAATGTCGGACAAAAAAAGTCTGGAAAAAATATCTGAAAAATGTCGGACAAAGGAAGTCTAAAAAAACTGTCCGAAAAAAAAGATCTGAAAAAATGTCTGGAAAAAAAGCCCGAAAAAAAGTCTGAAAAATGTCGGACAAACGAAATCTGAAAAAAAAGATCTGAAAATTGTCGGACAAAAGAATTCTGAAATAACTGTCCGAAAAAAAAGATCTGAAAATGTCTGAAAAAAAAGTCTGAAAAAAAAGATCTGAAAATTGTCGGACAAAAAAAGTCTGGAAAAAATATCTGAAAAATATCGGACAAAAAAAGTCTGAAAAAACTGTCTGAAAAAAAAGATCTGAAAAAAAGATCTGAAAAATGTCGGACAAAAGAAGTCTAAAAAAACTGCCCGAAAAAAAAGATCTGAAAAAAAGTCTGGGAAAAAAGCCCGAAAAAAAGTCTGAAAAATGTCGGACAAACGAAATCTGAAAAAAAAGATCTGAAAATTGTCGAAAAAAAAAATCTGGAAAAAATATCTGAAAAATGTTGGACAAAAAAAGTCTGAAAAAAATGTCAGAAAAAAAAGATCTGAAAATGTCTGAAAAAAAAGATCTGAAAATTGTCGGACAAAAAAAGTCTGAAAAAACTGTCCGAAAAAAAAGATCTGAAAATTGTCGGACAAAAAAAGTCTGAAAAAACTGTCCGAAAAAAAAGATCTGAAAATTGTCGGACAAAAAAAGTCTGAAAAAACTGTCCGAAAAAAAAGATCTGAAAATTGTCGGACAAAAGAATTCTGAAATAACTGTCCGAAAAAAAAGATCTGAAAATGTCTGAAAAAAAAGTCTGAAAAAAAAGACCTGAAAATTGTCGGACAAAAAAAGTCTGGAAAAAATATCTGAAAAATATCGGACAAAAAAAGTCTGAAAAAACTGTCTGAAAAAAAAGATCTGAAAAAAAGTCTGAAAAATGTCGGACAAAAGAAGTCTAAAAAAAATATCTGAAAAATGTCGGACAAAGGAAGTCTAAAAAAACTGTCCGAAAAAAAAGATCTGAAAAAATGTCTGGAAAAAAAGCCCGAAAAAAAGTCTGAAAAATGTCGGACAAACGAAATCTGAAAAAAAAGATCTGAAAATTGTCGGACAAAAGAATTCTGAAAAAACTGTCCGAAAAAAAAGATCTGAAAATGTCTGAAAAAAAAGTCTGAAAAAAAAGATCTGAAAAATGTCGGACAAAAGAAGTCTAAAAAAACTGTCCGAAAAAAAAGATCTGAAAAAATGTCTGGAAAAAAAGCCCGAAAAAAAGTCTGAAAAATGTCGGACAAACGAAATCTGAAAAAAAAGATCTGAAAATTGTCGGACAAAAGAATTCTGAAATAACTGTCCGAAAAAAAAGATCTGAAAATGTCTGAAAAAAAAGTCTGAAAAAAAAGACCTGAAAATTGTCGGACAAAAAAAGTCTGGAAAAAATATCTGAAAAATATCGGACAAAAAAAGTCTGAAAAAACTGTCTGAAAAAAAAGATCTGAAAAAAAGTCTGAAAAATGTCGGACAAAAGAAGTCTAAAAAAAATATCTGAAAAATGTCGGACAAAGGAAGTCTAAAAAAACTGTCCGAAAAAAAAGATCTGAAAAAATGTCTGGAAAAAAAGCCCGAAAAAAAGTCTGAAAAATGTCGGACAAACGAAATCTGAAAAAAAAGATCTGAAAATTGTCGGACAAAAGAATTCTGAAATAACTGTCCGAAAAAAAAGATCTGAAAATGTCTGAAAAAAAAGTCTGAAAAAAAGATCTGAAAATTGTCGGACAAAAAAAGTCTGGAAAAAATATCTGAAAAATATCGGACAAAAAAAGTCTGAAAAAACTGTCTGAAAAAAAAGATCTGAAAAAAAGATCTGAAAAATGTCGGACAAAAGAAGTCTAAAAAAACTGCCCGAAAAAAAAGATCTGAAAAAAAGTCTGGGAAAAAAGCCCGAAAAAAAGTCTGAAAAATGTCGGACAAACGAAATCTGAAAAAAAAGATCTGAAAATTGTCGGACAAAAGAATTCTGAAAAAACTGTCCGAAAAAAAAGATCTGAAAAAAAAGTCTGAAAAAAAAGATCTGAAAAATGTCGGACAAAAGAAGTCTAAAAAAAAGATCTGAAAATGTCGGACTAAAAAAGATCTGAAAAAAAGATCTGAAAATGTCGGACAAAAAAAGATCTGAAAAAAATATCTGAAAAATGTCGGACAAAAAAAGATCTGAAAAAAATATCTGAAAATGTCGGACAAAAAAAGATCTGAAAATTGTCGGACAAAAAAAGTCTGAAAAAAAAGATCTGAAAATTGTCGGACAAAAACAGTCTGAAAAATGTCGGACAAAAAAAGTCTGGAAAGAATATCTGAAAAATGTCGGACAAAAAAAGATCTGAAAAAAATATCTGAAAAATGTTGGACAAAAGAATTCTGAAAAAAAAGTCTGAAAACAAAGATCTGAAAAAAAGATCTGAAAAATGGACAAAAAAAGTTTAAAAAAAAAGATCTCAAAATTGTTGAACAAAAAAAGTCTGAAAAAAATATCTGAAAAATGACGGACAAAAAAAGTCTGAAAAAAACTGTCCGAAAAAAAAGATTTGAAAATGTCGGACAAAAGAAGTCTGGAAAGAATATCTGAAAAATGTCTGAAAAAAATGATCTGAAAAAAAATATCTGAAAAATGTCGGACAAAAGAAGTCTGAAAAAACTGTCCGAAAAAAAAGATCTGAAAATTTCTGAAAAAAAAGTCTGAAAAAAAAGATCTGAAAAAGATCGGACAATAGAAGTCTGAAAAAACTTCTATTGACTTTTTTTTTTGCCAATGATTCAGATTTATTGCCTCCACAAAGTAGGTCAGTGGAAGGTTTGAGGGAGGGCCAAGGCGGGATCTCGTGGCAAATCGGAAGATGCCTGTTCCACTTCCTCGCAGGCTGCAGACGAGGAGAGTTTCTCCCATCGGGACAGGTCCCCTCTTCGGGCCAGCCCGGGAGATGGCGGCCAGCGCTGTGGCTTCTGTCACGCTGGGGATGAAGAAAATGAAACGAGGGGCATGCTTCATACCGATAACTCAAAAAAAGTGGCGGCACACAACAAGTGTATGCTTTTTTCATCGGGGACAGTGCAGCTGACCACAACGTCACGGGCTGAATTTGGAAATTTTTAATTAGAATTAGACTTTTTTCATTAATTTTTTCAACATATGATATATACAATATTGTATTTTTTTCCAAAAAAATTCAAAATGCAATACTATAACTTTTTTTCATGACATTTTTTGAAAAACTATACTCTGACTTTTTTTCCAAGGAATTTTTCGACATATACGATACATTTTTTTAAATTATTTTTTTCAACATATTATACAATTTAATTTATTTCATGGATTTTTTTCGACATGCCTATGACTTTTTTTTCATGAAATTTTTTGACATATCATACAATGGATTTTTTTTAAAACAGTTTAAGCAAGTTTAGTGATGAAAATTAAAGTTTTACATGGAATTGAGGTCAGTGTGAAGGTTTGATGCAGAAAGGCCAACTATTATGTAAAAAATTTGTAAAAATATATTCCCTTTCATTTTCATCCTGTTTTGTATGTTTCCAATAAAAGAGATTTCTTTTGTGAAGAAATCACATATTCTTCATATAAATGCACATTTCAGTGTTTCTTGAGGAGAAATGCGTTCCTGAGTGGTTTTGGGTGAGAAAGACATATTAAGCGAGTTTAGTGATGAAAACTAGCGTTTTACATGGAATTCAGCTCAGAATGAAGATTTGATACTTGGAAGCGAATTCTAATGTAAAATTTGAGAAAACAATGTTTCTTTTCATATTCTATCTCTTTTTTGTATGTTTCCAGTATAACAGATGTGTTTCTGTAAATGAATCACATATTCTTCATATAAATGCACATTTCAGTGTTTCTTAAGGAGAAATGCGTTCCTGAGTGGTTTTGGGTGAGAAAGACATATTAAGCGAGTTTAGTGATGAAAACTAGCGTTTTACATGGAATTCAGCTCAGAATGAAGATTTGATACTTGGAAGCGAATTCTAATGTAAAATTTGAGAAAACAATGTTTCTTTTCATATTCTATCTCTTTTTTGTATGTTTCCAGTATAACAGATGTGTTTCTGTAAATAAATCACATATTCTTCATATAAATGCACATTTCAGTGTTTCTTAAGGAGAAATGCGTTCCTGAGTGGTTTTGGATGAGAAAGACATATTAAGTGAGTTTAGTGATGAAAACTAGCGTTTTACATGGAATTCAGCTCAGACTGACAGTTTGATGCCTGGAGTCCAAAACTATCATATTAGATTTTGGAAAACTGTGTTCCCTTTCATATTTATCCTTTTTTTTGTGTTTCCAATGCAAGAAATGTTTTTCTGTGAAGAAATTTCACATTTTTCATATGAATCCACTTTTCAGTGTTTCATGAGGAGAAATGCATTCTTTGGCTTAGTGATGAAAACTAGAGTTGTACATTGTGATCGTATAGTGGTACATTTCAACACAGGTTACAATTACATTGTAAAAGAATAAACATGAAATATATAAAACATATTTCCACATCCACATAGTTATATCAATTTAAAATGAATTAAAGCCGCAAGCGGCATTTCGCGGGTTATAGCCTTTATCGCTCAAAGCGCCCGCCTAGTGGTCGATTTGAATGAAACTTTCAGCTGATGTTTCAACTACTCTTGTGAACATATGCTGCAAGTTTGGAGATGATGGGCCAAAGGCTTGTGAAGTTAGGTCTATTGATGTGCTGAGGCACAACTCTTAGAAATGTATTGGTCAATATCTTCACAACGCAATAACATATCAACAAGCTTAATGCAACTTTTGATAAGCCTTGTCCAATAATGATTCGCAGAAAATATTCCAGCCTTCGGACCAACGGCTTAGGAGGAGATGTCAAAAATGTGTTTTTCAAAAAATCCAATATGGCGGAAAATATTTCCAGGTGCACTTTGGAGGTCTAAGAGGCTTTATTGTAGATCACACGGAGTTGCACATATGTGTAACATTTCAAGTCAATCGGACTTACGGTTTGAGGGGCGTGGCCTTTCCAAAATCGCATGTTTGGGCGTTAATTACCATGTGGCCGATTTGAATGAAACTTTCAGCAGATGTTTCAGCTACTCTTGTGAACATATGCTGCAAGTTTGGAGATGATGGGCCAAAGGCTTGTGAAGTTAGGTCTATTGATGTGCTGAGCCCGCCCCTTAAAAATTAATTGGTCAATATCTTCACAACACAATAACATATCAACAAGCTTTATGCAACCTTTGATGAGCCTGGTCCAATAATGATTCGCAGAAAATATGCCAGCAATCAGACCTACGGTTTAGGAGGAGATGTCAAAAATGTGTTTTTCAAAAAATTCAACATGGCGGAAAATTTAGTTGGTGGACTTTCGTGGTCCAAGAGACTTTTTTGTAGATCACATTCAGCAGCACATGTCTGTCAAATTTCAAATTGATAGGACTTATGGTGTGAGGGGGCTGGCCTTGAAAATTGTTATAGCGCCACCATGTGGCCAATTGTTTTCATATTTTATGTGAAGCATTATGACATCATGTACAGTTATGGTACCAAGTCTCATGTCTCTAGCTCGTTCCAGCTCACAGCAAATTGAGCAAAGGCATAATTTAGCATAAAATGCTAAATAGGCCACGCCCACATGCACCGATCAATATGACACTATAGATCTTGGTTAATACTTGCCAAAACTTACCAAATTTGATAAAATTCTGTCCACCGGATCTTGCGATACAAGTTTCTGATATTTGTGGCGCCCCCTATGTGTCAAGCAGAAAACGCTTTGGTATGCCTCTTCCCAAATATGTACTGAAGATATCTACCAAGATTTTTGATGATTTGACTAATGGTCAATGAATTATGGCTAATTTCCTGCTAAGTCCCTCCAATTGAAAAGTTTGTTGGTCAACAGATTCATAACACAATGAAGTATCAACACGCTTTATGAAACTTTAGATGACATTAGTCCAATAATGATCCACAGAAAATTTGGTAGCAATCGGACCTACGGTTTAGGAGGAGATGTCAAAAATCTGTTTTTCAAAAAATCCAATATGGCGGAAAATCTAGTTAGGCGGACGTTAGTGGTCTGAGCAGTCTGAGATCACACGGAGCTAGACATGTGTGTCGAGTTGAAAGTCAATCAGACTTATGGTGTGAGGGGCATAGCTTTTTCAAAATTGTGTGTTTGGGCGTTAATTACAGCGCCATCATGTGGCCGATTGGGGTCATAGTTCTTGAGAAGCAGCTGCACATCATTCCAGTTCCTATGCCAAGTTTCATGTTTCCATCTCATTCCAGCTCACGGCAATTGTGCTTATTCGGCAGACAACGAATAATAATAATAAATTCACACAAAAACAAACTAACTTAATGTAATGTAATGCAAAATTAATTAAATGTAATGTTTACAAGTGTAGCTAGTGTGTTTCTTTTTCTTCTTTTTTGTTTCTTCTTAGTTTTTATCTTCCCTCAACAACAGAAGAATCCCACATGCAGCTAACTATGCTCTGCTGCCACCTCCAGGAACGCCATGGAACAAATCGGGCACGTTCCGCTCAACAAAGAGAAATGATTGAACACTTTTCCACACGGTGTAACAACTTTAATTATATTGAAAAAAAAGATCTGAAAATTGTCGGACAAAAAAAAGTCTGGAAAAAATATCTGAAAAATGTTGGACAAAAAAAGTCTGAAAAAAATGTCAGAAAAAAAAGATCTGAAAATGTCTGAAAAAAAAGTCTGAAAAAAAAGATCTGAAAATTGTCAGACAAAAAAAGTCTGAAAAAACTGTCCGAAAAAAAAGATCTGAAAATGTCTGAAAAAAAATTCTGAAAAAAAAGATCTGAAAATTGTCGGACGAAAAAAGTCTGAAAAAACTGTCCGAAAAAAAAGATCTGAAAAAAAGATCTGAAAAATGTCGTACAAAAGAAGTCTGAAAAAAAAGATCTGAAAATGTCGGACAAAAAAAGTCTGAAAAATGTCGGACAAAAAAAGTCTGAAAAAACTGTCCGAAAAAAAAGATCTGAAAATTGTCGGACAAAAAAAGTCTGAAAAACATTTCCGAAAAAAAAGATCTGAAAATGTCTGAAAAAAAAGTCTGAAAAAAAAGATCTGAAAATTGTCGGACAAAAAAAGTCTGAAAAAACTGTCCGAAAAAAAAGATCTGAAAATGTCTGAAAAAAAATTCTGAAAAAAAAGATCTGAAAATTGTCGGACGAAAAAAATCTGGAAAAAATATCTGAAAAATGTCGGACAAAAAAAGTCTGAAAAAACTGTCCGAAAAAAAAGATCTGAAAAAAAGATCTGAAAATTGTCAGACAAAAAAAGTCTGAAAAACATTTCCGAAAAAAAAGATCTGAAAATGTCGGACAAAAAAAGTCTGGAAAAAATATCTGAAAAATGTCGGACAAAGGAAGTCTAAAAAAACTGTCCGAAAAAAAAGATCTGAAAAAATGTCTGGAAAAAAAGCCCGAAAAAAAGTCTGAAAAATGTCGGACAAACGAAATCTGAAAAAAAAGATCTGAAAATTGTCGGACAAAAGAATTCTGAAATAACTGTCCGAAAAAAAAGATCTGAAAATGTCTGAAAAAAAAGTCTGAAAAAAAAGATCTGAAAATTGTCGGACAAAAAAAGTCTGGAAAAAATATCTGAAAAATATCGGACAAAAAAAGTCTGAAAAAACTGTCTGAAAAAAAAGATCTGAAAAAAAGATCTGAAAAATGTCGGACAAAAGAAGTCTAAAAAAACTGCCCGAAAAAAAAGATCTGAAAAAAAGTCTGGGAAAAAAGCCCGAAAAAAAGTCTGAAAAATGTCGGACAAACGAAATCTGAAAAAAAAGATCTGAAAATTGTCGAAAAAAAAAATCTGGAAAAAATATCTGAAAAATGTTGGACAAAAAAAGTCTGAAAAAAATGTCAGAAAAAAAAGATCTGAAAATGTCTGAAAAAAAAGATCTGAAAATTGTCGGACAAAAAAAGTCTGAAAAAACTGTCCGAAAAAAAAGATCTGAAAATTGTCGGACAAAAAAAGTCTGAAAAAACTGTCCGAAAAAAAAGATCTGAAAATGTCTGAAAAAAAATTCTGAAAAAAAAGATCTGAAAATTGTCGGACGAAAAAAATCTGGAAAAAATATCTGAAAAATGTCGGACAAAAAAAGTCTGAAAAAACTGTACGAAAAAAAAGATCTGAAAAAAAGATCTGAAAAATGTCGTACAAAAGAAGTTTAAAAAAAAGATCTGAAAATGTCGGACAAACGAAATCTGAAAAAAAAGATCTGAAAAATGTCAGACAAAAAAAGTCTGAAAAAAAAGATCTGAAAATGTCGGACAAACGAAATCTGAAAAAAAAGATCTGAAAATTGTCGGACAAAAGAATTCTGAAAAAACTGTCCGAAAAAAAAGATCTGAAAAAAAATCTGTAAAAAAAGTCCGAAAAAAAGTCTGAAAAATGTCGGACAAACGAAATCTGAAAAAAAAGATCTGAAAATTGTCGGACAAAAGAATTCTGAAATAACTGTCCGAAAAAAAAGATCTGAAAATTGTCGGACAAAAGAATTCTGGAAAAAATATCTGAAAAATGTCGGACTAAAAAAGATCTGAAAAAAATATCTGAAAATGTCGGACAAAAAAAGATCTGAAAATAATATCTGAAAAATGTCGGACAAAAAAAGATCTGAAAAAAAAGATCTGAAAATTGTCGGACAAAAGAATTCTGAAATAACTGTCCGAAAAAAAAGATCTGAAAATGTCTGAAAAAAAAGTCTGAAAAAAAAGATCTGAAAAATGTCGGACTAAAAAAGATCTGGAAAAAATATCTGAAAAATGTCGGACAAAAAAAGTCTGAAAAAACTGTCCGAAAAAAAAGATCTGAAAAAAAGATCTGAAAATTGTCGGACAAAAAAAGTCTGAAAAACATTTCCGAAAAAAAAGATCTGAAAATGTCTGAAAAAAAAGATCTGAAAATGTCGGACAAAAAAAGTCTGGAAAAAATATCTGAAAAATGTCGGACAAAGGAAGTCTAAAAAAACTGTCCGAAAAAAAAGATCTGAAAAAATGTCTGGAAAAAAAGCCCGAAAAAAAGATCTGAAAAATGTCGGACAAACGAAATCTGAAAAAAAAGATCTGAAAATTGTCGGACAAAAGAATTCTGGAAAAAATATCTGAAAAATATCGGACAAAAAAAGTCTGAAAAAACTGTCTGAAAAAAAAGATCTGAAAAAAATATCTGAAAATTGTCGGACAAAAGAATTCTGAAATAACTGTCCGAAAAAAAAGATCTGAAAATGTCTGAAAAAAAAGTCTGAAAAAAAAGATCTGAAAAATGTCGGACAAAAGAAGTCTAAAAAAAAGATCTGAAAATGTCGGACTAAAAAAGATCTGAAAAAAATATCTGAAAATGTCGGACAAAAAAAGATCTGAAAAAAAACTTCTGAAAATTGTCGGACAAAAGAATTCTGAAATAACTGTCCGAAAAAAAAGATCTGAAAATGTCGGACAAAAGAAGTCTGAAAAAACTGATCAAAAAAAAAGATCTGATAATGTCTGAAAAAAAAGATCTGAAACAAAATATCTGAAAAATGTCGGACAAAAAAAGTCTGAAAAAACTGTCCGAAAAAAAAGATCTGAAAAAAAGATCTGAAAAATGTCGTACAAAAGAAGTCTGAAAAATGTCGGACAAAAAAAGTCTGAAAAAAAAGCTCTGAAAATGTCGGACAAAAAAAGTCTGGAAAAAATATCTGAAAAATGTCGGACAAAAAAAGTCTGAAAAAACTGTCCGAAAAAAAAGATCTGAAAAAAAGATCTGAAAATTGTCGGACAAAAAAAGTCTGAAAAACATTTCCGAAAAAAAAGATCTGAAAATGTCTGAAAAAAAAGATCTGAAAATGTCGGACAAAAAAAGTCTGGAAAAAATATCTGAAAAATGTCGGACAAAGGAAGTCTAAAAAAACTGTCCGAAAAAAAAGATCTGAAAAAATGTCTGGAAAAAAAGCCCGAAAAAAAGATCTGAAAAATGTCGGACAAACGAAATCTGAAAAAAAAGATCTGAAAATTGTCGGACAAAAGAATTCTGGAAAAAATATCTGAAAAATATCGGACAAAAAAAGTCTGAAAAAACTGTCTGAAAAAAAAGATCTGAAAAAAAAGATCTGAAAATTGTCGGACAAAAGAATTCTGAAAAAACTGTCCGAAAAAAAAGATCTGAAAAAAAATCTGTAAAAAAAGTCCGAAAAAAAGTCTGAAAAATGTCGGACAAACGAAATCTGAAAAAAAAGTTCTGAAAATTGTCGGACAAAAGAATTCTGAAATAACTGTCCGAAAAAAAAGATCTGAAAATGTCTGAAAAAAAAGTCTGAAAAAAAAGATCTGAAAAATGTCGGACAAAAGAAGTCTAAAAAAAAGATCTGAAAATGTCGGACTAAAAAAGATCTGAAAAAAATATCTGAAAATGTCGGACAAAAAAAGATCTGAAAAAAAACTTCTGAAAATTGTCGGACAAAAGAATTCTGAAATAACTGTCCGAAAAAAAAGATCTGAAAATGTCGGACAAAAAAAGATCTGAAAAAAATATCTGAAAAATGTCGGACAAAAAAAGATCTGAAAAAAATATCTGAAAATGTCGGACAAAAAAAGATCTGAAAATAATATCTGAAAAATGTCGGACAAAAAAAGATCTGAAAAAAAAGATCTAAAAATTGTCGGACAAAAGAATTCTGAAATAACTGTCCGAAAAAAAAGATCTGAAAATGTCTGAAAAAAAAGTCTGAAAAAAAAGATCTGAAAAATGTCGGACTAAAAAAGATCTGGAAAAAATATCTGAAAAATGTCGGACAAAAAAAGTCTGAAAAAACTGTCCGAAAAAAAAGATCTGAAAAAAAGATCTGAAAATTGTCGGACAAAAAAAGTCTGAAAAACATTTCCGAAAAAAAAGATCTGAAAATGTCTGAAAAAAAAGATCTGAAAATGTCGGACAAAAAAAGTCTGGAAAAAATATCTGAAAAATGTCGGACAAAGGAAGTCTAAAAAAACTGTCCGAAAAAAAAGATCTGAAAAAATGTCTGGAAAAAAAGCCCGAAAAAAAGATCTGAAAAATGTCGGACAAACGAAATCTGAAAAAAAAGATCTGAAAATTGTCGGACAAAAGAATTCTGGAAAAAATATCTGAAAAATATCGGACAAAAAAAGTCTGAAAAAACTGTCTGAAAAAAAAGATCTGAAAAAAATATCTGAAAATTGTCGGACAAAAGAATTCTGAAATAACTGTCCGAAAAAAAAGATCTGAAAATGTCTGAAAAAAAAGTCTGAAAAAAAAGATCTGAAAAATGTCGGACAAAAGAAGTCTAAAAAAAAGATCTGAAAATGTCGGACTAAAAAAGATCTGAAAAAAATATCTGAAAATGTCGGACAAAAAAAGATCTGAAAAAAAACTTCTGAAAATTGTCGGACAAAAGAATTCTGAAATAACTGTCCGAAAAAAAAGATCTGAAAATGTCGGACAAAAGAAGTCTGAAAAAACTGATCAAAAAAAAAGATCTGAAAATGTCTGAAAAAAAAGATCTGAAACAAAATATCTGAAAAATGTCGGACAAAAAAAGTCTGAAAAAACTGTCCGAAAAAAAAGATCTGAAAAAAAGATCTGAAAAATGTCGTACAAAAGAAGTCTGAAAAATGTCGGACAAAAAAAGTCTGAAAAAAAAGATCTGAAAATGTCGGACAAAAAAAGTCTGGAAAAAATATCTGAAAAATGTCGGACAAAAAAAGTCTGAAAAAACTGTCCGAAAAAAAAGATCTGAAAAAAAGATCTGAAAATTGTCGGACAAAAAAAGTCTGAAAAACATTTCCGAAAAAAAAGATCTGAAAATGTCTGAAAAAAAAGATCTGAAAATGTCGGACAAAAAAAGTCTGGAAAAAATATCTGAAAAATGTCGGACAAAGGAAGTCTAAAAAAACTGTCCGAAAAAAAAGATCTGAAAAAATGTCTGGAAAAAAAGCCCGAAAAAAAGATCTGAAAAATGTCGGACAAACGAAATCTGAAAAAAAAGATCTGAAAATTGTCGGACAAAAGAATTCTGGAAAAAATATCTGAAAAATATCGGACAAAAAAAGTCTGAAAAAACTGTCTGAAAAAAAAGATCTGAAAAAAAAGATCTGAAAATTGTCGGACAAAAGAATTCTGAAAAAACTGTCCGAAAAAAAAGATCTGAAAAAAAATCTGTAAAAAAAGTCCGAAAAAAAGTCTGAAAAATGTCGGACAAACGAAATCTGAAAAAAAAGTTCTGAAAATTGTCGGACAAAAGAATTCTGAAATAACTGTCCGAAAAAAAAGATCTGAAAATGTCTGAAAAAAAAGTCTGAAAAAAAAGATCTGAAAAATGTCGGACAAAAGAAGTCTAAAAAAAAGATCTGAAAATGTCGGACTAAAAAAGATCTGAAAAAAATATCTGAAAATGTCGGACAAAAAAAGATCTGAAAAAAAACTTCTGAAAATTGTCGGACAAAAGAATTCTGAAATAACTGTCCGAAAAAAAATATCTGAAAATGTCGGACAAAAAAAGATCTGAAAAAAATATCTGAAAAATGTCGGACAAAAAAAGATCTGAAAAAAATATCTGAAAATGTCGGACAAAAAAAGATCTGAAAATTGTCGGACAAAAAAAGTCTGAAAAAAAAGATCTGAAAATTGTCGGACAAAAACAGTCTGAAAAATGTCGGACAAAAAAAGTCTGGAAAGAATATCTGAAAAATGTCGGACAAAAAAAGATCTGAAAAAAAAATCTGAAAATTGTCGGACAAAAAAAGTCTGAAAAAAAAGATCTGAAAATTGTCGGACAAAAAAAGTTTGAAAAATGTCGGACAAAAGAAGTCTGAAAACACTTTTTGAAAAAAAAGATCTGGAAATGTCTGAAAAAAAAGTCTGAAAAAAAATATCTGAAAAAAATATCTGAAAAATGTTGGACAAAAGAATTCTGAAAAAAAAGTCTGAAAACAAAGATCTGAAAAAAAGATCTGAAAAATGTTGGACAAAAAAAGTTTAAAAAAAAAGATCTCAAAATTGTCGAACAAAAAAAGTCTGAAAAAAATATCTGAAAAATGTCGAACAAAAAGAGTCTGATAAAAAAGAACTGAAAAATGACGGACAAAAAAAGTCTGAAAAAAACTGTCCGAAAAAAAAGATCTGAAAATGTCGGACAAAAGAAGTCTGGAAAGAATATCTGAAAAATGTCGGACAAAAAAAGTCTGAAAAAAAAGATCTGAAAATGTCGGACAAAAGAAGTCTGAAAAAACTGATCAAAAAAAAAGATCTGAAAATGTCTGAAAAAAAAGATCTGAAACAAAATATCTGAAAAATGTCGGACAAAAAAAGTCTGAAAAAACTGTCCGAAAAAAAAGATCTAAAGAAAAGTCTGGAAAAAAAGCCCGAAAAAAAGTCTGCAAAATGTCGGACAAAAGAAGTCTGAAAAATGTCGGACAAAAGAAGTCTGAAAAAAAATATCTGAAAAATGTTGGACAAAAGAAGTCTGAAAAAACTGTCCGAAAAAAAAGATCTGAAAATTTCTGAAAAAAAAGTCTGAAAAAAAAGATCTGAAAAAGATCGGACAATAGAAGTCTGAAAAAACTTCTACTGACTTTTTTTTTTGCCAATGATTCAGACTCATTGCCTCCACAAAGTAGGTCAGTGGAAGGTTTGAGGGAGGGCCAAGGCGGGATCTCGTGGCAAATCGGAAGATGCCTGTTCCACTTCCTCGCAGGCTGCAGACGAGGAGAGTTTCTCCCATCGGGACAGGTCCCCTCTTCGGGCCAGCCCGGGAGATGGCGGCCAGCGCTGTGGCTTCTGTCACGCTGGGGATGAAGAAAATGAAACGAGGGGCATGCTTCATACCGATAACTCAAAAAAAGTGGCGGCACACAACAAGTGTATGCTTTTTTCATCGGGGACAGTGCAGCTGACCACAACGTCACGGGCTGAATTTGGAAATTTTGAATTAGAATTAGACTTTTTTCATTAATTTTTTCGACATATGATATTGTCAATGATAATACAATATTGTATTTTTTTCCAAAAAAATTCAAAATGCAATACTATAACTTTTTTTTCATGACATTTTTTGAAAAACTATACTCTGACTTTTTTTCCAAGAAATTTTTCGACATATACGATACATTTTTTTAAATTATTTTTTTCAACATATTATACAATTTAATTTATTTCATGGATTTTTTTCGACATGCCTATGACTTTTTTTTCATGAAATCTTTTGACATATCATACAATGGATTTTTTTTAAAACAGTTTAAGCAAGTTTAGTGATGAAAATTAAAGTTTTACATGGAATTGAGGTCAGTGTGAAGGTTTGATGCAGAAAGGCCAACTATTATGTAAAAAATTTGTAAAAATATATTCCCTTTCATTTTCATCCTGTTTTGTATGTTTCCAATAAAAGAGATTTCTTTTGTGAAGAAATCACATATTCTTCATATAAATGCACATTTCAGTGTTTCTTGAGGAGAAATGCGTTCCTGAGTGGTTTTGGGTGAGAAAGACATATTAAGCGAGTTTAGTGATGAAAACTAGCGTTTTACATGGAATTCAGCTCAGAATGAAGATTTGATACTTGGAAGCGAATTCTAATGTAAAATTTGAGAAAACAATGTTTCTTTTCATATTCTGTCTCTTTTTTGTATTTTTCCAGTATAACAGATGTGTTTCTGTAAATAAATCACATATTCTTCATATAAATGCACATTTCAGTGTTTCTTAAGGAGAAATGCGTTCCTGAGTGGTTTTGGATGAGAAAGACATATTAAGCGAGTTTAGTGATGAAAACAAGAGTTTTGCATAGAATTGAGCTCAGAATGAAGATTTGATACTTGGAAGCAAATTCTAATGTAATATTTGAGAAAACAATGTTTCTTTTCATATTCTATCTCTTTTTTGTATGTTTCCAGTATAACAGATGTGTTTCTGTAAATAAATCACATATTCTTCATATAAATGCACATTTCAGTGTTTCTTAAGGAGAAATGCGTTCCTGAGTGGTTTTGGGTGAGAAAGACATATTAAGCGAGTTTAGTGATGAAAACTAGCGTTTTACATGGAATTTAGCTCAGAATGAAGATTTGATACTTGGAAGCGAATTCTAATGTAAAATTTGAGAAAACAATGTTTCTTTTCATATTCTATCTCTTTTTTGTATGTTTCCAGTATAACAGATGTGTTTCTGTAAATAAATCACATATTCTTCATATAAATGCACATTTCAGTGTTTCTTAAGGAGAAATGCGTTCCTGAGTGGTTTTGGATGAGAAAGACATATTAAGCGAGTTTAGTGATGAAAACAAGAGTTTTGCATAGAATTGAGCTCAGAATGAAGATTTGATACTTGGAAGCAAATTCTAATGTAAAATTTGAGAAAACAATGTTTCTTTTCATATTCTATCTCTTTTTTGTATGTTTCTAGTATAACAGATGTGTTTCTGTAAATAAATCACATATTCTTCATATAAATGCACATTTCAGTGTTTCTTAAGGAGAAATGCGTTCCTGAGTGGTTTTGGATGAGAAAGACATATTAAGCGAGTTTAGTGATGAAAACAAGAGTTTTGCATAGAATTGAGCTCAGAATGAAGATTTGATACTTGGAAGCAAATTCTAATGTAATATTTGAGAAAACAATGTTTCTTTTCATATTCTATCTCTTTTTTGTATGTTTCTAGTATAACAGATGTGTTTCTGTAAATAAATCACATATTCTTCATATAAATGCACATTTCAGTGTTTCTTAAGGAGAAATGCGTTCCTGAGTGGTTTTGGGTGAGAAAGACATATTAAGCGAGTTTAGTGATGAAAACTAGCGTTTTACATGGAATTCAGCTCAGACTGACAGTTTGATGCCTGGAGTCCAAAACTATCATATTAGATTTTGGAAAACTGTGTTCCCTTTCATATTTATCCTTTTTTTTGTGTTTCCAATGCAAGAAATGTTTTTCTGTGAAGAAATTTCACATTTTTCATATGAATCCACTTTTCAGTGTTTCATGAGGAGAAATGCATTCTTTGGCTTAGTGATGAAAACTAGAGTTGTACATTGTGATCGTATAGTGGTACATTTCAACACAGGTTACAATTACATTGTAAAAGAATAAACATGAAATATATAAAACATATTTCCACATCCACATAGTTATATCAATTTAAAATGAATTAAAGCCGCAAACGGCATTTCGCGGGTTATAGCCTTTATCGCTCAAAGCGCCCGCCTAGTGGTCGATTTGAATGAAACTTTCAGCTGATGTTTCAACTACTCTTGTGAACATATGCTGCAAGTTTGGAGATGATGGGCCAAAGGCTTGTGAAGTTAGGTCTATTGATGTGCTGAGGCACAACTCTTAGAAATGTATTGGTCAATATCTTCACAACGCAATAACATATCAACAAGCTTAATGCAACTTTTGATAAGCCTTGTCCAATAATGATTCGCAGAAAATATTCCAGCCTTCGGACCAACGGCTTAGGAGGAGATGTCAAAAATGTGTTTTTCAAAAAATCCAATATGGCGGAAAATATTTCCAGGTGCACTTTGGAGGTCTAAGAGGCTTTATTGTAGATCACACGGAGTTGCACATATGTGTAACATTTCAAGTCAATCGGACTTACGGTTTGAGGGGCGTGGCCTTTCCAAAATCGCATGTTTGGGCGTTAATTACCATGTGGCCGATTTGAATGAAACTTTCAGCAGATGTTTCAGCTACTCTTGTGAACATATGCTGCAAGTTTGGAGATGATGGGCCAAAGGCTTGTGAAGTTAGGTCTATTGATGTGCTGAGCCCGCCCCTTAAAAATTAATTGGTCAATATCTTCACAACACAATAACATATCAACAAGCTTTATGCAACCTTTGATGAGCCTGGTCCAATAATGATTCGCAGAAAATATGCCAGCAATCAGACCTACGGTTTAGGAGGAGATGTCAAAAATGTGTTTTTCAAAAAATTCAACATGGCGGAAAATTTAGTTGGTGGACTTTCGTGGTCCAAGAGACTTTTTTGTAGATCACATTCAGCAGCACATGTCTGTCAAATTTCAAATTGATAGGACTTATGGTGTGAGGGGGCTGGCCTTGAAAATTGTTATAGCGCCACCATGTGGCCAATTGTTTTCATATTTTATGTGAAGCATTATGACATCATGTACAGTTATGGTACCAAGTCTCATGTCTCTAGCTCGTTCCAGCTCACAGCAAATTGAGCAAAGGCATAATTTAGCATAAAATGCTAAATAGGCCACGCCCACATGCACCGATCAATATGACACTATAGATCTTGGTTAATACTTGCCAAAACTTACCAAATTTGATAAAATTCTGTCCACCGGATCTTGCGATACAAGTTTCTGATATTTGTGGCGTCCCCTATGTGTCAAGCAGAAAACGCTTTGGTATGCCTCTTCCCAAATATGTACTGAAGATATCTACCAAGATTTTTGATGATTTGACTAATGGTCAATGAATTATGGCTAATTTCCTGCTAAGTCCCTCCAATTGAAAAGTTTGTTGGTCAACAGATTCATAACACAATGAAGTATCAACACGCTTTATGAAACTTTAGATGACATTAGTCCAATAATGATCCACAGAAAATTTGGTAGCAATCGGACCTACGGTTTAGGAGGAGATGTCAAAAATCTGTTTTTCAAAAAATCCAATATGGCGGAAAATCTAGTTAGGCGGACGTTAGTGGTCTGAGCAGTCTGAGATCACACGGAGCTAGACATGTGTGTCGAGTTGAAAGTCAATCAGACTTATGGTGTGAGGGGCATAGCTTTTTCAAAATCGTGTGTTTGGGCGTTAATTACAGCGCCATCATGTGGCCGATTGGGGTCATAGTTCTTGAGAAGCAGCTGCACATCATTCCAGTTCCTATGCCAAGTTTCATGTTTCCATCTCATTCCAGCTCACGGCAAATTGTGCTTATTCGGCAGACAACGAATAATAATAATAAATTCACACAAAAACAAACTAACTTAATGTAATGTAATGCAAAATTAATTAAATGTAATGTTTACAAGTGTAGCTAGTGTGTTTCTTTTTCTTCTTTTTTGTTTCTTCTTAGTTTTTATCTTCCCTCAACAACAGAAGAATCCCACATGCAGCTAACTATGCTCTGCTGCCACCTCCAGGAACGCCATGGAACAAATCGGGCACGTTCCGCTCAACAAAGAGAAATGATTGAACACTTTTCCACACTGTGTAACAACTTTAATTATATTGAAAAAAAAGATCTGAAAATTGTCGGACAAAAAAAAGTCTGGAAAAAATATCTGAAAAATGTTGGACAAAAAAAGTCTGAAAAAAATGTCAGAAAAAAAAGATCTGAAAATGTCTGAAAAAAAGTCTGAAAAAAAAGATCTGAAAAATGTCGGACAAAAAAAGTCTGAAAAAACTGTCCGAAAAAACTGTCTGAAAAAAAAGATCTGAAAATGTCGGACAAAAAAAGTCTGGAAAAAATATCTGAAAATTGTCGGACAAAAGAATTCTGAAAAAACTGTCCGAAAAAAAAGATCTGAAAAAAAGTCTGTAAAAAAAGTCCGAAAAAAAGTCTGAAAAATGTCGGACAAACGAAATCTGAAAAAAAAGATCTGAAAATTGTCGGACAAAAGAATTCTGAAATAACTGTCCGAAAAAAAAGATCTGAAAAATGTCGGACAAAAGAAGTCTAAAAAAAAGATCTGAAAATGTCGGACTAAAAAAGATCTGAAAAAAATATCTGAAAATGTCGGACAAAAAAAGTCTGACAAACATTTCCGAAAAAAAAGATCTGAAAATGTCTGAAAAAAAAGTCTGAAAAAAAAGATCTGAAAATTGTCGGACAAAAAAAGTCTGAAAAATGTCGGACAAAAGAAGTCTGAAAACACTTTTTGAAAAAAAAGATCTGGAAATGTCTGAAAAAAAAGTCTGAAAAAAAATATCTGAAAAAAATATCTGAAAAATGTTGGACAAAAGAATTCTAAAAAAAAAGTCTGAAAACAAAGATCTGAAAAAAATATCTGAAAAATGTTGGACAAAAAAAGTTTAAAAAAAAAGAGATCTCAAAATTGTCGAACAAAAAGAGTCTGATAAAAAAGAACTGAAAAATGACGGACAAAAAAAGTCTGAAAAAAACTGTCCGAAAAAAAAGATCTGAAAATGTCGGACAAAAGAAGTCTAGAAAGAATATCTGAAAAATGTCGGACAAAAAAACTCTGAAAAAAAAGATCTGAAAATTGTCGGACAAAAAAAGTCTGGAAAAAATATCTGAAAAATCTCGGACAAAAAAAGTCTGAAAAAACTGTCTGAAAAAAAAGATCTGAAAATGTCGGACAAAAAAAGTCTGGAAAAAATATCTGAAAATTGTCGGACAAAAGAATTCTGAAAAAACTTTCCGAAAAAAAAGATCTGAAAAAAAATCTGTAAAAAAAGTCCGAAAAAAAGTCTGAAAGATGTCGGACAAACGAAATCTGAAAAAAAAGATCTGAAAAATGTCGGACAAAAGAAGTCTAAAAAAAAGATCTGAAAATGTCGGACTAAAAAAGATCTGAAAAAAATATCTGAAAAATGTCGGACAAAAGAAGTCTAAAAAAAAGATCTGAAAATGTCGGACTAAAAAAGATCTGAAAAAAATATCTGAAAATGTCGGACAAAAAAAGATCTGAAAAAAAACTTCTGAAAATTGTCGGACAAAAGAATTCTGAAATAACTGTCCGAAAAAAAAGATCTGAAAATGTCGGACAAAAAAAGATCTGAAAATTGTCGGACAAAAAAAGTCTGAAAAAAAAGATCTGAAAATTGTCGGACAAAAACAGTCTGAAAAATGTCGGACAAAAAAAGTCTGGAAAGAATATCTGAAAAATGTCGGACAAAAAAAGATCTGAAAAAAAAGATCTGAAAATTGTCGGACAAAAAAAGTCTGAAAAAAAAGATCTGAAAATTGTCGGACAAAAACAGTCTGAAAAATGTCGGACAAAAAAAGTCTGGAAAGAATATCTGAAAAATGTCGGAGAAAAAAAGATCTGAAAAAAAAATCTGAAAATTGTCGGACAAAAAAAGTCTGAAAAAAAAGATCTGAAAATTGTCGGACAAAAAAAGTCTGAAAAATGTCGGACAAAAGAAGTCTGAAAACACTTTTTGAAAAAAAATATCTGGAAATGTCTGAAAAAAAAGTCTGAAAAAAAATATCTGAAAAAAATATCTGAAAAATGTTGGACAAAAGAATTCTGAAAAAAAAGTCTGAAAACAAAGATCTGAAAAAAAGATCTGAAAAATGTTGGACAAAAAAATTTTAAAAAAAAAGATCTCAAAATTGTCGAACAAAAAAAGTCTGAAAAAAATATCTGAAAAATGTCGAACAAAAAGAGTCTGATAAAAAAGAACTGAAAAATGACGGACAAAAAAAGTCTGAAAAAAACTGTCCGAAAAAAAATATCTGAAAAAAAGATCTGAAAATTGTCGGACAAAAAAAGTCTGAAAAACATTTCCGAAAAAAAAGATCTGAAAATGTCTGAAAAAAAAGATCTGAAAATGTCGGACAAAAGAAGTCTGGAAAGAATATCTGAAAAATTTCGGACAAAAAAAGTCTGAAAAAAAAGATCTGAAAATGTCGGACAAAAGAAGTCTGAAAAAACTGATCAAAAAAAAAGATCTGAAAATGTCTGAAAAAAAAGATCTGAAACAAAATATCTGAAAAATGTCGGACAAAAAAAGTCTGAAAAAAATGTCCGAAAAAAAAGATCTGAAAAAAAGATCTGAAAAATGTCGTACAAAAGAAGTCTGAAAAATGTCGGACAAAAAAAGTCTGAAAAAAAAGATCTGAAAATGTCGGACAAAAAAAGTCTGGAAAAAATATCTGAAAAATGTCGGACAAAAAAAGTCTGAAAAAACTGTCCGAAAAAAAAGATCTGAAAATGTTGGACAAAAAAAGATCTGAAAAAAATATCTGAAAAATGTCGGACAAAAAAAGATCTGAAAAAAATATCTGAAAATGTCGGACAAAAAAAGATCTGAAAATTGTCGGACAAAAAAAGTCTGAAAAAAAAGATCTGAAAATTGTCGGACAAAAACAGTCTGAAAAATGTCGGACAAAAAAAGTCTGGAAAGAATATCTGAAAAATGTCGGACAAAAAAAGATCTGAAAAAAAAATCTGAAAATTGTCGGACAAAAAAAGTCTGAAAAAAAAGATCTGAAAATTGTCGGACAAAAAAAGTTTGAAAAATGTCGGACAAAAGAAGTCTGAAAACACTTTTTGAAAAAAAATATCTGGAAATGTCTGAAAAAAAAGTCTGAAAAAAAATATCTGAAAAAAATATCTGAAAAATGTTGGACAAAAGAATTCTGAAAAAAAAGTCTGAAAACAAAGATCTGAAAAAAAGATCTGAAAAATGTTGGACAAAAAAAGTTTAAAAAAAAAGATCTCAAAATTGTCGAACAAAAAAAGTCTGAAAAAAATATCTGAAAAATGTCGAACAAAAAGAGTCTGATAAAAAAGAACTGAAAAATGACGGACAAAAAAAGTCTGAAAAAAACTGTCCGAAAAAAAAGATCTGAAAATGTCGGACAAAAGAAGTCTGGAAAGAATATCTGAAAAATGTCGGACAAAAAAAGTCTGAAAAAAAAGATCTGAAAATGTCGGACAAAAGAAGTCTGAAAAAACTGATCAAAAAAAAAGATCTGAAAATGTCTGAAAAAAAAGATCTGAAACAAAATATCTGAAAAATGTCGGACAAAAAAAGTCTGAAAAAACTGTCCGAAAAAAAAGATCTAAAGAAAAGTCTGGAAAAAAAGCCCGAAAAAAAGTCTGCAAAATGTCGGACAAAAGAAGTCTGAAAAATGTCGGACAAAAGAAGTCTGAAAAAAAATATCTGAAAAATGTTGGACAAAAGAAGTCTGAAAAAACTGTCCGAAAAAAAAGATCTGAAAATTTCTGAAAAAAAAGTCTGAAAAAAAAGATCTGAAAAAGATCGGACAATAGAAGTCTGAAAAAACTTCTACTGACTTTTTTTTTTGCCAATGATTCAGACTCATTGCCTCCACAAAGTAGGTCAGTGGAAGGTTTGAGGGAGGGCCAAGGCGGGATCTCGTGGCAAATCGGAAGATGCCTGTTCCACTTCCTCGCAGGCTGCAGACGAGGAGAGTTTCTCCCATCGGGACAGGTCCCCTCTTCGGGCCAGCCCGGGAGATGGCGGCCAGCGCTGTGGCTTCTGTCACGCTGGGGATGAAGAAAATGAAACGAGGGGCATGCTTCATACCGATAACTCAAAAAAAGTGGCGGCACACAACAAGTGTATGCTTTTTTCATCGGGGACAGTGCAGCTGACCACAACGTCACGGGCTGAATTTGGAAATTTTGAAATAGAATTAGACTTTTTTCATTAATTTTTTCAACATATGATATATACAATATTGTATTTTTTTCCAAAAAAATTCAAAATGCAATACTATAACTTTTTTTTCATGACATTTTTTGAAAAACTATACTCTGACTTTTTTTCCAAGAAATTTTTCGACATATACGATACATTTTTTTAAATTATTTTTTTCAACATATTATACAATTTAATTTATTTCATGGATTTTTTTCGACATGCCTATGACTTTTTTTTCATGAAATCTTTTGACATATCATACAATGGATTTTTTTTAAAACAGTTTAAGCAAGTTTAGTGATGAAAATTAAAGTTTTACATGGAATTGAGGTCAGTGTGAAGGTTTGATGCAGAAAGGCCAACTATTATGTAAAAAATTTGTAAAAATATATTCCCTTTCATTTTCATCCTGTTTTGTATGTTTCCAATAAAAGAGATTTCTTTTGTGAAGAAATCACATATTCTTCATATAAATGCACATTTCAGTGTTTCTTGAGGAGAAATGCGTTCCTGAGTGGTTTTGGGTGAGAAAGACATATTAAGCGAGTTTAGTGATGAAAACTAGCGTTTTACATGGAATTCAGCTCAGAATGAAGATTTGATACTTGGAAGCGAATTCTAATGTAAAATTTGAGAAAACAATGTTTCTTTTCATATTCTATCTCTTTTTTGTATGTTTCCAGTATAACAGATGTGTTTCTGTAAATAAATCACATATTCTTCATATAAATGCACATTTCAGTGTTTCTTAAGGAGAAATGCGTTCCTGAGTGGTTTTGGATGAGAAAGACATATTAAGCGAGTTTAGTGATGAAAACAAGAGTTTTGCATAGAATTGAGCTCAGAATGAAGATTTGATACTTGGAAGCAAATTCTAATGTAATATTTGAGAAAACAATGTTTCTTTTCATATTCTATCGCTTTTTTGTATGTTTCCAGTATAACAGATGTGTTTCTGTAAATAAATCACATATTCTTCATATAAATGCACATTTCAGTGTTTCTTAAGGAGAAATGCGTTCCTGAGTGGTTTTGGGAGAGAAAGACATATTAAGCGAGTTTAGTGATGAAAACTAGCGTTTTGCATAGAATTGAGCTCAGAATGAAGATTTGATACTTGGAAGCAAATTCTAATGTAAAATTTGAGAAAACAATGTTTCTTTTCATATTCTATCTCTTTTTTGTATGTTTCTAGTATAACAGATGTGTTTCTGTAAATAAATCACATATTCTTCATATAAATGCACATTTCAGTGTTTCTTAAGGAGAAATGCGTTCCTGAGTGGTTTTGGGTGAGAAAGACATATTAAGCGAGTTTAGTGATGAAAACTAGCGTTTTACATGGAATTCAGCTCAGAATGAAGATTTGATACTTGGAAGCGAATTCTAATGTAAAATTTGAGAAAACAATGTTTCTTTTTATATTCTGTCTCTTTTTTGTATGTTTCCAGTATAACAGATGTGTTTCTGTAAATAAATCACATATTCTTCATATAAATGCACGTTTCAGTGTTTCTTGAGTAGAAATGCGTTCCTGAGTGGTTTTGGGTGAGAAAGACATATTAAGCGAGTTTAGTGATGAAAACTAGCGTTTTACATGGAATTCAGCTCAGACTGACAGTTTGATGCCTGGAGTCCAAAACTATCATATTAGATTTTGGAAAACTGTGTTCCCTTTCATATTTATCCTTTTTTTTGTGTTTCCAATGCAAGAAATGTTTTTCTGTGAAGAAATTTCACATTTTTCATATGAATCCACTTTTCAGTGTTTCATGAGGAGAAATGCATTCTTTGGCTTAGTGATGAAAACTAGAGTTGTACATTGTGATCGTATAGTGGTACATTTCAACACAGGTTACAATTACATTGTAAAAGAATAAACATGAAATATATAAAACATATTTCCACATCCACATAGTTATATCAATTTAAAATGAATTAAAGCCGCAAGCGGCATTTCGCGGGTTATAGCCTTTATCGCTCAAAGCGCCCGCCTAGTGGTCGATTTGAATGAAACTTTCAGCTGATGTTTCAACTACTCTTGTGAACATATGCTGCAAGTTTGGAGATGATGGGCCAAAGGCTTGTGAAGTTAGGTCTATTGATGTGCTGAGGCACAACTCTTAGAAATGTATTGGTCAATATCTTCACAACGCAATAACATATCAACAAGCTTAATGCAACTTTTGATAAGCCTTGTCCAATAATGATTCGCAGAAAATATTCCAGCCTTCGGACCAACGGCTTAGGAGGAGATGTCAAAAATGTGTTTTTCAAAAAATCCAATATGGCGGAAAATATTTCCAGGTGCACTTTGGAGGTCTAAGAGGCTTTATTGTAGATCACACGGAGTTGCACATATGTGTAACATTTCAAGTCAATCGGACTTACGGTTTGAGGGGCGTGGCCTTTCCAAAATCGCATGTTTGGGCGTTAATTACCATGTGGCCGATTTGAATGAAACTTTCAGCAGATGTTTCAGCTACTCTTGTGAACATATGCTGCAAGTTTGGAGATGATGGGCCAAAGGCTTGTGAAGTTAGGTCTATTGATGTGCTGAGCCCGCCCCTTAAAAATTAATTGGTCAATATCTTCACAACACAATAACATATCAACAAGATTTATGCAACCTTTGATGAGCCTGGTCCAATAATGATTCGCAGAAAATATGCCAGCAATCAGACCTACGGTTTAGGAGGAGATGTCAAAAATGTGTTTTTCAAAAAATTCAACATGGCGGAAAATTTAGTTGGTGGACTTTCGTGGTCCAAGAGACTTTTTTGTAGATCACATTCAGCAGCACATGTCTGTCAAATTTCAAATTGATAGGACTTATGGTGTGAGGGGGCTGGCCTTGAAAATTGTTATAGCGCCACCATGTGGCCAATTGTTTTCATATTTTATGTGAAGCATTATGACATCATGTACAGTTATGGTACCAAGTCTCATGTCTCTAGCTCGTTCCAGCTCACAGCAAATTGAGCAAAGGCATAATTTAGCATAAAATGCTAAATAGGCCACGCCCACATGCACCGATCAATATGACACTATAGATCTTGGTTAATACTTGCCAAAACTTACCAAATTTGATAAAATTCTGTCCACCGGATCTTGCGATACAAGTTTCTGATATTTGTGGCGCCCCCTATGTGTCAAGCAGAAAACGCTTTGGTATGCCTCTTCCCAAATATGTACTGAAGATATCTACCAAGATTTTTGATGATTTGACTAATGGTCAATGAATTATGGCTAATTTCCTGCTAAGTCCCTCCAATTGAAAAGTTTGTTGGTCAACAGATTCATAACACAATGAAGTATCAACACGCTTTATGAAACTTTAGATGACATTAGTCCAATAATGATCCACAGAAAATTTGGTAGCAATCGGACCTACGGTTTAGGAGGAGATGTCAAAAATCTGTTTTTCAAAAAATCCAATATGGCGGAAAATCTAGTTAGGCGGACGTTAGTGGTCTGAGCAGTCTGAGATCACACGGAGCTAGACATGTGTGTCGAGTTGAAAGTCAATCAGACTTATGGTGTGAGGGGCATAGCTTTTTCAAAATCGTGTGTTTGGGCGTTAATTACAGCGCCATCATGTGGCCGATTGGGGTCATAGTTCTTGAGAAGCAGCTGCACATCATTCCAGTTCCTATGCCAAGTTTCATGTTTCCATCTCATTCCAGCTCACGGCAAATTGTGCTTATTCGGCAGACAACGAATAATAATAATAAATTCACACAAAAACAAACTAACTTAATGTAATGTAATGCAAAATTAATTAAATGTAATGTTTACAAGTGTAGCTAGTGTGTTTCTTTTTCTTCTTTTTTGTTTCTTCTTAGTTTTTATCTTCCCTCAACAACAGAAGAATCCCACATGCAGCTAACTATGCTCTGCTGCCACCTCCAGGAACGCCATGGAACAAATCGGGCACGTTCCGCTCAACAAAGAGAAATGATTGAACACTTTTCCACACTGTGTAACAACTTTAATTATATTGAAAAAAAAGATCTGAAAATTGTCGGACAAAAAAAAGTCTGGAAAAAATATCTGAAAAATGTTGGACAAAAAAAGTCTGAAAAAAATGTCAGAAAAAAAAGATCTGAAAATGTCTGAAAAAAAGTCTGAAAAAAAAGATCTGAAAAATGTCGGACAAAAAAAGTCTGAAAAAACTGTCCGAAAAAACTGTCTGAAAAAAAAGATCTGAAAATGTCGGACAAAAAAAGTCTGGAAAAAATATCTGAAAATTGTCGGACAAAAGAATTCTGAAAAAACTTTCCGAAAAAAAAGATCTGAAAAAAAATCTGTAAAAAAAGTCCGAAAAAAAGTCTGAAAGATGTCGGACAAACGAAATCTGAAAAAAAAGATCTGAAAATTGTCGGACAAAAGAATTCTGAAATAACTGTCCGAAAAAAAAGATCTGAAAATGTCTGAAAAAAAAGATCTGAAAAATGTCGGACAAAAGAAGTCTAAAAAAAAGATCTGAAAATGTCGGACTAAAAAAGATCTGAAAAAAATATCTGAAAATGTCGGACAAAAAAAGATCTGAAAAAAAACTTCTGAAAATTGTCGGACAAAAGAATTCTGAAATAACTGTCCGAAAAAAAAGATCTGAAAATGTCGGACAAAAAAAGATCTGAAAATTGTCGGACAAAAAAAGTCTGAAAAAAAAGATCTGAAAATTGTCGGACAAAAACAGTCTGAAAAATGTCGGACAAAAAAAGTCTGAAAAAACTGTCCGAAAAAAAAGATCTAAAGAAAAGTCTGGAAAAAAAGCCCGAAAAAAAGTCTGCAAAATGTCGGACAAAAGAAGTCTGAAAAATGTCGGACAAAAGAAGTCTGAAAAAAAATATCTGAAAAATGTTGGACAAAAGAAGTCTGAAAAAAAATTCTGAAAAAACAGATCTGAAAATTGTCGGACGAAAAAAATCTGGAAAAAATATCTGAAAAATGTCGGACAAAAAAAGTCTGAAAAAACTGTCCGAAAAAAAAGATCTGAAAAAAAGATCTGAAAAATGTCGTACAAAAGAAGTCTGAAAAAAAAGATCTGAAAATGTCGGACAAAAAAAGTCTGAAAAATGTCGGACAAAAAAAGTCTGAAAAAAAGATCTGAAAATGTCGGACAAAAATAGTCTGGAAAAACTGTCCGAAAAAAAAGATCTGAAAATTGTCGGACAAAAAAAGTCTGAAAAACATTTCCGAAAAAAAAGATCTGAAAATGTCTGAAAAAAAAGTCTGAAAAAAAAGATCTGAAAATTGTCGGACAAAAAAAGTCTGAAAAAACTGTCCGAAAAAAAAGATCTGAAAATGTCTGAAAAAAAATTCTGAAAAAAAAGATCTGAAAATTGTCGGACGAAAAAAATCTGGAAAAAATATCTGAAAAATGTCGGACAAAAAAAGTCTGAAAAAACGGTCCGAAAAAAAAGATCTGAAAAAAAGATCTGAAAAATGTCGTACAAAAGAAGTCTGAAAAAAAAGATCTGAAAATGTCGGACAAAAAAAGTCTGAAAATAATATCTGAAAAATGTCGGACAAAAAAAGATCTGAAAAAAAACTTCTGAAAATTGTCGGACAAAAGAATTCTGAAATAACTGTCCGAAAAAAAATATCTGAAAATGTCGGACAAAAAAAGATCTGAAAAAAATATCTGAAAATGTCGGACAAAAAAAGATCTGAAAATAGTCGGACAAAAAAAGTCTGAAAAAAAAGATCTGAAAATTGTCGGACAAAAACAGTCTGAAAAATGTCGGACAAAAAAAGTCTGGAAAGAATATCTGAAAAATGTCGGACAAAAAAAGATCTGAAAAAAAAGATCTGAAAATTGTCGGACAAAAAAAGTCTGAAAAAAAAGATCTGAAAATTGTCGGACAAAAACAGTCTGAAAAATGTCGGACAAAAAAAGTCTGGAAAGAATATCTGAAAAATGTCGGACAAAAAAAGATCTGAAAAAAAAATCTGAAAATTGTCGGACAAAAAAAGTCTGAAAAAAAAGATCTGAAAATTGTCGGACAAAAAAAGTCTGAAAAATGTCGGACAAAAGAAGTCTGAAAACACTTTTTGAAAAAAAATATCTGGAAATGTCTGAAAAAAAAGTCTGAAAAAAAATATCTGAAAAAAATATCTGCAAAATGTTGGACAAAAGAATTCTGAAAAAAAAGTCTGAAAACAAAGATCTGAAAAAAAGATCTGAAAAATGTTGGACAAAAAAAGTTTAAAAAAAAAGATCTCAAAATTGTCGAACAAAAAAAGTCTGAAAAAAATATCTGAAAAATGTCGAACAAAAAGAGTCTGATAAAAAAGAACTGAAAAATGACGGACAAAAAAAGTCTGAAAAAAACTGTCCGAAAAAAAAGATCTGAAAATGTCGGACAAAAGAAGTCTGGAAAGAATATCTGAAAAATTTCGGACAAAAAAAGTCTGAAAAAAAAGATCTGAAAATGTCGGACAAAAGAAGTCTGAAAAAACTGATCAAAAAAAAAGATCTGAAAATGTCTGAAAAAAAAGATCTGAAACAAAATATCTGAAAAATGTCGGACAAAAAAAGTCTGAAAAAACTGTCCGAAAAAAAAGATCTGAAAAAAAGTCTGGGAAAAAAGCCCGAAAAAAAGTCTGAAAAATGTCGGACAAACGAAATCTGAAAAAAAAGATCTGAAAATTGTCGGACAAAAGAATTCTGAAAAAACTGTCCGAAAAAAAATATCTGAAAATGTCGGACAAAAAAAGATCTGAAAAAAATATCTGAAAAATGTCGGACAAAAAAAGATCTGAAAAAAATATCTGAAAATGTCGGACAAAAAAAGATCTGAAAAAAAGATCTGAAAATTGTCGGACAAAAAAAGTCTGAAAAAAAATATCTGAAAATGTCGGACAAAAAAAGTCTGGAAAAAATATCTGAAAAATGTCGGACAAAGGAAGTCTAAAAAAACTGTCCGAAAAAAAAGATCTGAAAAAATGTCTGGAAAAAAAGCCCGAAAAAAAGTCTGAAAAATGTCGGACTAACGAAATCTGAAAAAAAAGATCTGAAAATTGTCGGACAAAAGAATTCTGGAAAAAGTATCTGAAAAATATCGGACAAAAAAAGTCTGAAAAAACTGTCTGAAAAAAAAGATCTGAAAAAAATATCTGAAAATGTCGGACAAAAAAAGATCTGAAAATTGTCGGACAAAAAAAGTCTGAAAAAAAAGATCTGAAAATTGTCGGACAAAAACAGTCTGAAAAATGTCGGACAAAAAAAGTCTGAAAAAAAAGATCTGAAACAAAATATCTGAAAAATGTCGGACAAAAAAAGTCTGAAAAACATTTCCGAAAAAAAAGATCTGAAAATGTCTGAAAAAAAAGATCTGAAAATGTCGGACAAAAAAAGTCTGGAAAAAATATCTGAAAAATGTCGGACAAAAAAAGTCTGAAAAAACTGTCTGAAAAAAAAGATCTGAAAAAATGTCTGGAAAAAAAGCCCGAAAAAAAGTCTGAAAAATGTCGGACAAACGAAATCTGAAAAAAAAGATCTGAAAAAAAAATATGAAAATTGTCGGACAAAAAAAGTCTGAAAAAAAAGATCTGAAAATTGTCGGACAAAAAAAGTCTGAAAAATGTCGGACAAAAGAAGTCTGAAAACACTTTTTGAAAAAAAAGATCTGGAAATGTCTGAAAAAAAAGTCTGAAAAAAAATATCTGAAAAAAATATCTGCAAAATGTTGGACAAAAGAATTCTGAAAAAAAAGTCTGAAAACAAAGATCTGAAAAAAAGATCTGAAAAATGTTGGACAAAAAAAGTTTAAAAAAAAAGATCTCAAAATTGTCGAACAAAAAAAGTCTGAAAAAAATATCTGAAAAATGTCGAACAAAAAGAGTCTGATAAAAAAGAACTGAAAAATGACGGACAAAAAAAGTCTGAAAAAAACTGTCCGAAAAAAAAGATCTGAAAATGTCGGACAAAAGAAGTCTGGAAAAAAAGATCTGAAAATGTCGGACAAAAGAAGTCTGAAAAAACTGATCAAAAAAAAAGATCTGAAAATGTCTGAAAAAAAAGATCTGAAACAAAATATCTGAAAAATGTCGGACAAAAAAAGTCTGGAAAAAATATCTGAAAAATGTCGGACAAAAAAAGTCTGAAAAAACTGTCCGAAAAAAAAGATCTGAAAAAAAGATCTGAAAATTGTCGGACAAAAAAAGTCTGAAAAACATTTCCGAAAAAAAAGATCTGAAAATGTCTGAAAAAAAAGATCTGAAAATGTCGGACAAAAAAAGTCTGGAAAAAATATCTGAAAAATGTCGGACAAAGGAAGTCTAAAAAAACTGTCCGAAAAAAAAGATCTGAAAAAATGTCTGGAAAAAAAGCCCGAAAAAAAGTCTGAAAAATGTCGGACAAACGAAATCTGAAAAAAAAGATCTGAAAATTGTCGGACAAAAGAATTCTGGAAAAAATATCTGAAAAATATCGGACAAAAAAAGTCTGAAAAAACTGTCTGAAAAAAAAGATCTGAAAAAAAGTTCTGAAAAATGTCGGACAAAAGAAGTCTAAAAAAACTGCCCGAAAAAAAAGATCTGAAAAAAAGTCTGGGAAAAAAGCCCGAAAAAAAGTCTGAAAAATGTCGGACAAACGAAATCTGAAAAAAAAGATCTGAAAATTGTCGGACAAAAGAATTCTGAAAAAACTGTCCGAAAAAAAATATCTGAAAATGTCGGACAAAAAAAGATCTGAAAAAAATATCTGAAAAATGTCGGACAAAAAAAGATCTGAAAAAAATATCTGAAAATGTTGGACAAAAAAAGATCTGAAAAAAAGATCTGAAAATTGTCGGACAAAAAAAGTCTGAAAAAAAATATCTGAAAATGTCGGACAAAAAAAGTCTGGAAAAAATATCTGAAAAATGTCGGACAAAGGAAGTCTAAAAAAACTGTCCGAAAAAAAAGATCTGAAAAAATGTCTGGAAATAAAGCCCGAAAAAAAGTCTGAAAAATGTCGGACTAACGAAATCTGAAAAAAAAGATCTGAAAATTGTCGGACAAAAGAATTCTGGAAAAAGTATCTGAAAAATATCGGACAAAAAAAGTCTGAAAAAACTGTCTGAAAAAAAAGATCTGAAAAAAATATCTGAAAATGTCGGACAAAAAAAGATCTGAAAATTGTCGGACAAAAAAAGTCTGAAAAAAAAGATCTGAAAATTGTCGGACAAAAACAGTCTGAAAAATGTCGGACAAAAAAAGTCTGAAAAAAAAGATCTGAAACAAAATATCTGAAAAATGTCGGACAAGAAAAGTCTGAAAAACATTTCCGAAAAAAAAGATCTGAAAATGTCTGAAAAAAAAGATCTGAAAATGTCGGACAAAAAAAGTCTGGAAAAAATATCTGAAAAATGTCGGACAAAAAAAGTCTGAAAAAACTGTCTGAAAAAAAAGATCTGAAAAAATGTCTGGAAAAAAAGCTCGAAAAAAAGTCTGAAAAATGTCGGACAAACGAAATCTGAAAAAAAAGATCTGAAAATTGTCGGACAAAAGAATTCTGGAAAAAATATCTGAAAAATATCGGACAAAAAAAGTCTGAAAAAACTGTCTGAAAAAAAAGATCTGAAAAAAAAGATCTGAAAAAAAGATCTGAAAAATGTCGGACAAAAGAAGTCTAAAAAAACTGCCCGAAAAAAAAGATCTGAAAAAAAGTCTGGGAAAAAAGCCCGAAAAAAAGTCTGAAAAATGTCGGACAAACGAAATCTGAAAAAAAAGATCTGAAAATTGTCGGACAAAAGAATTCTGAAAAAACTGTCCGAAAAAAAATATCTGAAAATGTCGGACAAAAAAAGATCTGAAAAAAATATCTGAAAAATGTCGGACAAAAAAAGATCTGAAAAAAATATCTGAAAATGTCGGACAAAAAAAGATCTGAAAATTGTCGGACAAAAAAAGTCTGAAAAAAAAGATCTGAAAATTGTCGGACAAAAACAGTCTGAAAAATGTCGGACAAAAAAAGTCTGGAAAGAATATCTGAAAAATGTCGGACAAAAAAAGATCTGAAAAAAAAATCTGAAAATTGTCGGACAAAAAAAGTCTGAAAAAAAAGATCTGAAAATTGTCGGACAAAAAAAGTTTGAAAAATGTCGGACAAAAGAAGTCTGAAAAAACTGATCAAAAAAAAAGATCTGAAAATGTCTGAAAAAAAAGATCTGAAACAAAATATCTGAAAAATGTCGGACAAAAAAAGTCTGAAAAAACTGTCCGAAAAAAAAGATCTGAAGAAAAGTCTGGAAAAAAAGCCCGAAAAAAAGTCTGAAAAATGTCGGACAAAAGAAGTCTGAAAAAACTGTCCGAAAAAAAAGATCTGAAAATTTCTGAAAAAAAAGTCTGAAAAAAAAGTCTGAAAAAAACGATCTGAAAAAGATCGGACAATAGAAGTCTGAAAAAACTTCTATTGACTTTTTTTTTTGCCAATGATTCAGACTCATTGCTTCCACAAAGTAGGTCAGTGGAAGGTTTGAGGGAGGGCCAAGGCGGGATCTCTTGGCAAATCGGAAGATGCCTGTTCCACTTCCTCGCAGGCTGCAGACGAGGAGAGTTTCTCCCATCGGGACAGGTCCCCCTCTTCGGGCCAGCCCGGGAGATGGCGGCCAGCGCTGTGGCTTCTGTCACGCTGGGGATGAAGAAAATGAAACGAGGGGCATGCTTCATACCGATAACTCAAAAAAAGTGGCGGCACACAACAAGTGTATGCTTTTTTCATCGGGGACAGTGCAGCTGACCACAACGTCACGGGCTGAATTTGGAAATTTTTAATTAGAATTAGACTTTTTTCATTAATTTTTTCAACATATGATATATACAATATTGTATTTTTTTCCAAAAAAATTCAAAATGCAATACTATAACTTTTTTTTCATGACATTTTTTGAAAAACTATACTCTGACTTTTTTTCCAAGAAATTTTTCGACATATACGATACATTTTTTTAAATTATTTTTTTCAATATATTATACAATTTAATTTATTTCATGGATTTTTTTCGACATGCCTATGACTTTTTTTTCATGAAATCTTTTGACATATCATACAATGGATTTTTTTTAAAACAGTTTAAGCAAGTTTAGTGATGAAAATTAAAGTTTTACATGGAATTGAGGTCAGTGTGAAGGTTTGATGCAGAAAGGCCAACTATTATGTAAAAAATTTGTAAAAATATATTCCCTTTCATTTTCATCCTGTTTTGTATGTTTCCAATAAAAGAGATTTCTTTTGTGAAGAAATCACATATTCTTCATATAAATGCACATTTCAGTGTTTCTTGAGGAGAAATGCGTTCCTGAGTGGTTTTGGGTGAGAAATACATATTAAGCGAGTTTAGTGATGAAAACTAGCGTTTTACATGGAATTCAGCTCAGAATGAAGATTTGATACTTGGAAGCGAATTCTAATGTAAAATTTGAGAAAACAATGTTTCCTTTCATATTCTGTCTCTTTTTTGTATTTTTCCAGTATAACAGATGTGTTTCTGTAAATAAATCACATATTCTTCATATAAATGCACATTTCAGTGTTTCTTGAGGAGAAATGCGTTCCTGAGTGGTTTTGGGTGAGAAATACATATTAAGCGAGTTTAGTGATGAAAACTAGCGTTTTACATGGAATTCAGCTCAGAATGAAGATTTGATACTTGGAAGCGAATTCTAATGTAAAATTTGAGAAAACAATGTTTCTTTTCATATTCTATCTCTTTTTTGTATGTTTCCAGTATAACAGATGTGTTTCTGTAAATAAATCACATATTCTTCATATAAATGCACATTTCAGTGTTTCTTAAGGAGAAATGCGTTCCTGAGTGGTTTTGGATGAGAAAGACATATTAAGCGAGTTTAGTGATGAAAACAAGAGTTTTGCATAGAATTGAGCTCAGAATGAAGATTTGATACTTGGAAGCAAATTCTAATATAATATTTGAGAAAACAATGTTTCTTTTCATATTCTATCTCTTTTTTGTATGTTTCCAGTATAACAGATGTGTTTCTGTAAATAAATCACATATTCTTCATATAAATGCACATTTCAGTGTTTCTTAAGGAGAAATGCGTTCCTGAGTGGTTTTGGATGAGAAAGACATATTAAGCGAGTTTAGTGATGAAAACAAGAGTTTTGCATAGAATTGAGCTCAGAATGAAGATTTGATACTTGGAAGCAAATTCTAATGTAATATTTGAGAAAACAATGTTTCTTGTCATATTCTATCTCTTTTTTGTATGTTTCTAGTATAACAGATGTGTTTCTGTAAATAAATCACATATTCTTCATATAAATGCACATTTCAGTGTTTCTTAAGGAGAAATGCGTTCCTGAGTGGTTTTGGGTGAGAAAGACATATTAAGCGAGTTTAGTGATGAAAACTAGCGTTTTACATGGAATTCAGCTCAGAATGAAGATTTGATACTTGGAAGCGAATTCTAATGTAAAATTTGAGAAAACAATGTTTCTTTTCATATTCTGTCTCTTTTTTGTATGTTTCCAGTATAACAGATGTGTTTCTGTAAATAAATCACATATTCTTCATATAAATGCACGTTTCAGTGTTTCTTGAGTGGTTTTGGATGAGAAAGACATATTAAGCGAGTTTAGTGATGAAAACTAGCGTTTTACATGGAATTCAGCTCAGACTGACAGTTTGATGCCTGGAGTCCAAAACTATCATATTAGATTTTGGAAAACTGTGTTCCCTTTCATATTTATCCTTTTTTTTGTGTTTCCAATGCAAGAAATGTTTTTCTGTGAAGAAATTTCACATTTTTCATATGAATCCACTTTTCAGTGTTTCATGAGGAGAAATGCATTCTTTGGCTTAGTGATGAAAACTAGAGTTGTACATTGTGATCGTATAGTGGTACATTTCAACACAGGTTACAATTACATTGTAAAAGAATAAACATGAAATATATAAAACATATTTCCACATCCACATAGTTATATCAATTTAAAATGAATTAAAGCCGCAAGCGGCATTTCGCGGGTTATAGCCTTTATCGCTCAAAGCGCCCGCCTAGTGGTCGATTTGAATGAAACTTTCAGCTGATGTTTCAACTACTCTTGTGAACATATGCTGCAAGTTTGGAGATGATGGGCCAAAGGCTTGTGAAGTTAGGTCTATTGATGTGCTGAGGCACAACTCTTAGAAATGTATTGGTCAATATCTTCACAACGCAATAACATATCAACAAGCTTAATGCAACTTTTGATAAGCCTTGTCCAATAATGATTCGCAGAAAATATTCCAGCCTTCGGACCAACGGCTTAGGAGGAGATGTCAAAAATGTGTTTTTCAAAAAATCCAATATGGCGGAAAATATTTCCAGGTGCACTTTGGAGGTCTAAGAGGCTTTATTGTAGATCACACGGAGTTGCACATATGTGTAACATTTCAAGTCAATCGGACTTACGGTTTGAGGGGCGTGGCCTTTCCAAAATCGCATGTTTGGGCGTTAATTACCATGTGGCCGATTTGAATGAAACTTTCAGCAGATGTTTCAGCTACTCTTGTGAACATATGCTGCAAGTTTGGAGATGATGGGCCAAAGGCTTGTGAAGTTAGGTCTATTGATGTGCTGAGCCCGCCCCTTAAAAATTAATTGGTCAATATCTTCACAACACAATAACATATCAACAAGCTTTATGCAACCTTTGATGAGCCTGGTCCAATAATGATTCGCAGAAAATATGCCAGCAATCAGACCTACGGTTTAGGAGGAGATGTCAAAAATGTGTTTTTCAAAAAATTCAACATAGCGGAAAATTTAGTTGGTGGACTTTCGTGGTCCAAGAGACTTTTTTGTAGATCACATTCAGCAGCACATGTCTGTCAAATTTCAAATTGATAGGACTTATGGTGTGAGGGGGCTGGCCATGAAAATTGTTATAGCGCCACCATGTGGCCAATTGTTTTCATATTTTATGTGAAGCATTATGACATCATGTACCAAGGTACCAAGTCTCATGTCTCTAGCTTGTTCCAGCTCACAGCAAATTGAGCAAAGGCATAATTTAGCATAAAATGCTAAATAGGCCACGCCCACATGCACCGATCAATATGACACTATAGATCTTGGTTAATACTTGCCAAAACTTACCAAATTTGATAAAATTCTGTCCACCGGATCTTGCGATACAAGTTTCTGATATTTGTGGCGCCCCCTATGTGTCAAGCAGAAAACGCTTTGGTATGCCTCTTCCCAAATATGTACTGAAGATATCTACCAAGATTTTTGATGATTTGACTAATGGTCAATGAATTATGGCTAATTTCCGATTAAGCCCCTCCAATTGAAAAGTTTGTTGGTCAACAGATTCATAACACAATGAAGTATCAACACGCTTTATGAAACTTTAGATGACATTAGTCCAATAATGATCCACAGAAAATTTGGTAGCAATCGGACCTACGGTTTAGGAGGAGATGTCAAAAATCTGTTTTTCAAAAAATCCAATATGGCGGAAAATCTAGTTAGGCGGACGTTAGTGGTCTGAGCAGTCTCAGATCACACGGAGCTAGACATGTGTGTCGAGTTGAAAGTCAATCAGACTTATGGTGTGAGGGGCATAGCTTTTTCAAAATCGTGTGTTTGGGCGTTAATTACAGCGCCATCATGTGGCCGATTGGGGTCATAGTTCTTGAGAAGCAGCTGCACATCATTCCAGTTCCTATGCCAAGTTTCATGTTTCCATCTCATTCCAGCTCACGGCAAATTGTGCTTATTCGGCAGACAACGAATAATAATAATAAATTCACACAAAAACAAACTAACTTAATGTAATGTAATGCAAAATTAATTAAATGTAATGTTTACAAGTGTAGCTAGTGTGTTTGTTTTTCTTCTTTTTTGTTTCTTCTTAGTTTTTATCTTCCCTCAACAACAGAAGAATCCCACATGCAGCTAACTATGCTCTGCTGCCACCTCCAGGAACGCCATGGAACAAATCGGGCACGTTCCGCTCAACAAAGAGAAATGATTGAACACTTTTCCACACTGTGTAACAACTTTAATTATATTGAAAAAAAAGATCTGAAAATTGTCGGACAAAAAAAAGTCTGGAAAAAATATCTGAAAAATGTTGGACAAAAAAAGTCTGAAAAAAATGTCAGAAAAAAAAGATCTGAAAATGTCTGAAAAAAAAGTCTGAAAAAAAAGATCTGAAAATTGTCGGACAAAAAAAGTCTGGAAAAAATATCTGAAAAATGTCGGACAAAAAAAGTCTGAAAAAATGTCCGAAAAAAAAGATCTGAAAAAAAGATCTGAAAAATGTCGTACAAAAGAAGTCTGAAAAAAAAGATCTGAAAATGTCGGACAAAAAAAGTCTGGAAAAAATATCTGAAAAATGTCGGACAAAAAAAGTCTGAAAAAATTGTCCGAAAAAAAAGATCTAAAGAAAAGTCTGGAAAAAAAGTCTGAAAAATGTCGGACAAAAGAAGTCTGAAAAAAAAGATCTGAAAATTGTCGGACAAAAAAAGTCTGGAAAAAATATCTGAAAAATGTCGGACAAAAAAAGTCTAAAAAAACTGTCCGAAAAAAAAGATCGAAAAAAAAGATCTGAAAAATGTCGGACAAAAAAAGTCTGAAAAAAAAGATCTGAAAATGTCGGACAAAAAAAGTCTGGAAAAAATATCTGAAAAATGTCGGACAAAAAAAGTCTGAAAAAACTGTCCGAAAAAAAAGATCTGAAAAAAAGATCTGAAAATTGTCGGACAAAAAAAGTCTGAAAAACATTTCCGAAAAAAAAGATCTGAAAATGTCTGAAAAAAAAGATCTGAAAATTGTAGGACAAAAAAAGTCTGAAAAAACTGTCCGAAAAAACAGATCTGAAAAAAAGATCTGAAAATTGTCGGACAAAAAAAGTGAAAAACATTTCCGAAAAAAAAGATCTGAAAATGTCTGAAAAAAATGTCTGAAAAAAAAGATCTGAAAATTGTCGGACAAAAAAAGTCTGAAAAAACTGTCCGAAAAAACAGATCTGAAAATGTCTGAAAAAAAATTCTGAAAAAAAAGATCTGAAAAATGTCGGACAAAAGAAGTCTGAAAAAACTGATCAAAAAAAAGATCTGAAAATGTCTGAAAAAAAAGATCTGAAACAAAATATCTGAAAAATGTCGGACAAAAAAAGTCTGAAAAAACTGTCCGAAAAAAAAGATCTAAAGAAAAGTCTGGAAAAAAAGTCTGAAAAATGTCGGACAAAAGAAGTCTGAAAAAAAAGATCTGAAAATTGTCGGACAAAAAAAGTATGGAAAAAATATCTGAAAAATGTCGGACAAAAAAAAGTCTAAAAAAACTGTCCGAAAAAAAAGATCTGAAAAAAAGATCTGAAAAATGTCGGACAAAAAAAGTCTGAAAAAAAAGATCTGAAAATGTCGGACAAAAAAAGTCTGGAAAAAATATCTGAAAAATGTCGGACAAAAAAAGTCTGAAAAAACTGTCCGTAAAAAAAAATCTGAAAAAAAGATCTGAAAATTGTCGGACAAAAAAAGTCTGAAAAACATTTCCGAAAAAAAAGATCTGAAAATGTCTGAAAAAAAAGTCTGAAAAAAAAGATCTGAAAATTGTCGGACAAAAAAAGTCTGAAAAAACTGTCCGAAAAAACAGATCTGAAAATGTCTGAAAAAAAATTCTGAAAAAAAAGATCTGAAAATTGTCGGACAAAAAAAGTCTGGAAAAAATATCTGTAAAATCTCGGACAAAAAAAGTCTGAAAAAACTGTCTGAAAAAAAAGATCTGAAAATGTCGGACAAAAAAAGTCTGGAAAAAATATCTGAAAATTGTCGGACAAAAGAATTCTGAAAAAACTTTCCGAAAAAAAAAGATCTGAAAAAAAATCTGTAAAAAAAGTCCGAAAAAAAGTCTGAAAAATGTCGGACAAACGAAATCTGAAAAATAATATCTGAAAAATGTCGGACAAAAAAAGATCTGAAAAAAAACTTCTGAAAATTGTCGGACAAAAGAATTCTGAAATAACTGTCCGAAAAAAAATATCTGAAAATGTCGGACAAAAAAAGATCTGAAAAAAATATCTGAAAATGTCGGACAAAAAAAGATCTGAAAATAGTCGGACAAAAAAAGTCTGAAAAAAAAGATCTGAAAATTGTCGGACAAAAACAGTCTGAAAAATGTCGGACAAAAAAAGTCTGGAAAGAATATCTGAAAAATGTCGGACAAAAAAAGATCTGAAAAAAAAGATCTGAAAATTGTCGGACAAAAAAAGTCTGAAAAAAAAGATCTGAAAATTGTCGGACAAAAACAGTCTGAAAAATGTCGGACAAAAAAAGTCTGGAAAGAATATCTGAAAAATGTCGGACAAAAAAAGATCTGAAAATTGTCGGACAAAAAAAGTCTGAAAAATGTCGGACAAAAGAAGTCTGAAAACACTTTTTGAAAAAAAAGATCTGGAAATGTCTGAAAAAAAAGTCTGAAAAAAAATATCTGAAAAAAAGATCTGAAAAATGTTGGACAAAAAAAGTTTAAAAAAAAAGATCTCAAAATTGTCGAACAAAAAAAGTCTGAAAAAAATATCTGAAAAATGTCGAACAAAAAGAGTCTGATAAAAAAGAACTGAAAAATGACGGACAAAAAAAGTCTGAAAAAAACTGTCCGAAAAAAAAGATCTGAAAATGTCGGACAAAAGAAGTCTGGAAAGAATATCTGAAAAATTTCGGACAAAAAAAGTCTGAAAAAAAAGATCTGAAAATGTCGGACAAAAGAAGTCTGAAAAAACTGATCAAAACAAAAGATCTGAAAATGTCTGAAAAAAAAGATCTGAAACAAAATATCTGAAAAATGTCGGACAAAAAAAGTCTGGAAAAAATATCTGAAAAATGTCGGACAAAAAAAGTCTGAAAAAACTGTCCGAAAAAAAAGATCTGAAAAAAAGATCTGAAAATTGTCGGACAAAAAAAGTCTGAAAAACATTTCCGAAAAAAAAGATCTGAAAATGTCGGACAAAAAAAGTCTGGAAAAAATATCTGAAAAATGTCGGACAAAGGAAGTCTAAAAAAACTGTCCGAAAAAAAAGATCTGAAAAAATGTCTGGTAAAAAAGCCCGAAAAAAAGTCTGAAAAATGTCGGACAAACGAAATCTGAAAAAAAAGATCTGAAAATTGTCGGACAAAAGAATTCTGGAAAAAATATCTGAAAAATATCGGACAAAAAAAGTCTGAAAAAAATGTCTGAAAAAAAAGATCTGAAAAAAAGATCTGAAAAATGTCGGACAAAAGAAGTCTAAAAAAACTGCCCGAAAAAAAAGATCTGAAAAAAATATCTGAAAATGTCGGACAAAAAAAGATCTGAAAATTGTCGGACAAAAAAAGTCTGAAAAAAAAGATCTGAAAATTGTCGGACAAAAACAATCTGAAAAATGTCGGACAAAAAAAGTCTGAAAAAACTGTCCGAAAAAAAAGATCTGAAAAAAAGATCTGAAAAATGTCGTACAAAAGAAGTCTGAAAAATGTCGGACAAAAAAAGTCTGAAAAAAAAGATCTGAAAATGTCGGACAAAAAAGTCTGGAAAAAATATCTGAAAAATGTCGGACAAAAAAAGTCTGAAAAAACTGTCCGAAAAAAAAGATCTGAAAAAAAGATCTGAAAAACATTTCCGAAAAAAAAGATCTGAAAATGTCTGAAAAAAAAGATCTGAAAATGTCGGACAAAAAAAGTCTGGAAAAAATATCTGAAAAATGTCGGACAAAGGAAGTCTAAAAAAACTGTCCGAAAAAAAAGATCTGAAAAAATGTCTGGAAAAAAAGCCCGAAAAAAAGTCTGAAAAATGTCGGACAAACGAAATCTGAAAAAAAAGATCTGAAAATTGTCGGACAAAAGAATTCTGGAAAAAATATCTGAAAAATATCGGACAAAAAAAGTCTGAAAAAACTGTCTGAAAAAAAAGATCTGAAAAAAAGATCTGAAAAATGTCGGACAAAAGAATTCTGAAAAAACTGTCCAAAAAAAAAGATCTGAAAAAAAAGCTGTAAAAAAAGTCCGAAAAAAAGTCTGAAAAATGTCGGACAAACGAAATCTGAAAAAAAAGATCTGAAAATTGTAGGACAAAAGAATTCTGAAATAACTGTCCAAAAAAAAAGATCTGAAAATGTCTGAAAAAAAAGTCTGAAAAAAAAGATCTGAAAAATGTCGGACAAAAGAAGTCTAAAAAAAAGATCTGAAAATGTCGGACAAAAAAAGATCTGAAAAAAATATCTGAAAATGTCGGACAAAAAAAGATCTGAAAATTGTCGGACAAAAGAATTCTGAAATAACTGTCCGAAAAAAAAGATCTGAAAATGTCGGACAAAAAAAGATCTGAAAAAAATATCTGAAAATGTCGGACAAAAAAAGATCTGAAAATTGTCGGACAAAAAAAGTCTGAAAAAAAAGATCTGAAAATTGTCGGACAAAAACAGTCTGAAAAATGTCGGACAAAAAAAGTCTGGAAAGAATATCTGAAAAATGTCGGAGAAAAAAAGATCTGAAAAAAAAATCTGAAAATTGTCGGACAAAAAAAGTCTGAAAAAAAAGATCTGAAAATTGTCGGACAAAAAAAGTTTGAAAAATGTCGGACAAAAGAAGTCTGAAAACACTTTTTGAAAAAAAAGATCTGGAAATGTCTGAAAAAAAAGTCTGAAAAAAAATATCTGAAAAAAATATCTGAAAAATGTTGGACAAAAGAATTCTGAAAAAAAAGTCTGAAAACAAAGATCTGAAAAAAAGATCTGAAAAATGTTGGACAAAAAAAGTTTAAAAAAAAAGATCTCAAAATTGTCGAACAAAAAAAGTCTGAAAAAAATATCTGAAAAATGTCGAACAAAAAGAGTCTGATAAAAAAGAACTGAAAAATGACGGACAAAAAAAGTCTGAAAAAAACTGTCCGAAAAAAAAGATCTGAAAATGTCGGACAAAAGAAGTCTGAAAAAACTGATCAAAAAAAAAGATCTGAAAATGTCTGAAAAAAAAGATCTGAAACAAAATATCTGAAAAATGTCGGACAAAAAAAGTCTGAAAAAACTGTCCGAAAAAAAAGATCTAAAGAAAAGTCTGGAAAAAAAGCCCGAAAAAAAGTCTGAAAAATGTCGGACAAAAGAAATCTGAAAAAAAATATCTGAAAAATGTTGGACAAAAGAAGTCTGAAAAAACTGTCCGAAAAAAAAGATCTGAAAATTTCTGAAAAAAAAGTCTGAAAAAAAAGATCTGAAAAAGATCGGACAATAGAAGTCTGAAAAAACTTCTATTGACTTTTTTTTTTGCCAATGATTCAGACTCATTGCCTCCACAAAGTAGGTCAGTGGAAGGTTTGAGGGAGGGCCAAGGCGGGATCTCGTGGCAAATCGGAAGATGCCTGTTCCACTTCCTCGCAGGCTGCAGACGAGGAGAGTTTCTCCCATCGGGACAGGTCCCCTCTTCGGGCCAGCCCGGGAGATGGCGGCCAGCGCTGTGGCTTCTGTCACGCTGGGGATGAAGAAAATGAAACGAGGGGCATGCTTCATACCGATAACTCAAAAAAAGTGGCGGCACACAACAAGTGTATGCTTTTTTCATCGGGGACAGTGCAGCTGACCACAACGTCACGGGCTGAATTTGGAAATTTTTAATTAGAATTAGACTTTTTTCATTAATTTTTTCAACATATGATATATACAATATTGTATTTTTTTCCAAAAAATTTCAAAATGCTATAACTTTTTTTTCATGACATTTTTTGAAAAACTATACTTTGACTTTTTTTCCAAGAAATTTTTCGACATATACGATACATTTTTTTAAATTATTTTTTTCAACATATTATACAATTTAATTTATTTCATGGATTTTTTTCGACATGCCTATGACTTTTTTTTCATGAAATCTTTTGACATATCATACAATGGATTTTTTTTAAAACAGTTTAAGCAAGTTTAGTGATGAAAATTAAAGTTTTACATGGAATTGAGGTCAGTGTGAAGGTTTGATGCAGAAAGGCCAACTATTATGTAAAAAATTTGTAAAAATATATTCCCTTTCATTTTCATCCTGTTTTGTATGTTTCCAATAAAAGAGATTTCTTTTGTGAAGAAATCACATATTCTTCATATAAATGCACATTTCAGTGTTTCTTGAGGAGAAATGCGTTCCTGAGTGGTTTTGGGTGAGAAAGACATATTAAGCGAGTTTAGTGATGAAAACTAGCGTTTTACATGGAATTCAGCTCAGAATGAAGATTTGATACTTGGAAGCGAATTCTAATGTAAAATTTGAGAAAACAATGTTTCTTTTCATATTCTGTCTCTTTTTTGTATTTTTCCAGTATAACAGATGTGTTTCTGTAAATAAATCACATATTCTTCATATAAATGCACATTTCAGTGTTTCTTAAGGAGAAATGCGTTCCTGAGTGGTTTTGGATGAGAAAGACATATTAAGCGAGTTTAGTGATGAAAACAAGAGTTTTGCATAGAATTGAGCTCAGAATGAAGATTTGATACTTGGAAGCAAATTCTAATGTAATATTTGAGAAAACAATGTTTCTTTTCATATTCTATCTCTTTTTTGTATGTTTCCAGTATAACAGATGTGTTTCTGTAAATAAATCACATATTCTTCATATAAATGCACGTTTCAGTGTTTCTTGAGTAGAAATGCGTTCCTGAGTGGTTTTGGATGAGAAAGACATATTAAGCGAGTTTAGTGATGAAAACTAGCGTTTTACATGGAATTCAGCTCAGACTGACAGTTTGATGCCTGGAGTCCAAAACTATCATATTAGATTTTGGAAAACTGTGTTCCCTTTCATATTTATCCTTTTTTTTGTGTTTCCAATGCAAGAAATGTTTTTCTGTGAAGAAATTTCACATTTTTCATATGAATCCACTTTTCAGTGTTTCATGAGGAGAAATGCATTCTTTGGCTTAGTGATGAAAACTAGAGTTGTACATTGTGATCGTATAGTGGTACATTTCAACACAGGTTACAATTACATTGTAAAAGAATAAACATGAAATATATAAAACATATTTCCACATCCACATAGTTATATCAATTTAAAATGAATTAAAGCCGCAAGCGGCATTTCGCGGGTTATAGCCTTTATCGCTCAAAGCGCCCGCCTAGTGGTCGATTTGAATGAAACTTTCAGCTGATGTTTCAACTACTCTTGTGAACATATGCTGCAAGTTTGGAGATGATGGGCCAAAGGCTTGTGAAGTTAGGTCTATTGATGTGCTGAGGCACAACTCTTAGAAATGTATTGGTCAATATCTTCACAACGCAATAACATATCAACAAGCTTAATGCAACTGTTGATAAGCCTTGTCCAATAATGATTCGCAGAAAATATTCCAGCCTTCGGACCAACGGCTTAGGAGGAGATGTCAAAAATGTGTTTTTCAAAAAATCCAATATGGCGGAAAATATTTCCAGGTGCACTTTGGAGGTCTAAGAGGCTTTATTGTAGATCACACGGAGTTGCACATATGTGTAACATTTCAAGTCAATCGGACTTACGGTTTGAGGGGCGTGGCCTTTCCAAAATCGCATGTTTGGGCGTTAATTACCATGTGGCCGATTTGAATGAAACTTTCAGCAGATGTTTCAGCTACTCTTGTGAACATATGCTGCAAGTTTGGAGATGATGGGCCAAAGGCTTGTGAAGTTAGGTCTATTGATGTGCTGAGCCCGCCCCTTAAAAATTAATTGGTCAATATCTTCACAACACAATAACATATCAACAAGCTTTATGCAACCTTTGATGAGCCTGGTCCAATAATGATTCGCAGAAAATATGCCAGCAATCAGACCTACGGTTTAGGAGGAGATGTCAAAAATGTGTTTTTCAAAAAATTCAACATGGCGGAAAATTTAGTTGGTGGACTTTCGTGGTCCAAGAGACTTTTTTGTAGATCACATTCAGCAGCACATGTCTGTCAAATTTCAAATTGATAGGACTTATGGTGTGAGGGGGCTGGCCTTGAAAATTGTTATAGCGCCACCATGTGGCCAATTGTTTTCATATTTTATGTGAAGCATTATGACATCATGTACAGTTATGGTACCAAGTCTCATGTCTCTAGCTCGTTCCAGCTCACAGCAAATTGAGCAAAGGCATAATTTAGCATAAAATGCTAAATAGGCCACGCCCACATGCACCGATCAATATGACACTATAGATCTTGGTTAATACTTGCCAAAACTTACCAAATTTGATAAAATTCTGTCCACCGGATCTTGCGATACAAGTTTCTGATATTTGTGGCGCCCCCTATGTGTCAAGCAGAAAACGCTTTGGTATGCCTCTTCCCAAATATGTACTGAAGATATCTACCAAGATTTTTGATGATTTGACTAATGGTCAATGAATTATGGCTAATTTCCTGCTAAGTCCCTCCAATTGAAAAGTTTGTTGGTCAACAGATTCATAACACAATGAAGTATCAACACGCTTTATGAAACTTTAGATGACATTAGTCCAATAATGATCCACAGAAAATTTGGTAGCAATCGGACCTACGGTTTAGGAGGAGATGTCAAAAATCTGTTTTTCAAAAAATCCAATATGGCGGAAAATCTAGTTAGGCGGACGTTAGTGGTCTGAGCAGTCTGAGATCACACGGAGCTAGACATGTGTGTCGAGTTGAAAGTCAATCAGACTTATGGTGTGAGGGGCATAGCTTTTTCAAAATTGTGTGTTTGGGCGTTAATTACAGCGCCATCATGTGGCCGATTGGGGTCATAGTTCTTGAGAAGCAGCTGCACATCATTCCAGTTCCTATGCCAAGTTTCATGTTTCCATCTCATTCCAGCTCACGGCAATTGTGCTTATTCGGCAGACAACGAATAATAATAATAAATTCACACAAAAACAAACTAACTTAATGTAATGTAATGCAAAATTAATTAAATGTAATGTTTACAAGTGTAGCTAGTGTGTTTCTTTTTCTTCTTTTTTGTTTCTTCTTAGTTTTTATCTTCCCTTAACAACAGAAGAATCCCACATGCAGCTAACTATGCTCTGCTGCCACCTCCAGGAACGCCATGGAACAAATCGGGCACGTTCCGCTCAACAAAGAGAAATGATTGAACACTTTTCCACACGGTGTAACAACTTTAATTATATTGAAAAAAAAGATCTGAAAATTGTCGGACAAAAAAAAGTCTGGAAAAAATATCTGAAAAATGTTGGACAAAAAAAGTCTGAAAAAAATGTCAGAAAAAAAAGATCTGAAAATGTCTGAAAAAAAAGTCTGAAAAAAAAGATCTGAAAATTGTCAGACAAAAAAAGTCTGAAAAAACTGTCCGAAAAAAAAGATCTGAAAATGTCTGAAAAAAAATTCTGAAAAAAAAGATCTGAAAATTGTCGGACGAAAAAAGTCTGAAAAAACTGTCCGAAAAAAAAGATCTGAAAAAAAGATCTGAAAAATGTCGTACAAAAGAAGTCTGAAAAAAAAGATCTGAAAATGTCGGACAAAAAAAGTCTGAAAAATGTCGGACAAAAAAAGTCTGAAAAAACTGTCCGAAAAAAAAGATCTGAAAATTGTCGGACAAAAAAAGTCTGAAAAACATTTCCGAAAAAAAAGATCTGAAAATGTCTGAAAAAAAAGTCTGAAAAAAAAGATCTGAAAATTGTCGGACAAAAAAAGTCTGAAAAAACTGTCCGAAAAAAAAGATCTGAAAATTGTCGGACAAAAAAAGTCTGAAAAAACTGTCCGAAAAAAAAGATCTGAAAATTGTCGGACAAAAAAAGTCTGAAAAAACTGTCCGAAAAAAAAGATCTGAAAATGTCTGAAAAAAAATTCTGAAAAAAAAGATCTGAAAATTGTCGGACGAAAAAAATCTGGAAAAAATATCTGAAAAATGTCGGACAAAAAAAGTCTGAAAAAACTGTACGAAAAAAAAGATCTGAAAAAAAGATCTGAAAAATGTCGTACAAAAGAAGTTTAAAAAAAAGATCTGAAAATGTCGGACAAACGAAATCTGAAAAAAAAGATCTGAAAAATGTCGGACAAAAAAAGTCTGAAAAAAAAGATCTGAAAATGTCGGACAAACGAAATCTGAAAAAAAAGATCTGAAAATTGTCGGACAAAAGAATTCTGAAAAAACTGTCCGAAAAAAAAGATCTGAAAAAAAATCTGTAAAAAAAGTCCGAAAAAAAGTCTGAAAAATGTCGGACAAACGAAATCTGAAAAAAAAGATCTGAAAATTGTCGGACAAAAGAATTCTGAAATAACTGTCCGAAAAAAAAGATGTGAAAATTGTCGGACAAAAGAATTCTGGAAAAAATATCTGAAAAATGTCGGACTAAAAAAGATCTGAAAAAAATATCTGAAAATGTCGGACAAAAAAAGATCTGAAAATAATATCTGAAAAATGTCGGACAAAAAAAGATCTGAAAAAAAAGATCTGAAAATTGTCGGACAAAAGAATTCTGAAATAACTGTCCGAAAAAAAAGATCTGAAAATGTCTGAAAAAAAAGTCTGAAAAAAAAGATCTGAAAAATGTCGGACTAAAAAAGATCTGGAAAAAATATCTGAAAAATGTCGGACAAAAAAAGTCTGAAAAAACTGTCCGAAAAAAAAGATCTGAAAAAAAGATCTGAAAATTGTCGGACAAAAAAAGTCTGAAAAACATTTCCGAAAAAAAAGATCTGAAAATGTCTGAAAAAAAGATCTGAAAATGTCGGACAAAAAAAGTCTGGAAAAAATATCTGAAAAATGTCGGACAAAGGAAGTCTAAAAAAACTGTCCGAAAAAAAAGATCTGAAAAAATGTCTGGAAAAAAAGCCCGAAAAAAAGATCTGAAAAATGTCGGACAAACGAAATCTGAAAAAAAAGATCTGAAAATTGTCGGACAAAAGAATTCTGGAAAAAATATCTGAAAAATATCGGACAAAAAAAGTCTGAAAAAACTGTCTGAAAAAAAAGATCTGAAAAAAATATCTGAAAATTGTCGGACAAAAGAATTCTGAAATAACTGTCCGAAAAAAAAGATCTGAAAATGTCTGAAAAAAAAGTCTGAAAAAAAAGATCTGAAAAATGTCGGACAAAAGAAGTCTAAAAAAAAGATCTGAAAATGTCGGACTAAAAAAGATCTGAAAAAAATATCTGAAAATGTCGGACAAAAAAAGATCTGAAAAAAAACTTCTGAAAATTGTCGGACAAAAGAATTCTGAAATAACTGTCCGAAAAAAAAGATCTGAAAATGTCGGAAAAAAGAAGTCTGAAAAAACTGATCAAAAAAAAAGATCTGAAAATGTCTGAAAAAAAAGATCTGAAACAAAATATCTGAAAAATGTCGGACAAAAAAAGTCTGAAAAAACTGTCCGAAAAAAAAGATCTGAAAAAAAGATCTGAAAAATGTCGTACAAAAGAAGTCTGAAAAATGTCGGACAAAAAAAGTCTGAAAAAAAAGATCTGAAAATGTCGGACAAAAAAAGTCTGGAAAAAATATCTGAAAAATGTCGGACAAAAAAAGTCTGAAAAAACTGTCCGAAAAAAAAGATCTGAAAAAAAGATCTGAAAATTGTCAGACAAAAAAAGTCTGAAAAACATTTCCGAAAAAAAATATCTGAAAATGTCGGACAAAAAAAGTCTGGAAAAAATATCTGAAAAATGTCGGACAAAGGAAGTCTAAAAAAACTGTCCGAAAAAAAAGATCTGAAAAAATGTCTGGAAAAAAAGCCCGAAAAAAAGTCTGAAAAATGTCGGACAAACGAAATCTGAAAAAAAAGATCTGAAAATATTCGGACAAAAGAATTCTGAAATAACTGTCCGAAAAAAAAGATCTGAAAATGTCTGAAAAAAAAGTCTGAAAAAAAAGATCTGAAAATTGTCGGACAAAAAAAGTCTGGAAAAAATATCTGAAAAATATCGGACAAAAAAAGTCTGAAAAAACTGTCTGAAAAAAAAGATCTGAAAAAAAGATCTGAAAAATGTCGGACAAAAGAAGTCTAAAAAAACTGCCCGAAAAAAAAGATCTGAAAAAAAGTCTAGGAAAAAAGCCCGAAAAAAAGTCTGAAAAATGTCGGACAAACGAAATCTGAAAAAAAAGATCTGAAAATTGTCGAAAAAAAAAATCTGGAAAAAATATCTGAAAAATGTTGGACAAAAAAAGTCTGAAAAAAATGTCAGAAAAAAAAGATCTGAAAATTGTCGGACAAAAAAAGTCTGGAAAAACTGTCCGAAAAAAAAGATCTGAAAATTGTCGGACAAAAAAAGTCTGAAAAAACTGTCCGAAAAAAAAGATCTGAAAATGTCTGAAAAAAAATTCTGAAAAAAAAGATCTGAAAATTGTCGGACGAAAAAAATCTGGAAAAAATATCTGAAAAATGTCGGACAAAAAAAGTCTGAAAAAACTGTACGAAAAAAAAGATCTGAAAAAAAGATCTGAAAAATGTCGTACAAAAGAAGTTTAAAAAAAAGATCTGAAAATGTCGGACAAACGAAATCTGAAAAAAAAGATCTGAAAAAAAATCTGTAAAAAAAGTCCGAAAAAAAGTCTGAAAAATGTCGGACAAACGAAATCTGAAAAAAAAGATCTGAAAATTGTCGGACAAAAGAATTCTGAAATAACTGTCCGAAAAAAAAGATCTGAAAATTGTCGGACAAAAGAATTCTGGAAAAAATATCTGAAAAATGTCGGACTAAAAAAGATCTGAAAAAAATATCTGAAAATGTCGGACAAAAAAAGATCTGAAAATAATATCTGAAAAATGTCGGACAAAAAAAGATCTGAAAAAAAAGATCTGAAAATTGTCGGACAAAAGAATTCTGAAATAACTGTCCGAAAAAAAAGATCTGAAAATGTCTGAAAAAAAAGTCTGAAAAAAAAGATCTGAAAAATGTCGGACTAAAAAAGATCTGGAAAAAATATCTGAAAAATGTCGGACAAAAAAAGTCTGAAAAAACTGTCCGAAAAAAAAGATCTGAAAAAAAGATCTGAAAATTGTCGGACAAAAAAAGTCTGAAAAACATTTCCGAAAAAAAAGATCTGAAAATGTGTGAAAAAAAAGATCTGAAAATGTCGGACAAAAAAAGTCTGGAAAAAATATCTGAAAAATGTCGGACAAAGGAAGTCTAAAAAAACTGTCCGAAAAAAAAGATCTGAAAAAATGTCTGGAAAAAAAGCCCGAAAAAAAGATCTGAAAAATGTCGGACAAACGAAATCTGAAAAAAAAGATCTGAAAATTGTCGGACAAAAGAATTCTGGAAAAAATATCTGAAAAATATCGGACAAAAAAAGTCTGAAAAAACTGTCTGGAAAAAAAGATCTGAAAAAAATATCTGAAAATTGTCGGACAAAAGAATTCTGAAATAACTGTCCGAAAAAAAAGATCTGAAAATGTCTGAAAAAAAAGTCTGAAAAAAAAGATCTGAAAAATGTCGGACAAAAGAAGTCTAAAAAAAAGATCTGAAAATGTCGGACTAAAAAAGATCTGAAAAAAATATCTGAAAATGTCGGACAAAAAAAGATCTGAAAAAAAACTTCTGAAAATTGTCGGACAAAAGAATTCTGAAATAACTGTCCGAAAAAAAAGATCTGAAAATGTCGGACAAAAGAAGTCTGAAAAAACTGATCAAAAAAAAAGATCTGAAAATGTCTGAAAAAAAAGATCTGAAACAAAATATCTGAAAAATGTCGGACAAAAAAAGTCTGAAAAAACTGTCCGAAAAAAAAGATCTGAAAAAAAGATCTGAAAAATGTCGTACAAAAGAAGTCTGAAAAATGTCGGACAAAAAAAGTCTGAAAAAAAAGATCTGAAAATGTCGGACAAAAAAAGTCTGGAAAAAATATCTGAAAAATGTCGGACAAAAAAAGTCTGAAAAAACTGTGCGAAAAAAAAGATCTGAAAAAAAGATCTGAAAATTGTCGGACAAAAAAAGTCTGAAAAAAAAGATCTGAAAATGTCGGACAAACGAAATCTGAAAAAAAAGATCTGAAAATTGTCGGACAAAAGAATTCTGAAAAAACTGTCCGAAAAAAAAGATCTGAAAAAAAATCTGTAAAAAAAGTCCGAAAAAAAGTCTGAAAAATGTCGGACAAACGAAATCTGAAAAAAAAGATCTGAAAATTGTCGGACAAAAGAATTCTGAAATAACTGTCCGAAAAAAAAGATCTGAAAATTGTCGGACAAAAGAATTCTGGAAAAAATATCTGAAAAATGTCGGACTAAAAAAGATCTGAAAAAAATATCTGAAAATGTCGGACAAAAAAAGATCTGAAAATAATATCTGAAAAATGTCGGACAAAAAAAGATCTGAAAAAAAAGATCTGAAAATTGTCGGACAAAAGAATTCTGAAATAACTGTCCGAAAAAAAAGATCTGAAAATGTCTGAAAAAAAAGTCTGAAAAAAAAGATCTGAAAAATGTCGGACTAAAAAAGATCTGGAAAAAATATCTGAAAAATGTCGGACAAAAAAAGTCTGAAAAAACTGTCCGAAAAAAAAGATCTGAAAAAAAGATCTGAAAATTGTCGGACAAAAAAAGTCTGAAAAACATTTCCGAAAAAAAAGATCTGAAAATGTCTGAAAAAAAAGATCTGAAAATGTCGGACAAAAAAAGTCTGGAAAAAATATCTGAAAAATGTCGGACAAAGGAAGTCTAAAAAAACTGTCCGAAAAAAAAGATCTGAAAAAATGTCTGGAAAAAAAGCCCGAAAAAAAGATCTGAAAAATGTCGGACAAACGAAATCTGAAAAAAAAGATCTGAAAATTGTCGGACAAAAGAATTCTGGAAAAAATATCTGAAAAATATCGGACAAAAAAAGTCTGAAAAAACTGTCTGAAAAAAAAGATCTGAAAAAAATATCTGAAAATTGTCGGACAAAAGAATTCTGAAATAACTGTCCGAAAAAAAAGATCTGAAAATGTCTGAAAAAAAAGTCTGAAAAAAAAGATCTGAAAAATGTCGGACAAAAGAAGTCTAAAAAAAAGATCTGAAAATGTCGGACTAAAAAAGATCTGAAAAAAATATCTGAAAATGTCGGACAAAAAAAGATCTGAAAAAAAACTTCTGAAAATTGTCGGACAAAAGAATTCTGAAATAACTGTCCGAAAAAAAAGATCTGAAAATGTCGGACAAAAGAAGTCTGAAAAAACTGATCAAAAAAAAAGATCTGAAAATGTCTGAAAAAAAAGATCTGAAACAAAATATCTGAAAAATGTCGGACAAAAAAAGTCTGAAAAAACTGTCCGAAAAAAAAGATCTGAAAAAAAGATCTGAAAAATGTCGTACAAAAGAAGTCTGAAAAATGTCGGACAAAAAAAGTCTGAAAAAAAAGATCTGAAAATGTCGGACAAAAAAAGTCTGGAAAAAATATCTGAAAAATGTCGGACAAAAAAAGTCTGAAAAAACTGTCCGAAAAAAAAGATCTGAAAAAAAGATCTGAAAATTGTCGGACAAAAAAAGTCTGAAAAACATTTCCGAAAAAAAAGATCTGAAAATGTCTGAAAAAAAAGATCTGAAAATGTCGGACAAAAAAAGTCTGGAAAAAATATCTGAAAAATGTCGGACAAAGGAAGTCTAAAAAAACTGTCCGAAAAAAAAGATCTGAAAAAATGTCTGGAAAAAAAGCCCGAAAAAAAGATCTGAAAAATGTCGGACAAACGAAATCTGAAAAAAAAGATCTGAAAATTGTCGGACAAAAGAATTCTGGAAAAAATATCTGAAAAATATCGGACAAAAAAAGTCTGAAAAAACTGTCTGAAAAAAAAGATCTGAAAAAAAAGATCTGAAAATTGTCGGACAAAAGAATTCTGAAAAAACTGTCCGAAAAAAAAGATCTGAAAAAAAATCTGTAAAAAAAGTCCGAAAAAAAGTCTGAAAAATGTCGGACAAACGAAATCTGAAAAAAAAGTTCTGAAAATTGTCGGACAAAAGAATTCTGAAATAACTGTCCGAAAAAAAAGATCTGAAAATGTCTGAAAAAAAAGTCTGAAAAAAAAGATCTGAAAAATGTCGGACAAAAGAAGTCTAAAAAAAAGATCTGAAAATGTCGGACTAAAAAAGATCTGGAAAAAATATCTGAAAAATGTCGGACAAAAAAAGTCTGAAAAAACTGTCCGAAAAAAAAGATCTGAAAAAAAGATCTGAAAATTGTCGGACAAAAAAAGTCTGAAAAACATTTCCGAAAAAAAAGATCTGAAAATGTCTGAAAAAAAAGATCTGAAAATGTCGGACAAAAAAAGTCTGGAAAAAATATCTGAAAAATGTCGGACAAAGGAAGTCTAAAAAAACTGTCCGAAAAAAAAGATCTGAAAAAATGTCTGGAAAAAAAGCCCGAAAAAAAGATCTGAAAAATGTCGGACAAACGAAATCTGAAAAAAAAGATCTGAAAATTGTCGGACAAAAGAATTCTGGAAAAAATATCTGAAAAATATCGGACAAAAAAAGTCTGAAAAAACTGTCTGAAAAAAAAGATCTGAAAAAAATATCTGAAAATTGTCGGACAAAAGAATTCTGAAATAACTGTCCGAAAAAAAAGATCTGAAAATGTCTGAAAAAAAAGTCTGAAAAAAAGATCTGAAAAATGTCGGACAAAAGAAGTCTAAAAAAAAGATCTGAAAATGTCGGACTAAAAAAGATCTGAAAAAAATATCTGAAAATGTCGGACAAAAAAAGATCTGAAAAAAAACTTCTGAAAATTGTCGGACAAAAGAATTCTGAAATAACTGTCCGAAAAAAAAGATCTGAAAATGTCGGACAAAAGAAGTCTGAAAAAACTGATCAAAAAAAAAGATCTGAAAATGTCTGAAAAAAAAGATCTGAAACAAAATATCTGAAAAATGTCGGACAAAAAAAGATCTGAAAAAAAACTTCTGAAAATTGTCGGACAAAAGAATTCTGAAATAACTGTCCGAAAAAAAAGATCTGAAAATGTCGGACAAAAAAAGATCTGAAAAAAATATCTGAAAAATGTCGGACAAAAAAAGATCTGAAAAAAATATCTGAAAATGTCGGACAAAAAAAGATCTGAAAATTGTCGGACAAAAAAAGTCTGAAAAAAAAGATCTGAAAATTGTCGGACAAAAACAGTCTGAAAAATGTCGGACAAAAAAAGTCTGGAAAGAATACCTGAAAAATGTCGGACAAAAAAAGATCTGAAAAAAAAATCTGAAAATTGTCGGACAAAAAAAGTCTGAAAAAAAAGATCTGAAAATTGTCGGACAAAAAAAGTTTGAAAAATGTCGGACAAAAGAAGTCTGAAAACACTTTTTGAAAAAAAAGATCTGGAAATGTCTGAAAAAAAAGTCTGAAAAAAAATATCTGAAAAAAATATCTGAAAAATGTTGGACAAAAGAATTCTGAAAAAAAAGTCTGAAAACAAAGATCTGAAAAAAAGATCTGAAAAATGTTGGACAAAAAAAGTTTAAAAAAAAAGATCTCAAAATTGTCGAACAAAAAAAGTCTGAAAAAAATATCTGAAAAATGTCGAACAAAAAGAGTCTGATAAAAAAGAACTGAAAAATGACGGACAAAAAAAGTCTGAAAAAAACTGTCCGAAAAAAAAGATCTGAAAATGTCGGACAAAAGAAGTCTGGAAAGAATATCTGAAAAATGTCGGACAAAAAAAGTCTGAAAAAAAAGATCTGAAAATGTCGGACAAAAGAAGTCTGAAAAAACTGATCAAAAAAAAAGATCTGAAAATGTCTGAAAAAAAAGATCTGAAACAAAATATCTGAAAAATGTCGGACAAAAAAAGTCTGAAAAAACTGTCCGAAAAAAAAGATCTAAAGAAAAGTCTGGAAAAAAAGCCCGAAAAAAAGTCTGCAAAATGTCGGACAAAAGAAGTCTGAAAAATGTCGGACAAAAGAAGTCTGAAAAAAAATATCTGAAAAATGTTGGACAAAAGAAGTCTGAAAAAACTGTCCGAAAAAAAAGATCTGAAAATTTCTGAAAAAAAAGTCTGAAAAAAAAGATCTGAAAAAGATCGGACAATAGAAGTCTGAAAAAACTTCTACTGACTTTTTTTTTTGCCAATGATTCAGACTCATTGCCTCCACAAAGTAGGTCAGTGGAAGGTTTGAGGGAGGGCCAAGGCGGGATCTCGTGGCAAATCGGAAGATGCCTGTTCCACTTCCTCGCAGGCTGCAGACGAGGAGAGTTTCTCCCATCGGGACAGGTCCCCTCTTCGGGCCAGCCCGGGAGATGGCGGCCAGCGCTGTGGCTTCTGTCACGCTGGGGATGAAGAAAATGAAACGAGGGGCATGCTTCATACCGATAACTCAAAAAAAGTGGCGGCACACAACAAGTGTATGCTTTTTTCATCGGGGACAGTGCAGCTGACCACAACGTCACGGGCTGAATTTGGAAATTTTGAATTAGAATTAGACTTTTTTCATTAATTTTTTCGACATATGATATATACAATATTGTATTTTTTTCCAAAAAAATTCAAAATGCAATACTATAACTTTTTTTTCATGACATTTTTTGAAAAACTATACTCTGACTTTTTTTCCAAGAAATTTTTCGACATATACGATACATTTTTTTAAATTATTTTTTTCAACATATTATACAATTTAATTTATTTCATGGATTTTTTTCGACATGCCTATGACTTTTTTTTCATGAAATCTTTTGACATATCATACAATGGATTTTTTTTAAAACAGTTTAAGCAAGTTTAGTGATGAAAATTAAAGTTTTACATGGAATTGAGGTCAGTGTGAAGGTTTGATGCAGAAAGGCCAACTATTATGTAAAAAATTTGTAAAAATATATTCCCTTTCATTTTCATCCTGTTTTGTATGTTTCCAATAAAAGAGATTTCTTTTGTGAAGAAATCACATATTCTTCATATAAATGCACATTTCAGTGTTTCTTGAGGAGAAATGCGTTCCTGAGTGGTTTTGGGTGAGAAAGACATATTAAGCGAGTTTAGTGATGAAAACTAGCGTTTTACATGGAATTCAGCTCAGAATGAAGATTTGATACTTGGAAGCGAATTCTAATGTAAAATTTGAGAAAACAATGTTTCTTTTCATATTCTGTCTCTTTTTTGTATTTTTCCAGTATAACAGATGTGTTTCTGTAAATAAATCACATATTCTTCATATAAATGCACATTTCAGTGTTTCTTAAGGAGAAATGCGTTCCTGAGTGGTTTTGGATGAGAAAGACATATTAAGCGAGTTTAGTGATGAAAACAAGAGTTTTGCATAGAATTGAGCTCAGAATGAAGATTTGATACTTGGAAGCAAATTCTAATGTAATATTTGAGAAAACAATGTTTCTTTTCATATTCTATCTCTTTTTTGTATGTTTCCAGTATAACAGATGTGTTTCTGTAAATAAATCACATATTCTTCATATAAATGCACATTTCAGTGTTTCTTAAGGAGAAATGCGTTCCTGAGTGGTTTTGGGTGAGAAAGACATATTAAGCGAGTTTAGTGATGAAAACAAGAGTTTTGCATAGAATTGAGCTCAGAATGAAGATTTGATACTTGGAAGCAAATTCTAATGTAAAATTTGAGAAAACAATGTTTCTTTTCATATTCTATCTCTTTTTTGTATGTTTCTAGTATAACAGATGTGTTTCTGTAAATAAATCACATATTCTTCATATAAATGCACATTTCAGTGTTTCTTAAGGAGAAATGCGTTCCTGAGTGGTTTTGGATGAGAAAGACATATTAAGCGAGTTTAGTGATGAAAACAAGAGTTTTGCATAGAATTGAGCTCAGAATGAAGATTTGATACTTGGAAGCAAATTCTAATGTAATATTTGAGAAAACAATGTTTCTTTTCATATTCTATCTCTTTTTTGTATGTTTCTAGTATAACAGATGTGTTTCTGTAAATAAATCACATATTCTTCATATAAATGCACATTTCAGTGTTTCTTAAGGAGAAATGCGTTCCTGAGTGGTTTTGGGTGAGAAAGACATATTAAGCGAGTTTAGTGATGAAAACTAGCGTTTTACATGGAATTCAGCTCAGACTGACAGTTTGATGCCTGGAGTCCAAAACTATCATATTAGATTTTGGAAAACTGTGTTCCCTTTCATATTTATCCTTTTTTTTGTGTTTCCAATGCAAGAAATGTTTTTCTGTGAAGAAATTTCACATTTTTCATATGAATCCACTTTTCAGTGTTTCATGAGGAGAAATGCATTCTTTGGCTTAGTGATGAAAACTAGAGTTGTACATATTGATCGTATAGTGGTACATTTCAACACAGGTTACAATTACATTGTAAAAGAATAAACATGAAATATATAAAACATATTTCCACATCCACATAGTTATATCAATTTAAAATGAATTAAAGCCGCAAGCGGCATTTCGCGGGTTATAGCCTTTATCGCTCAAAGCGCCCGCCTAGTGGTCGATTTGAATGAAACTTTCAGCTGATGTTTCAACTACTCTTGTGAACATATGCTGCAAGTTTGGAGATGATGGGCCAAAGGCTTGTGAAGTTAGGTCTATTGATGTGCTGAGGCACAACTCTTAGAAATGTATTGGTCAATATCTTCACAACGCAATAACATATCAACAAGCTTAATGCAACTTTTGATAAGCCTTGTCCAATAATGATTCGCAGAAAATATTCCAGCCTTCGGACCAACGGCTTAGGAGGAGATGTCAAAAATGTGTTTTTCAAAAAATCCAATATGGCGGAAAATATTTCCAGGTGCACTTTGGAGGTCTAAGAGGCTTTATTGTAGATCACACGGAGTTGCACATATGTGTAACATTTCAAGTCAATCGGACTTACGGTTTGAGGGGCGTGGCCTTTCCAAAATCGCATGTTTGGGCGTTAATTACCATGTGGCCGATTTGAATGAAACTTTCAGCAGATGTTTCAGCTACTCTTGTGAACATATGCTGCAAGTTTGGAGATGATGGGCCAAAGGCTTGTGAAGTTAGGTCTATTGATGTGCTGAGCCCGCCCCTTAAAAATTAATTGGTCAATATCTTCACAACACAATAACATATCAACAAGATTTATGCAACCTTTGATGAGCCTGGTCCAATAATGATTCGCAGAAAATATGCCAGCAATCAGACCTACGGTTTAGGAGGAGATGTCAAAAATGTGTTTTTCAAAAAATTCAACATGGCGGAAAATTTAGTTGGTGGACTTTCGTGGTCCAAGAGACTTTTTTGTAGATCACATTCAGCAGCACATGTCTGTCAAATTTCAAATTGATAGGACTTATGGTGTGAGGGGGCTGGCCTTGAAAATTGTTATAGCGCCACCATGTGGCCAATTGTTTTCATATTTTATGTGAAGCATTATGACATCATGTACAGTTATGGTACCAAGTCTCATGTCTCTAGCTCGTTCCAGCTCACAGCAAATTGAGCAAAGGCATAATTTAGCATAAAATGCTAAATAGGCCACGCCCACATGCACCGATCAATATGACACTATAGATCTTGGTTAATACTTGCCAAAACTTACCAAATTTGATAAAATTCTGTCCACCGGATCTTGCGATACAAGTTTCTGATATTTGTGGCGCCCCCTATGTGTCAAGCAGAAAACGCTTTGGTATGCCTCTTCCCAAATATGTACTGAAGATATCTACCAAGATTTTTGATGATTTGACTAATGGTCAATGAATTATGGCTAATTTCCTGCTAAGTCCCTCCAATTGAAAAGTTTGTTGGTCAACAGATTCATAACACAATGAAGTATCAACACGCTTTATGAAACTTTAGATGACATTAGTCCAATAATGATCCACAGAAAATTTGGTAGCAATCGGACCTACGGTTTAGGAGGAGATGTCAAAAATCTGTTTTTCAAAAAATCCAATATGGCGGAAAATCTAGTTAGGCGGACGTTAGTGGTCTGAGCAGTCTGAGATCACACGGAGCTAGACATGTGTGTCGAGTTGAAAGTCAATCAGACTTATGGTGTGAGGGGCATAGCTTTTTCAAAATCGTGTGTTTGGGCGTTAATTACAGCGCCATCATGTGGCCGATTGGGGTCATAGTTCTTGAGAAGCAGCTGCACATCATTCCAGTTCCTATGCCAAGTTTCATGTTTCCATCTCATTCCAGCTCACGGCAAATTGTGCTTATTCGGCAGACAACGAATAATAATAATAAATTCACACAAAAACAAACTAACTTAATGTAATGTAATGCAAAATTAATTAAATGTAATGTTTACAAGTGTAGCTAGTGTGTTTCTTTTTCTTCTTTTTTGTTTCTTCTTAGTTTTTATCTTCCCTCAACAACAGAAGAATCCCACATGCAGCTAACTATGCTCTGCTGCCACCTCCAGGAACGCCATGGAACAAATCGGGCACGTTCCGCTCAACAAAGAGAAATGATTGAACACTTTTCCACACTGTGTAACAACTTTAATTATATTGAAAAAAAAGATCTGAAAATTGTCGGACAAAAAAAAGTCTGGAAAAAATATCTGAAAAATGTTGGACAAAAAAAGTCTGAAAAAAATGTCAGAAAAAAAAGATCTGAAAATGTCTGAAAAAAAGTCTGAAAAAAAAGATCTGAAAAATGTCGGACAAAAAAAGTCTGAAAAAACTGTCCGAAAAAACTGTCTGAAAAAAAAGATCTGAAAATGTCGGACAAAAAAAGTCTGGAAAAAATATCTGAAAATTGTCGGACAAAAGAATTCTGAAAAAACTGTCCGAAAAAAAAGATCTGAAAAAAAGTCTGAAAAATGTCGGACAAACGAAATCTGAAAAAAAAGATCTGAAAATTGTCGGACAAAAGAATTCTGAAATAACTGTCCGAAAAAAAAGATCTGAAAAATGTCGGACAAAAGAAGTCTAAAAAAAAGATCTGAAAATGTCGGACTAAAAAAGATCTGAAAAAAATATCTGAAAATGTCGGACAAAAAAAGTCTGACAAACATTTCCGAAAAAAAAGATCTGAAAATGTCTGAAAAAAAAGTCTGAAAAAAAAGATCTGAAAATTGTCGGACAAAAAAAGTCTGAAAAATGTCGGACAAAAGAAGTCTGAAAACACTTTTTGAAAAAAAAGATCTGGAAATGTCTGAAAAAAAAGTCTGAAAAAAAATATCTGAAAAAAATATCTGAAAAATGTTGGACAAAAGAATTCTAAAAAAAAAGTCTGAAAACAAAGATCTGAAAAAAATATCTGAAAAATGTTGGACAAAAAAAGTTTAAAAAAAAAGAGATCTCAAAATTGTCGAACAAAAAGAGTCTGATAAAAAAGAACTGAAAAATGACGGACAAAAAAAGTCTGAAAAAAACTGTCCGAAAAAAAAGATCTGAAAATGTCGGACAAAAGAAGTCTAGAAAGAATATCTGAAAAATGTCGGACAAAAAAACTCTGAAAAAAAAGATCTGAAAATTGTCGGACAAAAAAAGTCTGGAAAAAATATCTGAAAAATCTCGGACAAAAAAAGTCTGAAAAAACTGTCTGAAAAAAAAGATCTGAAAATGTCGGACAAAAAAAGTCTGGAAAAAATATCTGAAAATTGTCGGACAAAAGAATTCTGAAAAAACTTTCCGAAAAAAAAGATCTGAAAAAAAATCTGTAAAAAAAGTCCGAAAAAAAGTCTGAAAGATGTCGGACAAACGAAATCTGAAAAAAAAGATCTGAAAAATGTCGGACAAAAGAAGTCTAAAAAAAAGATCTGAAAATGTCGGACTAAAAAAGATCTGAAAAAAATATCTGAAAAATGTCGGACAAAAGAAGTCTAAAAAAAAGATCTGAAAATGTCGGACTAAAAAAGATCTGAAAAAAATATCTGAAAATGTCGGACAAAAAAAGATCTGAAAAAAAACTTCTGAAAATTGTCGGACAAAAGAATTCTGAAATAACTGTCCGAAAAAAAAGATCTGAAAATGTCGGACAAAAAAAGATCTGAAAATTGTCGGACAAAAAAAGTCTGAAAAAAAAGATCTGAAAATTGTCGGACAAAAACAGTCTGAAAAATGTCGGACAAAAAAAGTCTGGAAAGAATATCTGAAAAATGTCGGACAAAAAAAGATCTGAAAAAAAAGATCTGAAAATTGTCGGACAAAAAAAGTCTGAAAAAAAAGATCTGAAAATTGTCGGACAAAAACAGTCTGAAAAATGTCGGACAAAAAAAGTCTGGAAAGAATATCTGAAAAATGTCGGAGAAAAAAAGATCTGAAAAAAAAATCTGAAAATTGTCGGACAAAAAAAGTCTGAAAAAAAAGATCTGAAAATTGTCGGACAAAAAAAGTCTGAAAAATGTCGGACAAAAGAAGTCTGAAAACACTTTTTGAAAAAAAATATCTGGAAATGTCTGAAAAAAAAGTCTGAAAAAAAATATCTGAAAAAAATATCTGAAAAATGTTGGACAAAAGAATTCTGAAAAAAAAGTCTGAAAACAAAGATCTGAAAAAAAGATCTGAAAAATGTTGGACAAAAAAAGTTTAAAAAAAAAGATCTCAAAATTGTCGAACAAAAAAAGTCTGAAAAAAATATCTGAAAAATGTCGAACAAAAAGAGTCTGATAAAAAAGAACTGAAAAATGACGGACAAAAAAAGTCTGAAAAAAACTGTCCGAAAAAAAATATCTGAAAAAAAGATCTGAAAATTGTCGGACAAAAAAAGTCTGAAAAACATTTCCGAAAAAAAAGATCTGAAAATGTCTGAAAAAAAAGATCTGAAAATGTCGGACAAAAGAAGTCTGGAAAGAATATCTGAAAAATTTCGGACAAAAAAAGTCTGAAAAAAAAGATCTGAAAATGTCGGACAAAAGAAGTCTGAAAAAACTGATCAAAAAAAAAGATCTGAAAATGTCTGAAAAAAAAGATCTGAAACAAAATATCTGAAAAATGTCGGACAAAAAAAGTCTGAAAAAAATGTCCGAAAAAAAAGATCTGAAAAAAAGATCTGAAAAATGTCGTACAAAAGAAGTCTGAAAAATGTCGGACAAAAAAAGTCTGAAAAAAAAGATCTGAAAATGTCGGACAAAAAAAGTCTGGAAAAAATATCTGAAAAATGTCGGACAAAAAAAGTCTGAAAAAACTGTCCGAAAAAAAAGATCTGAAAATGTCGGACAAAAAAAGATCTGAAAAAAATATCTGAAAAATGTCGGACAAAAAAAGATCTGAAAAAAATATCTGAAAATGTCGGACAAAAAAAGATCTGAAAATTGTCGGACAAAAAAAGTCTGAAAAAAAAGATCTGAAAATTGTCGGACAAAAACAGTCTGAAAAATGTCGGACAAAAAAAGTCTGGAAAGAATATCTGAAAAATGTCGGACAAAAAAAGATCTGAAAAAAAAATCTGAAAATTGTCGGACAAAAAAAGTCTGAAAAAAAAGATCTGAAAATTGTCGGACAAAAAAAGTTTGAAAAATGTCGGACAAAAGAAGTCTGAAAACACTTTTTGAAAAAAAATATCTGGAAATGTCTGAAAAAAAAGTCTGAAAAAAAATATCTGAAAAAAATATCTGAAAAATGTTGGACAAAAGAATTCTGAAAAAAAAGTCTGAAAACAAAGATCTGAAAAAAAGATCTGAAAAATGTTGGACAAAAAAAGTTTAAAAAAAAAGATCTCAAAATTGTCGAACAAAAAAAGTCTGAAAAAAATATCTGAAAAATGTCGAACAAAAAGAGTCTGATAAAAAAGAACTGAAAAATGACGGACAAAAAAAGTCTGAAAAAAACTGTCCGAAAAAAAAGATCTGAAAATGTCGGACAAAAGAAGTCTGGAAAGAATATCTGAAAAATGTCGGACAAAAAAAGTCTGAAAAAAAAGATCTGAAAATGTCGGACAAAAGAAGTCTGAAAAAACTGATCAAAAAAAAAGATCTGAAAATGTCTGAAAAAAAAGATCTGAAACAAAATATCTGAAAAATGTCGGACAAAAAAAGTCTGAAAAAACTGTCCGAAAAAAAAGATCTAAAGAAAAGTCTGGAAAAAAAGCCCGAAAAAAAGTCTGCAAAATGTCGGACAAAAGAAGTCTGAAAAATGTCGGACAAAAGAAGTCTGAAAAAAAATATCTGAAAAATGTTGGACAAAAGAAGTCTGAAAAAACTGTCCGAAAAAAAAGATCTGAAAATTTCTGAAAAAAAAGTCTGAAAAAAAAGATCTGAAAAAGATCGGACAATAGAAGTCTGAAAAAACTTCTACTGACTTTTTTTTTTGCCAATGATTCAGACTCATTGCCTCCACAAAGTAGGTCAGTGGAAGGTTTGAGGGAGGGCCAAGGCGGGATCTCGTGGCAAATCGGAAGATGCCTGTTCCACTTCCTCGCAGGCTGCAGACGAGGAGAGTTTCTCCCATCGGGACAGGTCCCCTCTTCGGGCCAGCCCGGGAGATGGCGGCCAGCGCTGTGGCTTCTGTCACGCTGGGGATGAAGAAAATGAAACGAGGGGCATGCTTCATACCGATAACTCAAAAAAAGTGGCGGCACACAACAAGTGTATGCTTTTTTCATCGGGGACAGTGCAGCTGACCACAACGTCACGGGCTGAATTTGGAAATTTTGAAATAGAATTAGACTTTTTTCATTAATTTTTTCAACATATGATATATACAATATTGTATTTTTTTCCAAAAAAATTCAAAATGCAATACTATAACTTTTTTTTCATGACATTTTTTGAAAAACTATACTCTGACTTTTTTTCCAAGATATTTTTCGACATATACGATACATTTTTTTAAATTATTTTTTTCAACATATTATACAATTTAATTTATTTCATGGATTTTTTTCGACATGCCTATGACTTTTTTTTCATGAAATCTTTTGACATATCATACAATGGATTTTTTTTAAAACAGTTTAAGCAAGTTTAGTGATGAAAATTAAAGTTTTACATGGAATTGAGGTCAGTGTGAAGGTTTGATGCAGAAAGGCCAACTATTATGTAAAAAATTTGTAAAAATATATTCCCTTTCATTTTCATCCTGTTTTGTATGTTTCCAATAAAAGAGATTTCTTTTGTGAAGAAATCACATATTCTTCATATAAATGCACATTTCAGTGTTTCTTGAGGAGAAATGCGTTCCTGAGTGGTTTTGGGTGAGAAAGACATATTAAGCGAGTTTAGTGATGAAAACTAGCGTTTTACATGGAATTCAGCTCAGAATGAAGATTTGATACTTGGAAGCGAATTCTAATGTAAAATTTGAGAAAACAATGTTTCTTTTCATATTCTGTCTCTTTTTTGTATTTTTCCAGTATAACAGATGTGTTTCTGTAAATAAATCACATATTCTTCATATAAATGCACATTTCAGTGTTTCTTAAGGAGAAATGCGTTCCTGAGTGGTTTTGGATGAGAAAGACATATTAAGCGAGTTTAGTGATGAAAACAAGAGTTTTGCATAGAATTGAGCTCAGAATGAAGATTTGATACTTGGAAGCAAATTCTAATGTAATATTTGAGAAAACAATGTTTCTTTTCATATTCTATCGCTTTTTTGTATGTTTCCAGTATAACAGATGTGTTTCTGTAAATAAATCACATATTCTTCATATGAATGCACATTTCAGTGTTTCTTAAGGAGAAATGCGTTCCTGAGTGGTTTTGGGAGAGAAAGACATATTAAGCGAGTTTAGTGATGAAAACTAGCGTTTTGCATAGAATTGAGCTCAGAATGAAGATTTGATACTTGGAAGCAAATTCTAATGTAAAATTTGAGAAAACAATGTTTCTTTTCATATTCTATCTCTTTTTTGTATGTTTCTAGTATAACAGATGTGTTTCTGTAAATAAATCACATATTCTTCATATAAATGCACATTTCAGTGTTTCTTAAGGAGAAATGCGTTCCTGAGTGGTTTTGGATGAGAAAGACATATTAAGCGAGTTTAGTGATGAAAACAAGAGTTTTGCATAGAATTGAGCTCAGAATGAAGATTTGATACTTGGAAGCAAATTCTAATGTAATATTTGAGAAAACAATGTTTCTTTTCATATTCTATCTCTTTTTTGTATGTTTCTAGTATAACAGATGTGTTTCTGTAAATAAATCACATATTCTTCATATAAATGCACATTTCAGTGTTTCTTAAGGAGAAATGCGTTCCTGAGTGGTTTTGGGTGAGAAAGACATATTAAGCGAGTTTAGTGATGAAAACTAGCGTTTTACATGGAATTCAGCTCAGAATGAAGATTTGATACTTGGAAGCGAATTCTAATGTAAAATTTGAGAAAACAATGTTTCTTTTTATATTCTGTCTCTTTTTTGTATGTTTCCAGTATAACAGATGTGTTTCTGTAAATAAATCACATATTCTTCATATAAATGCACGTTTCAGTGTTTCTTGAGTAGAAATGCGTTCCTGAGTGGTTTTGGGTGAGAAAGACATATTAAGCGAGTTTAGTGATGAAAACTAGCGTTTTACATGGAATTCAGCTCAGACTGACAGTTTGATGCCTGGAGTCCAAAACTATCATATTAGATTTTGGAAAACTGTGTTCCCTTTCATATTTATCCTTTTTTTTGTGTTTCCAATGCAAGAAATGTTTTTCTGTGAAGAAATTTCACATTTTTCATATGAATCCACTTTTCAGTGTTTCATGAGGAGAAATGCATTCTTTGGCTTAGTGATGAAAACTAGAGTTGTACATTGTGATCGTATAGTGGTACATTTCAACACAGGTTACAATTACATTGTAAAAGAATAAACATGAAATATATAAAACATATTTCCACATCCACATAGTTATATCAATTTAAAATGAATTAAAGCCGCAAGCGGCATTTCGCGGGTTATAGCCTTTATCGCTCAAAGCGCCCGCCTAGTGGTCGATTTGAATGAAACTTTCAGCTGATGTTTCAACTACTCTTGTGAACATATGCTGCAAGTTTGGAGATGATGGGCCAAAGGCTTGTGAAGTTAGGTCTATTGATGTGCTGAGGCACAACTCTTAGAAATGTATTGGTCAATATCTTCACAACGCAATAACATATCAACAAGCTTAATGCAACTTTTGATAAGCCTTGTCCAATAATGATTCGCAGAAAATATTCCAGCCTTCGGACCAACGGCTTAGGAGGAGATGTCAAAAATGTGTTTTTCAAAAAATCTAATATGGCGGAAAATATTTCCAGGTGCACTTTGGAGGTCTAAGAGGCTTTATTGTAGATCACACGGAGTTGCACATATGTGTAACATTTCAAGTCAATCGGACTTACGGTTTGAGGGGCGTGGCCTTTCCAAAATCGCATGTTTGGGCGTTAATTACCATGTGGCCGATTTGAATGAAACTTTCAGCAGATGTTTCAGCTACTCTTGTGAACATATGCTGCAAGTTTGGAGATGATGGGCCAAAGGCTTGTGAAGTTAGGTCTATTGATGTGCTGAGCCCGCCCCTTAAAAATTAATTGGTCAATATCTTCACAACACAATAACATATCAACAAGCTTTATGCAACCTTTGATGAGCCTGGTCCAATAATGATTCGCAGAAAATATGCCAGCAATCAGACCTACGGTTTAGGAGGAGATGTCAAAAATGTGTTTTTCAAAAAATTCAACATGGCGGAAAATTTAGTTGGTGGACTTTCGTGGTCCAAGAGACTTTTTTGTAGATCACATTCAGCAGCACATGTCTGTCAAATTTCAAATTGATAGGACTTATGGTGTGAGGGGGCTGGCCTTGAAAATTGTTATAGCGCCACCATGTGGCCAATTGTTTTCATATTTTATGTGAAGCATTATGACATCATGTACAGTTATGGTACCAAGTCTCATGTCTCTAGCTCGTTCCAGCTCACAGCAAATTGAGCAAAGGCATAATTTAGCATAAAATGCTAAATAGGCCACGCCCACATGCACCGATCAATATGACACTATAGATCTTGGTTAATACTTGCCAAAACTTACCAAATTTGATAAAATTCTGTCCACCGGATCTTGCGATACAAGTTTCTGATATTTGTGGCGCCCCCTATGTGTCAAGCAGAAAACGCTTTGGTATGCCTCTTCCCAAATATGTACTGAAGATATCTACCAAGATTTTTGATGATTTGACTAATGGTCAATGAATTATGGCTAATTTCCTGCTAAGTCCCTCCAATTGAAAAGTTTGTTGGTCAACAGATTCATAACACAATGAAGTATCAACACGCTTTATGAAACTTTAGATGACATTAGTCCAATAATGATCCACAGAAAATTTGGTAGCAATCGGACCTACGGTTTAGGAGGAGATGTCAAAAATCTGTTTTTCAAAAAATCCAATATGGCGGAAAATCTAGTTAGGCGGACGTTAGTGGTCTGAGCAGTCTGAGATCACACGGAGCTAGACATGTGTGTCGAGTTGAAAGTCAATCAGACTTATGGTGTGAGGGGCATAGCTTTTTCAAAATCGTGTGTTTGGGCGTTAATTACAGCGCCATCATGTGGCCGATTGGGGTCATAGTTCTTGAGAAGCAGCTGCACATCATTCCAGTTCCTATGCCAAGTTTCATGTTTCCATCTCATTCCAGCTCACGGCAAATTGTGCTTATTCGGCAGACAACGAATAATAATAATAAATTCACACAAAAACAAACTAACTTAATGTAATGTAATGCAAAATTAATTAAATGTAATGTTTACAAGTGTAGCTAGTGTGTTTCTTTTTCTTCTTTTTTGTTTCTTCTTAGTTTTTATCTTCCCTCAACAACAGAAGAATCCCACATGCAGCTAACTATGCTCTGCTGCCACCTCCAGGAACGCCATGGAACAAATCGGGCACGTTCCGCTCAACAAAGAGAAATGATTGAACACTTTTCCACACTGTGTAACAACTTTAATTATATTGAAAAAAAAGATCTGAAAATTGTCGGACAAAAAAAAGTCTGGAAAAAATATCTGAAAAATGTTGGACAAAAAAAGTCTGAAAAAAATGTCAGAAAAAAAAGATCTGAAAATGTCTGAAAAAAAGTCTGAAAAAAAAGATCTGAAAAATGTCGGACAAAAAAAGTCTGAAAAAACTGTCCGAAAAAACTGTCTGAAAAAAAAGATCTGAAAATGTCGGACAAAAAAAGTCTGGAAAAAATATCTGAAAATTGTCGGACAAAAGAATTCTGAAAAAACTTTCCGAAAAAAAAGATCTGAAAAAAAATCTGTAAAAAAAGTCCGAAAAAAAGTCTGAAAGATGTCGGACAAACGAAATCTGAAAAAAAAGATCTGAAAATTGTCGGACAAAAGAATTCTGAAATAACTGTCCGAAAAAAAAGATCTGAAAATGTCTGAAAAAAAAGTCTGAAAAAAAAGATCTGAAAAATGTCGGACAAAAGAAGTCTAAAAAAAAGATCTGAAAATGTCGGACTAAAAAAGATCTGAAAAAAATATCTGAAAATGTCGGACAAAAAAAGATCTGAAAAAAAACTTCTGAAAATTGTCGGACAAAAGAATTCTGAAATAACTGTCCGAAAAAAAAGATCTGAAAATGTCGGACAAAAAAAGATCTGAAAATTGTCGGACAAAAAAAGTCTGAAAAAAAAGATCTGAAAATTGTCGGACAAAAACAGTCTGAAAAATGTCGGACAAAAAAAGTCTGGAAAGAATATCTGAAAAATGTCGGACAAAAAAAGATCTGAAAAAAAAGATCTGAAAATGTCTGAAAAAAAAGTCTGAAAAAAAAGATCTGAAAAATGTCGGACAAAAGAAGTCTAAAAAAAAGATCTGAAAATGTCGGACTAAAAAAGATCTGAAAAAAATATCTGAAAATGTCGGACAAAAAAAGATCTGAAAAAAAACTTCTGAAAATTGTCGGACAAAAGAATTCTGAAATAACTGTCCGAAAAAAAAGATCTGAAAATGTCGGACAAAAAAAGATCTGAAAATTGTCGGACAAAAAAAGTCTGAAAAAAAAGATCTGAAAATTGTCGGACAAAAACAGTCTGAAAAATGTCGGACAAAAAAAGTCTGGAAAGAATATCTGAAAAATGTCGGACAAAAAAAGATCTGAAAAAAAAGATCTGAAAATTGTCGGACAAAAAAAGTCTGAAAAAAAAGATCTGAAAATTGTCGGACAAAAACAGTCTGAAAAATGTCGGACAAAAAAAGTCTGGAAAGAATATCTGAAAAATGTCGGAGAAAAAAAGATCTGAAAAAAAAATCTGAAAATTGTCGGACAAAAAAAGTCTGAAAAAAAAGATCTGAAAATTGTCGGACAAAAAAAGTCTGAAAAATGTCGGACAAAAGAAGTCTGAAAACACTTTTTGAAAAAAAATATCTGGAAATGTCTGAAAAAAAAGTCTGAAAAAAAATATCTGAAAAAAATATCTGAAAAATGTTGGACAAAAGAATTCTGAAAAAAAAGTCTGAAAACAAAGATCTGAAAAAAAGATCTGAAAAATGTTGGACAAAAAAAGTTTAAAAAAAAAGATCTCAAAATTGTCGAACAAAAAAAGTCTGAAAAAAATATCTGAAAAATGTCGAACAAAAAGAGTCTGATAAAAAAGAACTGAAAAATGACGGACAAAAAAAGTCTGAAAAAAACTGTCCGAAAAAAAATATCTGAAAAAAAGATCTGAAAATTGTCGGACAAAAAAAGTCTGAAAAACATTTCCGAAAAAAAAGATCTGAAAATGTCTGAAAAAAAAGATCTGAAAATGTCGGACAAAAGAAGTCTGGAAAGAATATCTGAAAAATTTCGGACAAAAGAAGTCTGAAAAAACTGATCAAAAAAAAAGATCTGAAAATGTCTGAAAAAAAAGATCTGAAACAAAATATCTGAAAAATGTCGGACAAAAAAAGTCTGAAAAAAATGTCCGAAAAAAAAGATCTGAAAAAAAGATCTGAAAAATGTCGTACAAAAGAAGTCTGGAAAAAATATCTGAAAAATGTCGGACAAAAAAAGTCTGAAAAAACTGTCCGAAAAAAAAGATCTGAAAAAAAGATCTGAAAATGTCGGACAAAAAAAGTCTGGAAAAAATATCTGAAAAATGTCGGACAAAAAAAGTCTGAAAAAACTGTCCGAAAAAAAAGATCTGAAAAAAAGATCTGAAAATTGTCGGACAAAAAAAGTCTGAAAAACATTTCCGAAAAAAAAGATCTGAAAATGTCTGAAAAAAAAGATCTGAAAATGTCGGACAAAAAAAGTCTGGAAAAAATATCTGAAAAATGTCGGACAAAAAAAGTCTGAAAAAACTGTCTGAAAAAAAAGATCTGAAAAAATGTCTGGAAAAAAAGCCCGAAAAAAAGTCTGAAAAATGTCGGACAAACGAAATCTGAAAAAAAAGATCTGAAAATTGTCGGACAAAAGAATTCTGGAAAAAATATCTGAAAAATATCGGACAAAAAAAGTCTGAAAAAACTGTCTGAAAAAAAAGATCTGAAAAAAAAGATCTGAAAAAAAGATCTGAAAAATGTCGGACAAAAGAAGTCTAAAAAAACTGCCCGAAAAAAAAGATCTGAAAAAAAGTCTGAAAAATGTCGGACAAACGAAATCTGAAAAAAAAGATCTGAAAATTGTCGGACAAAAGAATTCTGAAAAAACTGTCCGAAAAAAAATATCTGAAAATGTCGGACAAAAAAAGATCTGAAAAAAATATCTGAAAAATGTCGGACAAAAAAAGATCTGAAAAAAATATCTGAAAATGTCGGACAAAAAAAGATCTGAAAAAAAGATCTGAAAATTGTCGGACAAAAAAAGTCTGAAAAAAAATATCTGAAAATGTCGGACAAAAAAAGTCTGGAAAAAATATCTGAAAAATGTCGGACAAAGGAAGTCTAAAAAAACTGTCCGAAAAAAAAGATCTGAAAAAATGTCTGGAAAAAAAGCCCGAAAAAAAGTCTGAAAAATGTCGGACTAACGAAATCTGAAAAAAAAGATCTGAAAATTGTCGGACAAAAGAATTCTGGAAAAAGTATCTGAAAAATATCGGACAAAAAAAGTCTGAAAAAACTGTCTGAAAAAAAAGATCTGAAAAAAATATCTGAAAATGTCGGACAAAAAAAGATCTGAAAATTGTCGGACAAAAAAAGTCTGAAAAAAAAGATCTGAAAATTGTCGGACAAAAACAGTCTGAAAAATGTCGGACAAAAAAAGTCTGAAAAAAAAGATCTGAAACAAAATATCTGAAAAATGTCGGACAAAAAAAGTCTGAAAAACATTTCCGAAAAAAAAGATCTGAAAATGTCGGACAAAAAAAGTCTGGAAAAAATATCTGAAAAATGTCGGACAAAAAAAGTCTGAAAAAACTGTCTGAAAAAAAAGATCTGAAAAAAAGTTCTGAAAAATGTCGGACAAAAGAAGTCTAAAAAAACTGCCCGAAAAAAAAGATCTGAAAAAAATATCTGAAAATGTCGGACAAAAAAAGATCTGAAAATTGTCGGACAAAAAAAGTCTGAAAAAAAAGATCTGAAAATTGTCGGACAAAAACAGTCTGAAAAATGTCGGACAAAAAAAGTCTGAAAAAAAAGATCTGAAACAAAATATCTGAAAAATGTCGGACAAAAAAAGTCTGAAAAACATTTCCGAAAAAAAAAATCTGAAAATGTCTGAAAAAAAAGATCTGAAAATGTCGGACAAAAAAAGTCTGGAAAAAATATCTGAAAAATGTCGGACAAAAAAAGTCTGAAAAAACTGTCTGAAAAAAAAGATCTGAAAAAATGTCTGGAAAAAAAGCCCGAAAAAAAGTCTGAAAAATGTCGGACAAACGAAATCTGAAAAAAAAGATCTGAAAATTGTCGGACAAAAGAATTCTGGAAAAAATATCTGAAAAATATCGGACAAAAAAAGTCTGAAAAAACTGTCTGAAAAAAAAGATCTGAAAAAAAAGATCTGAAAAAAAGATCTGAAAAATGTCGGACAAAAGAAGTCTAAAAAAACTGCCCGAAAAAAAAGATCTGAAAAAAAGTCTGGGAAAAAAGCCCGAAAAAAAGTCTGAAAAATGTCGGACAAACGAAATCTGAAAAAAAAGATCTGAAAATTGTCGGACAAAAGAATTCTGAAAAAACTGTCCGAAAAAAAATATCTGAAAATGTCGGACAAAAAAAGATCTGAAAAAAATATCTGAAAAATGTCGGACAAAAAAAGATCTGAAAAAAATATCTGAAAATGTTGGACAAAAAAAGATCTGAAAAAAAGATCTGAAAATTGTCGGACAAAAAAAGTCTGAAAAAAAATATCTGAAAATGTCGGACAAAAAAAGTCTGGAAAAAATATCTGAAAAATGTCGGACAAAGGAAGTCTAAAAAAACTGTCCGAAAAAAAAGATCTGAAAAAATGTCTGGAAAAAAAGCCCGAAAAAAAGTCTGAAAAATGTCGGACTAACGAAATCTGAAAAAAAAGATCTGAAAATTGTCGGACAAAAGAATTCTGGAAAAAGTATCTGAAAAATATCGGACAAAAAAAGTCTGAAAAAACTGTCTGAAAAAAAATATCTGAAAAAAATATCTGAAAATGTCGGACAAAAAAAGATCTGAAAATTGTCGGACAAAAAAAGTCTGAAAAAAAAGATCTGAAAATTGTCGGACAAAAACAGTCTGAAAAATGTCGGACAAAAAAAGTCTGAAAAAAACGATCTGAAACAAAATATCTGAAAAATGTCGGACAAAAAAAGTCTGAAAAACATTTCCGAAAAAAAAGATCTGAAAATGTCTGAAAAAAAAGATCTGAAAATGTCGGACAAAAAAAGTCTGGAAAAAATATCTGAAAAATGTCGGACAAAAAAAGTCTGAAAAAACTGTCTGAAAAAAAAGATCTGAAAAAATGTCTGGAAAAAAAGCCCGAAAAAAAGTCTGAAAAATGTCGGACAAACGAAATCTGAAAAAAAAGATCTGAAAATTGTCGGACAAAAGAATTCTGGAAAAAATATCTGAAAAATATCGGACAAAAAAAGTCTGAAAAAACTGTCTGAAAAAAAAGATCTGAAAAAAAAGATCTGAAAAAAAGATCTGAAAAATGTCGGACAAAAGAAGTCTAAAAAAACTGCCCGAAAAAAAAGATCTGAAAAAAAGTCTGGGAAAAAAGCCCGAAAAAAAGTCTGAAAAATGTCGGACAAACGAAATCTGAAAAAAAAGATCTGAAAATTGTCGGACAAAAGAATTCTGAAAAAACTGTCCGAAAAAAAATATCTGAAAATGTCGGACAAAAAAAGATCTGAAAAAAATATCTGAAAAATGTCGGACAAAAAAAGATCTGAAAAAAATATCTGAAAATGTCGGACAAAAAAAGATCTGAAAATTGTCGGACAAAAAAAGTCTGAAAAAAAAGATCTGAAAATTGTCGGACAAAAACAGTCTGAAAAATGTCGGACAAAAAAAGTCTGGAAAGAATATCTGAAAAATGTCGGACAAAAAAAGATCTGAAAAAAAAATCTGAAAATTGTCGGACAAAAAAAGTCTGAAAAAAAAGATCTGAAAATTGTCGGACAAAAAAAGTTTGAAAAATGTCGGACAAAAGAAGTCTGAAAAAACTGATCAAAAAAAAAGATCTGAAAATGTCTGAAAAAAAAGATCTGAAACAAAATATCTGAAAAATGTCGGACAAAAAAAGTCTGAAAAAACTGTCCGAAAAAAAAGATCTAAAGAAAAGTCTGGAAAAAAAGCCCGAAAAAAAGTCTGAAAAATGTCGGACAAAAGAAGTCTGAAAAAACTGTCCGAAAAAAAAGATCTGAAAATTTCTGAAAAAAAAGTCTGAAAAAAAAGTCTGAAAAAAACGATCTGAAAAAGATCGGACAATAGAAGTCTGAAAAAACTTCTATTGACTTTTTTTTTTGCCAATGATTCAGACTCATTGCTTCCACAAAGTAGGTCAGTGGAAGGTTTGAGGGAGGGCCAAGGCGGGATCTCTTGGCAAATCGGAAGATGCCTGTTCCACTTCCTCGCAGGCTGCAGACGAGGAGAGTTTCTCCCATCGGGACAGGTCCCCCTCTTCGGGCCAGCCCGGGAGATGGCGGCCAGCGCTGTGGCTTCTGTCACGCTGGGGATGAAGAAAATGAAACGAGGGGCATGCTTCATACCGATAACTCAAAAAAAGTGGCGGCACACAACAAGTGTATGCTTTTTTCATCGGGGACAGTGCAGCTGACCACAACGTCACGGGCTGAATTTGGAAATTTTTAATTAGAATTAGACTTTTTTCATTAATTTTTTCAACATATGATATATACAATATTGTATTTTTTTCCAAAAAAATTCAAAATGCAATACTATAACTTTTTTTTCATGACATTTTTTGAAAAACTATACTCTGACTTTTTTTCCAAGAAATTTTTCGACATATACGATACATTTTTTTAAATTATTTTTTTCAATATATTATACAATTTAATTTATTTTATGGATTTTTTTCGACATGCCTATGACTTTTTTTTCATGAAATCTTTTGACATATCATACAATGGATTTTTTTTAAAACAGTTTAAGCAAGTTTAGTGATGAAAATTAAAGTTTTACATGGAATTGAGGTCAGTGTGAAGGTTTGATGCAGAAAGGCCAACTATTATGTAAAAAATTTGTAAAAATATATTCCCTTTCATTTTCATCCTGTTTTGTATGTTTCCAATAAAAGAGATTTCTTTTGTGAAGAAATCACATATTCTTCATATAAATGCACATTTCAGTGTTTCTTGAGGAGAAATGCGTTCCTGAGTGGTTTTGGGTGAGAAATACATATTAAGCGAGTTTAGTGATGAAAACTAGCGTTTTACATGGAATTCAGCTCAGAATGAAGATTTGATACTTGGAAGCGAATTCTAATGTAAAATTTGAGAAAACAATGTTTCCTTTCATATTCTGTCTCTTTTTTGTATTTTTCCAGTATAACAGATGTGTTTCTGTAAATAAATCACATATTCTTCATATAAATGCACATTTCAGTGTTTCTTGAGGAGAAATGCGTTCCTGAGTGGTTTTGGGTGAGAAATACATATTAAGCGAGTTTAGTGATGAAAACTAGCGTTTTACATGGAATTCAGCTCAGAATGAAGATTTGATACTTGGAAGCGAATTCTAATGTAAAATTTGAGAAAACAATGTTTCTTTTCATATTCTGTCTCTTTTTTGTATTTTTCCAGTATAACAGATGTGTTTCTGTAAATAAATCACATATTCTTCATATAAATGCACATTTCAGTGTTTCTTAAGGAGAAATGCGTTCCTGAGTGGTTTTGGATGAGAAAGACATATTAAGCGAGTTTAGTGATGAAAACAAGAGTTTTACATAGAATTGAGCTCAGAATGAAGATTTGATACTTGGAAGCAAATTCTAATGTAATATTTGAGAAAACAATGTTTCTTTTCATATTCTGTCTCTTTTTTGTATTTTTCCAGTATAACAGAAGTGTTTCTGTAAATAAATCACATATTCTTCATATAAATGCACATTTCAGTTTTTCTTGAGGAGAAATGCGTTCCTGAGTGGTTTTGGGTGAGAAAGACATATTAAGCGAGTTTAGTGATGAAAACTAGCGTTTTACATGGAATTCAGCTCAGAATGAAGATTTGATACTTGGAAGCGAATTCTAATGTAAAATTTGAGAAAACAATGTTTCTTTTCATATTCTATCTCTTTTTTGTATGTTTCCAGTATAACAGATGTGTTTCTGTAAATAAATCACATATTCTTCATATAAATGCACATTTCAGTGTTTCTTAAGGAGAAATGCGTTCCTGAGTGGTTTTGGATGAGAAAGACATATTAAGCGAGTTTAGTGATGAAAACAAGAGTTTTGCATAGAATTGAGCTCAGAATGAAGATTTGATACTTGGAAGCAAATTCTAATGTAATATTTGAGAAAACAATGTTTCTTTTCATATTCTATCTCTTTTTTGTATGTTTCCAGTATAACAGATGTGTTTCTGTAAATAAATCACATATTCTTCATATAAATGCACATTTCAGTGTTTCTTAAGGAGAAATGCGTTCCTGAGTGGTTTTGGATGAGAAAGACATATTAAGCGAGTTTAGTGATGAAAACAAGAGTTTTGCATAGAATTGAGCTCAGAATGAAGATTTGATACTTGGAAGCAAATTCTAATGTAATATTTGAGAAAACAATGTTTCTTGTCATATTCTATCTCTTTTTTGTATGTTTCTAGTATAACAGATGTGTTTCTGTAAATAAATCACATATTCTTCATATAAATGCACATTTCAGTGTTTCTTAAGGAGAAATGCGTTCCTGAGTGGTTTTGGGTGAGAAAGACATATTAAGCGAGTTTAGTGATGAAAACTAGCGTTTTACATGGAATTCAGCTCAGAATGAAGATTTGATACTTGGAAGCGAATTCTAATGTAAAATTTGAGAAAACAATGTTTCTTTTCATATTCTGTCTCTTTTTTGTATGTTTCCAGTATAACAGATGTGTTTCTGTAAATAAATCACATATTCTTCATATAAATGCACGTTTCAGTGTTTCTTGAGTGGTTTTGGATGAGAAAGACATATTAAGCGAGTTTAGTGATGAAAACTAGCGTTTTACATGGAATTCAGCTCAGACTGACAGTTTGATGCCTGGAGTCCAAAACTATCATATTAGATTTTGGAAAACTGTGTTCCCTTTCATATTTATCCTTTTTTTTGTGTTTCCAATGCAAGAAATGTTTTTCTGTGAAGAAATTTCACATTTTTCATATGAATCCACTTTTCAGTGTTTCATGAGGAGAAATGCATTCTTTGGCTTAGTGATGAAAACTAGAGTTGTACATTGTGATCGTATAGTGGTACATTTCAACACAGGTTACAATTACATTGTAAAAGAATAAACATGAAATATATAAAACATATTTCCACATCCACATAGTTATATCAATTTAAAATGAATTAAAGCCGCAAGCGGCATTTCGCGGGTTATAGCCTTTATCGCTCAAAGCGCCCGCCTAGTGGTCGATTTGAATGAAACTTTCAGCTGATGTTTCAACTACTCTTGTGAACATATGCTGCAAGTTTGGAGATGATGGGCCAAAGGCTTGTGAAGTTAGGTCTATTGATGTGCTGAGGCACAACTCTTAGAAATGTATTGGTCAATATCTTCACAACGCAATAACATATCAACAAGCTTAATGCAACTTTTGATAAGCCTTGTCCAATAATGATTCGCAGAAAATATTCCAGCCTTCGGACCAACGGCTTAGGAGGAGATGTCAAAAATGTGTTTTTCAAAAAATCCAATATGGCGGAAAATATTTCCAGGTGCACTTTGGAGGTCTAAGAGGCTTTATTGTAGATCACACGGAGTTGCACATATGTGTAACATTTCAAGTCAATCGGACTTACGGTTTGAGGGGCGTGGCCTTTCCAAAATCGCATGTTTGGGCGTTAATTACCATGTGGCCGATTTGAATGAAACTTTCAGCAGATGTTTCAGCTACTCTTGTGAACATATGCTGCAAGTTTGGAGATGATGGGCCAAAGGCTTGTGAAGTTAGGTCTATTGATGTGCTGAGCCCGCCCCTTAAAAATTAATTGGTCAATATCTTCACAACACAATAACATATCAACAAGCTTTATGCAACCTTTGATGAGCCTGGTCCAATAATGATTCGCAGAAAATATGCCAGCAATCAGACCTACGGTTTAGGAGGAGATGTCAAAAATGTGTTTTTCAAAAAATTCAACATAGCGGAAAATTTAGTTGGTGGACTTTCGTGGTCCAAGAGACTTTTTTGTAGATCACATTCAGCAGCACATGTCTGTCAAATTTCAAATTGATAGGACTTATGGTGTGAGGGGGCTGGCCATGAAAATTGTTATAGCGCCACCATGTGGCCAATTGTTTTCATATTTTATGTGAAGCATTATGACATCATGTACCAAGGTACCAAGTCTCATGTCTCTAGCTTGTTCCAGCTCACAGCAAATTGAGCAAAGGCATAATTTAGCATAAAATGCTAAATAGGCCACGCCCACATGCACCGATCAATATGACACTATAGATCTTGGTTAATACTTGCCAAAACTTACCAAATTTGATAAAATTCTGTCCACCGGATCTTGCGATACAAGTTTCTGATATTTGTGGCGCCCCCTATGTGTCAAGCAGAAAACGCTTTGGTATGCCTCTTCCCAAATATGTACTGAAGATATCTACCAAGATTTTTGATGATTTGACTAATGGTCAATGAATTATGGCTAATTTCCGATTAAGCCCCTCCAATTGAAAAGTTTGTTGGTCAACAGATTCATAACACAATGAAGTATCAACACGCTTTATGAAACTTTAGATGACATTAGTCCAATAATGATCCACAGAAAATTTGGTAGCAATCGGACCTACGGTTTAGGAGGAGATGTCAAAAATCTGTTTTTCAAAAAATCCAATATGGCGGAAAATCTAGTTAGGCGGACGTTAGTGGTCTGAGCAGTCTCAGATCACACGGAGCTAGACATGTGTGTCGAGTTGAAAGTCAATCAGACTTATGGTGTGAGGGGCATAGCTTTTTCAAAATCGTGTGTTTGGGCGTTAATTACAGCGCCATCATGTGGCCGATTGGGGTCATAGTTCTTGAGAAGCAGCTGCACATCATTCCAGTTCCTATGCCAAGTTTCATGTTTCCATCTCATTCCAGCTCACGGCAAATTGTGCTTATTCGGCAGACAACGAATAATAATAATAAATTCACACAAAAACAAACTAACTTAATGTAATGTAATGCAAAATTAATTAAATGTAATGTTTACAAGTGTAGCTAGTGTGTTTGTTTTTCTTCTTTTTTGTTTCTTCTTAGTTTTTATCTTCCCTCAACAACAGAAGAATCCCACATGCAGCTAACTATGCTCTGCTGCCACCTCCAGGAACGCCATGGAACAAATCGGGCACGTTCCGCTCAACAAAGAGAAATGATTGAACACTTTTCCACACTGTGTAACAACTTTAATTATATTGAAAAAAAAGATCTGAAAATTGTCGGACAAAAAAAAGTCTGGAAAAAATATCTGAAAAATGTTGGACAAAAAAAGTCTGAAAAAAATGTCAGAAAAAAAAGATCTGAAAATGTCTGAAAAAAAAGTCTGAAAAAAAAGATCTGAAAATTGTCGGACAAAAAAAGTCTGGAAAAAATATCTGAAAAATGTCGGACAAAAAAAGTCTGAAAAAACTGTCCGAAAAAAAAGATCTGAAAAAAAGATCTGAAAAATGTCGTACAAAAGAAGTCTGAAAAAAAAGATCTGAAAATGTCGGACAAAAAAAGTCTGGAAAAAATATCTGAAAAATGTCGGACAAAAAAAGTCTGAAAAAATTGTCCGAAAAAAAAGATCTAAAGAAAAGTCTGGAAAAAAAGTCTGAAAAATGTCGGACAAAAGAAGTCTGAAAAAAAAGATCTGAAAATTGTCGGACAAAAAAAGTCTGGAAAAAATATCTGAAAAATGTCGGACAAAAAAAGTCTAAAAAAACTGTCCGAAAAAAAAGATCGAAAAAAAAGATCTGAAAAATGTCGGACAAAAAAAGTCTGAAAAAAAAGATCTGAAAATGTCGGACAAAAAAAGTCTGGAAAAAATATCTGAAAAATGTCGGACAAAAAAAGTCTGAAAAAACTGTCCGAAAAAAAAGATCTGAAAAAAAGATCTGAAAATTGTCGGACAAAAAAAGTCTGAAAAACATTTCCGAAAAAAAAGATCTGAAAATGTCTGAAAAAAAAGATCTGAAAATTGTAGGACAAAAAAAGTCTGAAAAAACTGTCCGAAAAAACAGATCTGAAAAAAAGATCTGAAAATTGTCGGACAAAAAAAGTGAAAAACATTTCCGAAAAAAAAGATCTGAAAATGTCTGAAAAAAATGTCTGAAAAAAAAGATCTGAAAATTGTCGGACAAAAAAAGTCTGAAAAAACTGTCCGAAAAAACAGATCTGAAAATGTCTGAAAAAAAATTCTGAAAAAAAAGATCTGAAAAATGTCGGACAAAAGAAGTCTGAAAAAACTGATCAAAAAAAAGATCTGAAAATGTCTGAAAAAAAAGATCTGAAACAAAATATCTGAAAAATGTCGGACAAAAAAAGTCTGAAAAAACTGTCCGAAAAAAAAGATCTAAAGAAAAGTCTGGAAAAAAAGTCTGAAAAATGTCGGACAAAAGAAGTCTGAAAAAAAAGATCTGAAAATTGTCGGACAAAAAAAGTATGGAAAAAATATCTGAAAAATGTCGGACAAAAAAAAGTCTAAAAAAACTGTCCGAAAAAAAAGATCTGAAAAAAAGATCTGAAAAATGTCGGACAAAAAAAGTCTGAAAAAAAAGATCTGAAAATGTCGGACAAAAAAAGTCTGGAAAAAATATCTGAAAAATGTCGGACAAAAAAAGTCTGAAAAAACTGTCCGTAAAAAAAAATCTGAAAAAAAGATCTGAAAATTGTCGGACAAAAAAAGTCTGAAAAACATTTCCGAAAAAAAAGATCTGAAAATGTCTGAAAAAAAAGTCTGAAAAAAAAGATCTGAAAATTGTCGGACAAAAAAAGTCTGAAAAAACTGTCCGAAAAAACAGATCTGAAAATGTCTGAAAAAAAATTCTGAAAAAAAAGATCTGAAAATTGTCGGACAAAAAAAGTCTGGAAAAAATATCTGTAAAATCTCGGACAAAAAAAGTCTGAAAAAACTGTCTGAAAAAAAAGATCTGAAAATGTCGGACAAAAAAAGTCTGGAAAAAATATCTGAAAATTGTCGGACAAAAGAATTCTGAAAAAACTTTCCGAAAAAAAAGATCTGAAAAAAAATCTGTAAAAAAAGTCCGAAAAAAAGTCTGAAAAATGTCGGACAAACGAAATCTGAAAAATAATATCTGAAAAATGTCGGACAAAAAAAGATCTGAAAAAAAACTTCTGAAAATTGTCGGACAAAAGAATTCTGAAATAACTGTCCGAAAAAAAATATCTGAAAATGTCGGACAAAAAAAGATCTGAAAAAAATATCTGAAAATGTCGGACAAAAAAAGATCTGAAAATAGTCGGACAAAAAAAGTCTGAAAAAAAAGATCTGAAAATTGTCGGACAAAAACAGTCTGAAAAATGTCGGACAAAAAAAGTCTGGAAAGAATATCTGAAAAATGTCGGACAAAAAAAGATCTGAAAAAAAAGATCTGAAAATTGTCGGACAAAAAAAGTCTGAAAAAAAAGATCTGAAAATTGTCGGACAAAAACAGTCTGAAAAATGTCGGACAAAAAAAGTCTGGAAAGAATATCTGAAAAATGTCGGACAAAAAAAGATCTGAAAATTGTCGGACAAAAAAAGTCTGAAAAATGTCGGACAAAAGAAGTCTGAAAACACTTTTTGAAAAAAAAGATCTGGAAATGTCTGAAAAAAAAGTCTGAAAAAAAATATCTGAAAAAAAGATCTGAAAAATGTTGGACAAAAAAAGTTTAAAAAAAAAGATCTCAAAATTGTCGAACAAAAAAAGTCTGAAAAAAATATCTGAAAAATGTCGAACAAAAAGAGTCTGATAAAAAAGAACTGAAAAATGACGGACAAAAAAAGTCTGAAAAAAACTGTCCGAAAAAAAAGATCTGAAAATGTCGGACAAAAGAAGTCTGGAAAGAATATCTGAAAAATTTCGGACAAAAAAAGTCTGAAAAAAAAGATCTGAAAATGTCGGACAAAAGAAGTCTGAAAAAACTGATCAAAACAAAAGATCTGAAAATGTCTGAAAAAAAAGATCTGAAACAAAATATCTGAAAAATGTCGGACAAAAAAAGTCTGGAAAAAATATCTGAAAAATGTCGGACAAAAAAAGTCTGAAAAAACTGTCCGAAAAAAAAGATCTGAAAAAAAGATCTGAAAATTGTCGGACAAAAAAAGTCTGAAAAACATTTCCGAAAAAAAAGATCTGAAAATGTCGGACAAAAAAAGTCTGGAAAAAATATCTGAAAAATGTCGGACAAAGGAAGTCTAAAAAAACTGTCCGAAAAAAAAGATCTGAAAAAATGTCTGGTAAAAAAGCCCGAAAAAAAGTCTGAAAAATGTCGGACAAACGAAATCTGAAAAAAAAGATCTGAAAATTGTCGGACAAAAGAATTCTGGAAAAAATATCTGAAAAATATCGGACAAAAAAAGTCTGAAAAAACTGTCTGAAAAAAAAGATCTGAAAAAAAGATCTGAAAAATGTCGGACAAAAGAAGTCTAAAAAAACTGCCCGAAAAAAAAGATCTGAAAAAAATATCTGAAAATGTCGGACAAAAAAAGATCTGAAAATTGTCGGACAAAAAAAGTCTGAAAAAAAAGATCTGAAAATTGTCGGACAAAAACAATCTGAAAAATGTCGGACAAAAAAAGTCTGAAAAAACTGTCCGAAAAAAAAGATCTGAAAAAAAGATCTGAAAAATGTCGTACAAAAGAAGTCTGAAAAATGTCGGACAAAAAAAGTCTGAAAAAAAAGATCTGAAAATGTCGGACAAAAAAGTCTGGAAAAAATATCTGAAAAATGTCGGACAAAAAAAGTCTGAAAAAACTGTCCGAAAAAAAAGATCTGAAAAAAAGATCTGAAAATTGTTGGACAAAAAAAGTCTGAAAAACATTTCCGAAAAAAAAGATCTGAAAATGTCTGAAAAAAAAGATATGAAAATGTCGGACAAAAAAAGTCTGGAAAAAATATCTGAAAAATGTCGGACAAAGGAAGTCTAAAAAAACTGTCCGAAAAAAAAGATCTGAAAAAATGTCTGGAAAAAAAGCCCGAAAAAAAGTCTGAAAAATGTCGGACAAACGAAATCTGAAAAAAAAGATCTGAAAATTGTCGGACAAAAGAATTCTGGAAAAAATATCTGAAAAATATCGGACAAAAAAAGTCTGAAAAAACTGTCTGAAAAAAAAGATCTGAAAAAAAGATCTGAAAAATGTCGGACAAAAGAATTCTGAAAAAACTGTCCAAAAAAAAAGATCTGAAAAAAAAGCTGTAAAAAAAGTCCGAAAAAAAGTCTGAAAAATGTCGGACAAACGAAATCTGAAAAAAAAGATCTGAAAATTGTAGGACAAAAGAATTCTGAAATAACTGTCCAAAAAAAAAGATCTGAAAATGTCTGAAAAAAAAGTCTGAAAAAAAAGATCTGAAAAATGTCGGACAAAAGAAGTCTAAAAAAAAGATCTGAAAATGTCGGACTAAAAAAGATCTGAAAAAAATATCTGAAAAATGTCGGACAAAAAAAGATCTGAAAAAAATATCTGAAAATGTCGGACAAAAAAAGATCTGAAAATTGTCGGACAAAAGAATTCTGAAATAACTGTCCGAAAAAAAAGATCTGAAAATGTCGGACAAAAAAAGATCTGAAAAAAATATCTGAAAAATGTCGGACAAAAAAAGATCTGAAAAAAATATCTGAAAATGTCGGACAAAAAAAGATCTGAAAATTGTCGGACAAAAAAAGTCTGAAAAAAAAGATCTGAAAATTGTCGGACAAAAACAGTCTGAAAAATGTCGGACAAAAAAAGTCTGGAAAGAATATCTGAAAAATGTCGGAGAAAAAAAGATCTGAAAAAAAAATCTGAAAATTGTCGGACAAAAAAAGTCTGAAAAAAAAGATCTGAAAATTGTCGGACAAAAAAAGTTTGAAAAATGTCGGACAAAAGAAGTCTGAAAACACTTTTTGAAAAAAAAGATCTGGAAATGTCTGAAAAAAAAGTCTGAAAAAAAATATCTGAAAAAAATATCTGAAAAATGTTGGACAAAAGAATTCTGAAAAAAAAGTCTGAAAACAAAGATCTGAAAAAAAGATCTGAAAAATGTTGGACAAAAAAAGTTTAAAAAAAAAGATCTCAAAATTGTCGAACAAAAAAAGTCTGAAAAAAATATCTGAAAAATGTCGAACAAAAAGAGTCTGATAAAAAAGAACTGAAAAATGACGGACAAAAAAAGTCTGAAAAAAACTGTCCGAAAAAAAAGATCTGAAAATGTCGGACAAAAGAAGTCTGAAAAAACTGATCAAAAAAAAAGATCTGAAAATGTCTGAAAAAAAAGATCTGAAACAAAATATCTGAAAAATGTCGGACAAAAAAAGTCTGAAAAAACTGTCCGAAAAAAAAGATCTAAAGAAAAGTCTGGAAAAAAAGCCCGAAAAAAAGTCTGAAAAATGTCGGACAAAAGAAATCTGAAAAAAAATATCTGAAAAATGTTGGACAAAAGAAGTCTGAAAAAACTGTCCGAAAAAAAAGATCTGAAAATTTCTGAAAAAAAAGTCTGAAAAAAAAGATCTGAAAAAGATCGGACAATAGAAGTCTGAAAAAACTTCTATTGACTTTTTTTTTTGCCAATGATTCAGACTCATTGCCTCCACAAAGTAGGTCAGTGGAAGGTTTGAGGGAGGGCCAAGGCGGGATCTCGTGGCAAATCGGAAGATGCCTGTTCCACTTCCTCGCAGGCTGCAGACGAGGAGAGTTTCTCCCATCGGGACAGGTCCCCTCTTCGGGCCAGCCCGGGAGATGGCGGCCAGCGCTGTGGCTTCTGTCACGCTGGGGATGAAGAAAATGAAACGAGGGGCATGCTTCATACCGATAACTCAAAAAAAGTGGCGGCACACAACAAGTGTATGCTTTTTTCATCGGGGACAGTGCAGCTGACCACAACGTCACGGGCTGAATTTGGAAATTTTTAATTAGAATTAGACTTTTTTCATTAATTTTTTCAACATATGATATATACAATATTGTATTTTTTTCCAAAAAATTTCAAAATGCTATAACTTTTTTTTCATGACATTTTTTGAAAAACTATACTTTGACTTTTTTTCCAAGAAATTTTTCGACATATACGATACATTTTTTTAAATTATTTTTTTCAACATATTATACAATTTAATTTATTTCATGGATTTTTTTCGACATGCCTATGACTTTTTTTTCATGAAATCTTTTGACATATCATACAATGGATTTTTTTTAAAACAGTTTAAGCAAGTTTAGTGATGAAAATTAAAGTTTTACATGGAATTGAGGTCAGTGTGAAGGTTTGATGCAGAAAGGCCAACTATTATGTAAAAAATTTGTAAAAATATATTCCCTTTCATTTTCATCCTGTTTTGTATGTTTCCAATAAAAGAGATTTCTTTTGTGAAGAAATCACATATTCTTCATATAAATGCACATTTCAGTGTTTCTTGAGGAGAAATGCGTTCCTGAGTGGTTTTGGGTGAGAAAGACATATTAAGCGAGTTTAGTGATGAAAACTAGCGTTTTACATGGAATTCAGCTCAGAATGAAGATTTGATACTTGGAAGCGAATTCTAATGTAAAATTTGAGAAAACAATGTTTCTTTTCATATTCTGTCTCTTTTTTGTATTTTTCCAGTATAACAGATGTGTTTCTGTAAATAAATCACATATTCTTCATATAAATGCACATTTCAGTGTTTCTTAAGGAGAAATGCGTTCCTGAGTGGTTTTGGATGAGAAAGACATATTAAGCGAGTTTAGTGATGAAAACAAGAGTTTTGCATAGAATTGAGCTCAGAATGAAGATTTGATACTTGGAAGCAAATTCTAATGTAATATTTGAGAAAACAATGTTTCTTTTCATATTCTATCTCTTTTTTGTATGTTTCCAGTATAACAGATGTGTTTCTGTAAATAAATCACATATTCTTCATATAAATGCACGTTTCAGTGTTTCTTGAGTAGAAATGCGTTCCTGAGTGGTTTTGGATGAGAAAGACATATTAAGCGAGTTTAGTGATGAAAACTAGCGTTTTACATGGAATTCAGCTCAGACTGACAGTTTGATGCCTGGAGTCCAAAACTATCATATTAGATTTTGGAAAACTGTGTTCCCTTTCATATTTATCCTTTTTTTTGTGTTTCCAATGCAAGAAATGTTTTTCTGTGAAGAAATTTCACATTTTTCATATGAATCCACTTTTCAGTGTTTCATGAGGAGAAATGCATTCTTTGGCTTAGTGATGAAAACTAGAGTTGTACATTGTGATCGTATAGTGGTACATTTCAACACAGGTTACAATTACATTGTAAAAGAATAAACATGAAATATATAAAACATATTTCCACATCCACATAGTTATATCAATTTAAAATGAATTAAAGCCGCAAGCGGCATTTCGCGGGTTATAGCCTTTATCGCTCAAAGCGCCCGCCTAGTGGTCGATTTGAATGAAACTTTCAGCTGATGTTTCAACTACTCTTGTGAACATATGCTGCAAGTTTGGAGATGATGGGCCAAAGGCTTGTGAAGTTAGGTCTATTGATGTGCTGAGGCACAACTCTTAGAAATGTATTGGTCAATATCTTCACAACGCAATAACATATCAACAAGCTTAATGCAACTGTTGATAAGCCTTGTCCAATAATGATTCGCAGAAAATATTCCAGCCTTCGGACCAACGGCTTAGGAGGAGATGTCAAAAATGTGTTTTTCAAAAAATCCAATATGGCGGAAAATATTTCCAGGTGCACTTTGGAGGTCTAAGAGGCTTTATTGTAGATCACACGGAGTTGCACATATGTGTAACATTTCAAGTCAATCGGACTTACGGTTTGAGGGGCGTGGCCTTTCCAAAATCGCATGTTTGGGCGTTAATTACCATGTGGCCGATTTGAATGAAACTTTCAGCAGATGTTTCAGCTACTCTTGTGAACATATGCTGCAAGTTTGGAGATGATGGGCCAAAGGCTTGTGAAGTTAGGTCTATTGATGTGCTGAGCCCGCCCCTTAAAAATTAATTGGTCAATATCTTCACAACACAATAACATATCAACAAGCTTCATGCAATCTTTGATGAGCCTGGTCCAATAATGATTCGCAGAAAATATGCCAGCAATCAGACCTACGGTTTAGGAGGAGATGTCAAAAATGTGTTTTTCAAAAAATTCAACATGGCGGAAAATTTAGTTGGTGGACTTTCGTGGTCCAAGAGACTTTTTTGTAGATCACATTCAGCAGCACATGTCTGTCAAATTTCAAATTGATAGGACTTATGGTGTGAGGGGGCTGGCCTTGAAAATTGTTATAGCGCCACCATGTGGCCAATTGTTTTCATATTTTATGTGAAGCATTATGACATCATGTACAGTTATGGTACCAAGTCTCATGTCTCTAGCTCGTTCCAGCTCACAGCAAATTGAGCAAAGGCATAATTTAGCATAAAATGCTAAATAGGCCACGCCCACATGCACCGATCAATATGACACTATAGATCTTGGTTAATACTTGCCAAAACTTACCAAATTTGATAAAATTCTGTCCACCGGATCTTGCGATACAAGTTTCTGATATTTGTGGCGCCCCCTATGTGTCAAGCAGAAAACGCTTTGGTATGCCTCTTCCCAAATATGTACTGAAGATATCTACCAAGATTTTTGATGATTTGACTAATGGTCAATGAATTATGGCTAATTTCCTGCTAAGTCCCTCCAATTGAAAAGTTTGTTGGTCAACAGATTCATAACACAATGAAGTATCAACACGCTTTATGAAACTTTAGATGACATTAGTCCAATAATGATCCACAGAAAATTTGGTAGCAATCGGACCTACGGTTTAGGAGGAGATGTCAAAAATCTGTTTTTCAAAAAATCCAATATGGCGGAAAATCTAGTTAGGCGGACGTTAGTGGTCTGAGCAGTCTGAGATCACACGGAGCTAGACATGTGTGTCGAGTTGAAAGTCAATCAGACTTATGGTGTGAGGGGCATAGCTTTTTCAAAATTGTGTGTTTGGGCGTTAATTACAGCGCCATCATGTGGCCGATTGGGGTCATAGTTCTTGAGAAGCAGCTGCACATCATTCCAGTTCCTATGCCAAGTTTCATGTTTCCATCTCATTCCAGCTCACGGCAATTGTGCTTATTCGGCAGACAACGAATAATAATAATAAATTCACACAAAAACAAACTAACTTAATGTAATGTAATGCAAAATTAATTAAATGTAATGTTTACAAGTGTAGCTAGTGTGTTTCTTTTTCTTCTTTTTTGTTTCTTCTTAGTTTTTATCTTCCCTTAACAACAGAAGAATCCCACATGCAGCTAACTATGCTCTGCTGCCACCTCCAGGAACGCCATGGAACAAATCGGGCACGTTCCGCTCAACAAAGAGAAATGATTGAACACTTTTCCACACGGTGTAACAACTTTAATTATATTGAAAAAAAAGATCTGAAAATTGTCGGACAAAAAAAAGTCTGGAAAAAATATCTGAAAAATGTTGGACAAAAAAAGTCTGAAAAAAATGTCAGAAAAAAAAGATCTGAAAATGTCTGAAAAAAAAGTCTGAAAAAAAAGATCTGAAAATTGTCAGACAAAAAAAGTCTGAAAAAACTGTCCGAAAAAAAAGATCTGAAAATGTCTGAAAAAAAATTCTGAAAAAAAAGATCTGAAAATTGTCGGACGAAAAAAGTCTGAAAAAACTGTCCGAAAAAAAAGATCTGAAAAAAAGATCTGAAAAATGTCGTACAAAAGAAGTCTGAAAAAAAAGATCTGAAAATGTCGGACAAAAAAAGTCTGAAAAATGTCGGACAAAAAAAGTCTGAAAAAACTGTCCGGAAAAAAAGATCTGAAAATTGTCGGACAAAAAAAGTCTGAAAAACATTTCCGAAAAAAAAGATCTGAAAATGTCTGAAAAAAAAGTCTGAAAAAAAAGATCTGAAAATTGTCGGACAAAAAAAGTCTGAAAAAACTGTCCGAAAAAAAAGATCTGAAAATTGTCGGACAAAAAAAGTCTGAAAAAACTGTCCGAAAAAAAAGATCTGAAAATTGTCGGACAAAAAAAGTCTGAAAAAACTGTCCGAAAAAAAAGATCTGAAAATGTCTGAAAAAAAATTCTGAAAAAAAAGATCTGAAAATTGTCGGACGAAAAAAATCTGGAAAAAATATCTGAAAAATGTCGGACAAAAAAAGTCTGAAAAAACTGTACGAAAAAAAAGATCTGAAAAAAAGATCTGAAAAATGTCGTACAAAAGAAGTTTAAAAAAAAGATCTGAAAATGTCGGACAAACGAAATCTGAAAAAAAAGATCTGAAAAATGTCGGACAAAAAAAGTCTGAAAAAAAAGATCTGAAAATGTCGGACAAACGAAATCTGAAAAAAAAGATCTGAAAATTGTCGGACAAAAGAATTCTGAAAAAACTGTCCGAAAAAAAAGATCTGAAAAAAAATCTGTAAAAAAAGTCCGAAAAAAAGTCTGAAAAATGTCGGACAAACGAAATCTGAAAAAAAAGATCTGAAAATTGTCGGACAAAAGAATTCTGAAATAACTGTCCGAAAAAAAAGATGTGAAAATTGTCGGACAAAAGAATTCTGGAAAAAATATCTGAAAAATGTCGGACTAAAAAAGATCTGAAAAAAATATCTGAAAATGTCGGACAAAAAAAGATCTGAAAATAATATCTGAAAAATGTCGGACAAAAAAAGATCTGAAAAAAAAGATCTGAAAATTGTCGGACAAAAGAATTCTGAAATAACTGTCCGAAAAAAAAGATCTGAAAATGTCTGAAAAAAAAGTCTGAAAAAAAAGATCTGAAAAATGTCGGACTAAAAAAGATCTGGAAAAAATATCTGAAAAATGTCGGACAAAAAAAGTCTGAAAAAACTGTCCGAAAAAAAAGATCTGAAAAAAAGATCTGAAAATTGTCGGACAAAAAAAGTCTGAAAAACATTTCCGAAAAAAAAGATCTGAAAATGTCTGAAAAAAAGATCTGAAAATGTCGGACAAAAAAAGTCTGGAAAAAATATCTGAAAAATGTCGGACAAAGGAAGTCTAAAAAAACTGTCCGAAAAAAAAGATCTGAAAAAATGTCTGGAAAAAAAGCCCGAAAAAAAGATCTGAAAAATGTCGGACAAACGAAATCTGAAAAAAAAGATCTGAAAATTGTCGGACAAAAGAATTCTGGAAAAAATATCTGAAAAATATCGGACAAAAAAAGTCTGAAAAAACTGTCTGAAAAAAAAGATCTGAAAAAAATATCTGAAAATTGTCGGACAAAAGAATTCTGAAATAACTGTCCGAAAAAAAAGATCTGAAAATGTCTGAAAAAAAAGTCTGAAAAAAAAGATCTGAAAAATGTCGGACAAAAGAAGTCTAAAAAAAAGATCTGAAAATGTCGGACTAAAAAAGATCTGAAAAAAATATCTGAAAATGTCGGACAAAAAAAGATCTGAAAAAAAACTTCTGAAAATTGTCGGACAAAAGAATTCTGAAATAACTGTCCGAAAAAAAAGATCTGAAAATGTCGGAAAAAAGAAGTCTGAAAAAACTGATCAAAAAAAAAGATCTGAAAATGTCTGAAAAAAAAGATCTGAAACAAAATATCTGAAAAATGTCGGACAAAAAAAGTCTGAAAAAACTGTCCGAAAAAAAAGATCTGAAAAAAAGATCTGAAAAATGTCGTACAAAAGAAGTCTGAAAAATGTCGGACAAAAAAAGTCTGAAAAAAAAGATCTGAAAATGTCGGACAAAAAAAGTCTGGAAAAAATATCTGAAAAATGTCGGACAAAAAAAGTCTGAAAAAACTGTCCGAAAAAAAAGATCTGAAAAAAAGATCTGAAAATTGTCAGACAAAAAAAGTCTGAAAAACATTTCCGAAAAAAAATATCTGAAAATGTCGGACAAAAAAAGTCTGGAAAAAATATCTGAAAAATGTCGGACAAAGGAAGTCTAAAAAAACTGTCCGAAAAAAAAGATCTGAAAAAATGTCTGGAAAAAAAGCCCGAAAAAAAGTCTGAAAAATGTCGGACAAACGAAATCTGAAAAAAAAGATCTGAAAATATTCGGACAAAAGAATTCTGAAATAACTGTCCGAAAAAAAAGATCTGAAAATGTCTGAAAAAAAAGTCTGAAAAAAAAGATCTGAAAATTGTCGGACAAAAAAAGTCTGGAAAAAATATCTGAAAAATATCGGACAAAAAAAGTCTGAAAAAACTGTCTGAAAAAAAAGATCTGAAAAAAAGATCTGAAAAATGTCGGACAAAAGAAGTCTAAAAAAACTGCCCGAAAAAAAAGATCTGAAAAAAAGTCTAGGAAAAAAGCCCGAAAAAAAGTCTGAAAAATGTCGGACAAACGAAATCTGAAAAAAAAGATCTGAAAATTGTCGAAAAAAAAAATCTGGAAAAAATATCTGAAAAATGTTGGACAAAAAAAGTCTGAAAAAAATGTCAGAAAAAAAAGATCTGAAAATGTCTGAAAAAAAAGATCTGAAAATTGTCGGACAAAAAAAGTCTGAAAAAACTGTCCGAAAAAAAAGATCTGAAAATTGTCGGACAAAAAAAGTCTGGAAAAACTGTCCGAAAAAAAAGATCTGAAAATTGTCGGACAAAAAAAGTCTGAAAAAACTGTCCGAAAAAAAAGATCTGAAAATGTCTGAAAAAAAATTCTGAAAAAAAAGATCTGAAAATTGTCGGACGAAAAAAATCTGGAAAAAATATCTGAAAAATGTCGGACAAAAAAAGTCTGAAAAAACTGTACGAAAAAAAAGATCTGAAAAAAAGATCTGAAAAATGTCGTACAAAAGAAGTTTAAAAAAAAGATCTGAAAATGTCGGACAAACGAAATCTGAAAAAAAAGATCTGAAAAAAAATCTGTAAAAAAAGTCCGAAAAAAAGTCTGAAAAATGTCGGACAAACGAAATCTGAAAAAAAAGATCTGAAAATTGTCGGACAAAAGAATTCTGAAATAACTGTCCGAAAAAAAAGATCTGAAAATTGTCGGACAAAAGAATTCTGGAAAAAATATCTGAAAAATGTCGGACTAAAAAAGATCTGAAAAAAATATCTGAAAATGTCGGACAAAAAAAGATCTGAAAATAATATCTGAAAAATGTCGGACAAAAAAAGATCTGAAAAAAAAGATCTGAAAATTGTCGGACAAAAGAATTCTGAAATAACTGTCCGAAAAAAAAGATCTGAAAATGTCTGAAAAAAAAGTCTGAAAAAAAAGATCTGAAAAATGTCGGACTAAAAAAGATCTGGAAAAAATATCTGAAAAATGTCGGACAAAAAAAGTCTGAAAAAACTGTCCGAAAAAAAAGATCTGAAAAAAAGATCTGAAAATTGTCGGACAAAAAAAGTCTGAAAAACATTTCCAAAAAAAAAGATCTGAAAATGTCTGAAAAAAAAGATCTGAAAATGTCGGACAAAAAAAGTCTGGAAAAAATATCTGAAAAATGTCGGACAAAGGAAGTCTAAAAAAACTGTCCGAAAAAAAAGATCTGAAAAAATGTCTGGAAAAAAAGCCCGAAAAAAAGATCTGAAAAATGTCGGACAAACGAAATCTGAAAAAAAAGATCTGAAAATTGTCGGACAAAAGAATTCTGGAAAAAATATCTGAAAAATATCGGACAAAAAAAGTCTGAAAAAACTGTCTGGAAAAAAAGATCTGAAAAAAATATCTGAAAATTGTCGGACAAAAGAATTCTGAAATAACTGTCCGAAAAAAAAGATCTGAAAATGTCTGAAAAAAAAGTCTGAAAAAAAAGATCTGAAAAATGTCGGACAAAAGAAGTCTAAAAAAAAGATCTGAAAATGTCGGACTAAAAAAGATCTGAAAAAAATATCTGAAAATGTCGGACAAAAAAAGATCTGAAAAAAAACTTCTGAAAATTGTCGGACAAAAGAATTCTGAAATAACTGTCCGAAAAAAAAGATCTGAAAATGTCGGACAAAAGAAGTCTGAAAAAACTGATCAAAAAAAAAGATCTGAAAATGTCTGAAAAAAAAGATCTGAAACAAAATATCTGAAAAATGTCGGACAAAAAAAGTCTGAAAAAACTGTCCGAAAAAAAAGATCTGAAAAAAAGATCTGAAAAATGTCGTACAAAAGAAGTCTGAAAAATGTCGGACAAAAAAAGTCTGAAAAAAAAGATCTGAAAATGTCGGACAAAAAAAGTCTGGAAAAAATATCTGAAAAATGTCGGACAAAAAAAGTCTGAAAAAACTGTCCGAAAAAAAAGATCTGAAAATGTCTGAAAAAAAATTCTGAAAAAAAAGATCTGAAAATTGTCGGACGAAAAAAATCTGGAAAAAATATCTGAAAAATGTCGGACAAAAAAAGTCTGAAAAAACTGTACGAAAAAAAAGATCTGAAAAAAAGATCTGAAAAATGTCGTACAGAAGAAGTTTAAAAAAAAGATCTGAAAATGTCGGACAAACGAAATCTGAAAAAAAAGATCTGAAAAAAAATCTGTAAAAAAAGTCCGAAAAAAAGTCTGAAAAATGTCGGACAAACGAAATCTGAAAAAAAAGATCTGAAAATTGTCGGACAAAAGAATTCTGAAATAACTGTCCGAAAAAAAAGATCTGAAAATTGTCGGACAAAAGAATTCTGGAAAAAATATCTGAAAAATGTCGGACTAAAAAAGATCTGAAAAAAATATCTGAAAATGTCGGACAAAAAAAGATCTGAAAATAATATCTGAAAAATGTCGGACAAAAAAAGATCTGAAAAAAAAGATCTGAAAATTGTCGGACAAAAGAATTCTGAAATAACTGTCCGAAAAAAAAGATCTGAAAATGTCTGAAAAAAAAGTCTGAAAAAAAAGATCTGAAAAATGTCGGACTAAAAAAGATCTGGAAAAAATATCTGAAAAATGTCGGACAAAAAAAGTCTGAAAAAACTGTCCGAAAAAAAAGATCTGAAAAAAAGATCTGAAAATTGTCGGACAAAAGAATTCTGGAAAAAATATCTGAAAAATGTCGGACTAAAAAAGATCTGAAAAAAATATCTGAAAATGTCGGACAAAAAAAGATCTGAAAATAATATCTGAAAAATGTCGGACAAAAAAAGATCTGAAAAAAAAGATCTGAAAATTGTCGGACAAAAGAATTCTGAAATAACTGTCCGAAAAAAAAGATCTGAAAATGTCTGAAAAAAAAGTCTGAAAAAAAAGATCTGAAAAATGTCGGACTAAAAAAGATCTGGAAAAAATATCTGAAAAATGTCGGACAAAAAAAGTCTGAAAAAACTGTCCGAAAAAAAAGATCTGAAAAAAAGATCTGAAAATTGTCGGACAAAAAAAGTCTGAAAAACATTTCCGAAAAAAAAGATCTGAAAATGTCTGAAAAAAAAGATCTGAAAATGTCGGACAAAAAAAGTCTGGAAAAAATATCTGAAAAATGTCGGACAAAGGAAGTCTAAAAAAACTGTCCGAAAAAAAAGATCTGAAAAAATGTCTGGAAAAAAAGCCCGAAAAAAAGATCTGAAAAATGTCGGACAAACGAAATCTGAAAAAAAAGATCTGAAAATTGTCGGACAAAAGAATTCTGGAAAAAATATCTGAAAAATATCGGACAAAAAAAGTCTGAAAAAACTGTCTGGAAAAAAAGATCTGAAAAAAATATCTGAAAATTGTCGGACAAAAGAATTCTGAAATAACTGTCCGAAAAAAAAGATCTGAAAATGTCTGAAAAAAAAGTCTGAAAAAAAAGATCTGAAAAATGTCGGACAAAAGAAGTCTAAAAAAAAGATCTGAAAATGTCGGACTAAAAAAGATCTGAAAAAAATATCTGAAAATGTCGGACAAAAAAAGATCTGAAAAAAAACTTCTGAAAATTGTCGGACAAAAGAATTCTGAAATAACTGTCCGAAAAAAAAGATCTGAAAATGTCGGACAAAAGAAGTCTGAAAAAACTGATCAAAAAAAAAGATCTGAAAATGTCTGAAAAAAAAGATCTGAAACAAAATATCTGAAAAATGTCGGACAAAAAAAGTCTGAAAAAACTGTCCGAAAAAAAAGATCTGAAAAAAATATCTGAAAATGTCGGACAAAAAAAGATCTGAAAATAATATCTGAAAAATGTCGGACAAAAAAAGATCTGAAAAAAAAGATCTGAAAATTGTCGGACAAAAGAATTCTGAAATAACTGTCCGAAAAAAAAGATCTGAAAATGTCTGAAAAAAAAGTCTGAAAAAAAAGATCTGAAACAAAATATCTGAAAAATGTCGGACAAAAAAGTCTGAAAAAACTGTCCGAAAAAAAAGATCTGAAAAAAATATCTGAAAATGTCGGACAAAAAAAGATCTGAAAATAATATCTGAAAAATGTCGGACAAAAAAAGATCTGAAAAAAAAGATCTGAAAATTGTCGGACAAAAGAATTCTGAAATAACTGTCCGAAAAAAAAGATCTGAAAATGTCTGAAAAAAAAGTCTGAAAAAAAAGATCTGAAAAATGTCGGACTAAAAAAGATCTGGAAAAAATATCTGAAAAATGTCGGACAAAAAAAGTCTGAAAAAACTGTCCGAAAAAAAAGATCTGAAAAAAAGATCTGAAAATTGTCGGACAAAAAAAGTCTGAAAAACATTTCCGAAAAAAAAGATCTGAAAATGTCTGAAAAAAAAGATCTGAAAATGTCGGACAAAAAAAGTCTGGAAAAAATATCTGAAAAATGTCGGACAAAGGAAGTCTAAAAAAACTGTCCGAAAAAAAAGATCTGAAAAAATGTCTGGAAAAAAAGCCCGAAAAAAAGATCTGAAAAATGTCGGACAAACGAAATCTGAAAAAAAAGATCTGAAAATTGTCGGACAAAAGAATTCTGGAAAAAATATCTGAAAAATATCGGACAAAAAAAGTCTGAAAAAACTGTCTGAAAAAAAAGATCTGAAAAAAAAGATCTGAAAATTGTCGGACAAAAGAATTCTGAAAAAACTGTCCGAAAAAAAAGATCTGAAAAAAAATCTGTAAAAAAAGTCCGAAAAAAAGTCTGAAAAATGTCGGACAAACGAAATCTGAAAAAAAAGTTCTGAAAATTGTCGGACAAAAGAATTCTGAAATAACTGTCCGAAAAAAAAGATCTGAAAATGTCTGAAAAAAAAGTCTGAAAAAAAAGATCTGAAAAATGTCGGACAAAAGAAGTCTAAAAAAAAGATCTGAAAATGTCGGACTAAAAAAGATCTGGAAAAAATATCTGAAAAATGTCGGACAAAAAAAGTCTGAAAAAACTGTCCGAAAAAAAAGATCTGAAAAAAAGATCTGAAAATTGTCGGACAAAAAAAGTCTGAAAAACATTTCCGAAAAAAAAGATCTGAAAATGTCTGAAAAAAAAGATCTGAAAATGTCGGACAAAAAAAGTCTGGAAAAAATATCTGAAAAATGTCGGACAAAGGAAGTCTAAAAAAACTGTCCGAAAAAAAAGATCTGAAAAAATGTCTGGAAAAAAAGCCCGAAAAAAAGATCTGAAAAATGTCGGACAAACGAAATCTGAAAAAAAAGATCTGAAAATTGTCGGACAAAAGAATTCTGGAAAAAATATCTGAAAAATATCGGACAAAAAAAGTCTGAAAAAACTGTCTGAAAAAAAAGATCTGAAAAAAATATCTGAAAATTGTCGGACAAAAGAATTCTGAAATAACTGTCCGAAAAAAAAGATCTGAAAATGTCTGAAAAAAAAGTCTGAAAAAAAGATCTGAAAAATGTCGGACAAAAGAAGTCTAAAAAAAAGATCTGAAAATGTCGGACTAAAAAAGATCTGAAAAAAATATCTGAAAATGTCGGACAAAAAAAGATCTGAAAAAAAACTTCTGAAAATTGTCGGACAAAAGAATTCTGAAATAACTGTCCGAAAAAAAAGATCTGAAAATGTCGGACAAAAGAAGTCTGAAAAAACTGATCAAAAAAAAAGATCTGAAAATGTCTGAAAAAAAAGATCTGAAACAAAATATCTGAAAAATGTCGGACAAAAAAAGTCTGAAAAAACTGTCCGAAAAAAAAGATCTGAAAAAAAGATCTGAAAAATGTCGTACAAAAGAAGTCTGAAAAATGTCGGACAAAAAAAGTCTGAAAAAAAAGATCTGAAAATGTCGGACAAAAAAAGTCTGGAAAAAATATCTGAAAAATGTCGGACAAAAAAAGTCTGAAAAAACTGTCCGAAAAAAAAGATCTGAAAAAAAGATCTGAAAATTGTCGGACAAAAAAAGTCTGAAAAACATTTCCGAAAAAAAAGATCTGAAAATGTCTGAAAAAAAAGATCTGAAAATGTCGGACAAAAAAAGTCTGGAAAAAATATCTGAAAAATGTCGGACAAAGGAAGTCTAAAAAAACTGTCCGAAAAAAAAGATCTGAAAAAATGTCTGGAAAAAAAGCCCGAAAAAAAGATCTGAAAAATGTCGGACAAACGAAATCTGAAAAAAAAGATCTGAAAATTGTCGGACAAAAGAATTCTGGAAAAAATATCTGAAAAATATCGGACAAAAAAAGTCTGAAAAAACTGTCTGAAAAAAAAGATCTGAAAAAAAAGATCTGAAAATTGTCGGACAAAAGAATTCTGAAAAAACTGTCCGAAAAAAAAGATCTGAAAAAAAATCTGTAAAAAAAGTCCGAAAAAAAGTCTGAAAAATGTCGGACAAACGAAATCTGAAAAAAAAGTTCTGAAAATTGTCGGACAAAAGAATTCTGAAATAACTGTCCGAAAAAAAAGATCTGAAAATGTCTGAAAAAAAAGTCTGGAAAGAATATCTGAAAAATTTCGGACAAAAAAAGTCTGAAAAAAAAGATCTGAAAATGTCGGACAAAAGAAGTCTGAAAAAACTGATCAAAAAAAAAGATCTGAAAATGTCTGAAAAAAAAGATCTGAAACAAAATATCTGAAAAATGTCGGACAAAAAAAGTCTGAAAAAAATGTCCGAAAAAAAAGATCTGAAAAAAAGATCTGAAAAATGTCGTACAAAAGAAGTCTGAAAAATGTCGGACAAAAAAAGTCTGAAAAAAAAGATCTGAAAATGTCGGACAAAAAAAGTCTGAAATAACTGTCCGAAAAAAAAGATCTGAAAATGTCTGAAAAAAAAGTCTGAAAAAAAAGATCTGAAAAATGTCGGACAAAAGAAGTCTAAAAAAAAGATCTGAAAATGTCGGACTAAAAAAGATCTGAAAAAAATATCTGAAAATGTCGGACAAAAAAAGATCTGAAAAAAAACTTCTGAAAATTGTCGGACAAAAGAATTCTGAAATAACTGTCCGAAAAAAAAGATCTGAAAATGTCGGACAAAAGAAGTCTGAAAAAACTGATCAAAAAAAAAGATCTGAAAATGTCTGAAAAAAAAGATCTGAAACAAAATATCTGAAAAATGTCGGACAAAAAAAGTCTGAAAAAACTGTCCGAAAAAAAAGATCTGAAAAAAATATCTGAAAATGTCGGACAAAAAAAGATCTGAAAATAATATCTGAAAAATGTCGGACAAAAAAAGATCTGAAAAAAAAGATCTGAAAATTGTCGGACAAAAGAATTCTGAAATAACTGTCCGAAAAAAAAGATCTGAAAATGTCTGAAAAAAAAGTCTGAAAAAAAAGATCTGAAACAAAATATCTGAAAAATGTCGGACAAAAAAGTCTGAAAAAACTGTCCGAAAAAAAAGATCTGAAAAAAATATCTGAAAATGTCGGACAAAAAAAGATCTGAAAATAATATCTGAAAAATGTCGGACAAAAAAAGATCTGAAAAAAAAGATCTGAAAATTGTCGGACAAAAGAATTCTGAAATAACTGTCCGAAAAAAAAGATCTGAAAATGTCTGAAAAAAAAGTCTGAAAAAAAAGATCTGAAAAATGTCGGACTAAAAAAGATCTGGAAAAAATATCTGAAAAATGTCGGACAAAAAAAGTCTGAAAAAACTGTCCGAAAAAAAAGATCTGAAAAAAAGATCTGAAAATTGTCGGACAAAAAAAGTCTGAAAAACATTTCCGAAAAAAAAGATCTGAAAATGTCTGAAAAAAAAGATCTGAAAATGTCGGACAAAAAAAGTCTGGAAAAAATATCTGAAAAATGTCGGACAAAGGAAGTCTAAAAAAACTGTCCGAAAAAAAAGATCTGAAAAAATGTCTGGAAAAAAAGCCCGAAAAAAAGATCTGAAAAATGTCGGACAAACGAAATCTGAAAAAAAAGATCTGAAAATTGTCGGACAAAAGAATTCTGGAAAAAATATCTGAAAAATATCGGACAAAAAAAGTCTGAAAAAACTGTCTGAAAAAAAAGATCTGAAAAAAAAGATCTGAAAATTGTCGGACAAAAGAATTCTGAAAAAACTGTCCGAAAAAAAAGATCTGAAAAAAAATCTGTAAAAAAAGTCCGAAAAAAAGTCTGAAAAATGTCGGACAAACGAAATCTGAAAAAAAAGTTCTGAAAATTGTCGGACAAAAGAATTCTGAAATAACTGTCCGAAAAAAAAGATCTGAAAATGTCTGAAAAAAAAGTCTGAAAAAAAAGATCTGAAAAATGTCGGACAAAAGAAGTCTAAAAAAAAGATCTGAAAATGTCGGACTAAAAAAGATCTGGAAAAAATATCTGAAAAATGTCGGACAAAAAAAGTCTGAAAAAACTGTCCGAAAAAAAAGATCTGAAAAAAAGATCTGAAAATTGTCGGACAAAAAAAGTCTGAAAAACATTTCCGAAAAAAAAGATCTGAAAATGTCTGAAAAAAAAGATCTGAAAATGTCGGACAAAAAAAGTCTGGAAAAAATATCTGAAAAATGTCGGACAAAGGAAGTCTAAAAAAACTGTCCGAAAAAAAAGATCTGAAAAAATGTCTGGAAAAAAAGCCCGAAAAAAAGATCTGAAAAATGTCGGACAAACGAAATCTGAAAAAAAAGATCTGAAAATTGTCGGACAAAAGAATTCTGGAAAAAATATCTGAAAAATATCGGACAAAAAAAGTCTGAAAAAACTGTCTGAAAAAAAAGATCTGAAAAAAATATCTGAAAATTGTCGGACAAAAGAATTCTGAAATAACTGTCCGAAAAAAAAGATCTGAAAATGTCTGAAAAAAAAGTCTGAAAAAAAGATCTGAAAAATGTCGGACAAAAGAAGTCTAAAAAAAAGATCTGAAAATGTCGGACTAAAAAAGATCTGAAAAAAATATCTGAAAATGTCGGACAAAAAAAGATCTGAAAAAAAACTTCTGAAAATTGTCGGACAAAAGAATTCTGAAATAACTGTCCGAAAAAAAAGATCTGAAAATGTCGGACAAAAGAAGTCTGAAAAAACTGATCAAAAAAAAAGATCTGAAAATGTCTGAAAAAAAAGATCTGAAACAAAATATCTGAAAAATGTCGGACAAAAAAAGTCTGAAAAAACTGTCCGAAAAAAAAGATCTGAAAAAAAGATCTGAAAAATGTCGTACAAAAGAAGTCTGAAAAATGTCGGACAAAAAAAGTCTGAAAAAAAAGATCTGAAAATGTCGGACAAAAAAAGTCTGGAAAAAATATCTGAAAAATGTCGGACAAAAAAAGTCTGAAAAAACTGTCCGAAAAAAAAGATCTGAAAAAAAGATCTGAAAATTGTCGGACAAAAAAAGTCTGAAAAACATTTCCGAAAAAAAAGATCTGAAAATGTCTGAAAAAAAAGATCTGAAAATGTCGGACAAAAAAAGTCTGGAAAAAATATCTGAAAAATGTCGGACAAAGGAAGTCTAAAAAAACTGTCCGAAAAAAAAGATCTGAAAAAATGTCTGGAAAAAAAGCCCGAAAAAAAGATCTGAAAAATGTCGGACAAACGAAATCTGAAAAAAAAGATCTGAAAATTGTCGGACAAAAGAATTCTGGAAAAAATATCTGAAAAATATCGGACAAAAAAAGTCTGAAAAAACTGTCTGAAAAAAAAGATCTGAAAAAAAAGATCTGAAAATTGTCGGACAAAAGAATTCTGAAAAAACTGTCCGAAAAAAAAGATCTGAAAAAAAATCTGTAAAAAAAGTCCGAAAAAAAGTCTGAAAAATGTCGGACAAACGAAATCTGAAAAAAAAGTTCTGAAAATTGTCGGACAAAAGAATTCTGAAATAACTGTCCGAAAAAAAAGATCTGAAAATGTCTGAAAAAAAAGTCTGGAAAGAATATCTGAAAAATTTCGGACAAAAAAAGTCTGAAAAAAAAGATCTGAAAATGTCGGACAAAAGAAGTCTGAAAAAACTGATCAAAAAAAAAGATCTGAAAATGTCTGAAAAAAAAGATCTGAAACAAAATATCTGAAAAATGTCGGACAAAAAAAGTCTGAAAAAAATGTCCGAAAAAAAAGATCTGAAAAAAAGATCTGAAAAATGTCGTACAAAAGAAGTCTGAAAAATGTCGGACAAAAAAAGTCTGAAAAAAAAGATCTGAAAATGTCGGACAAAAAAAGTCTGGAAAAAATATCTGAAAAATGTCGGACAAAAAAAGTCTGAAAAAACTGTCCGAAAAAAAAGATCTGAAAATGTCGGACAAAAAAAGATCTGAAAAAAATATCTGAAAAATGTCGGACAAAAAAAGATCTGAAAAAAATATCTGAAAATGTCGGACAAAAAAAGATCTGAAAATTGTCGGACAAAAAAAGTCTGAAAAAAAAGATCTGAAAATTGTCGGACAAAAACAGTCTGAAAAATGTCGGACAAAAAAAGTCTGGAAAGAATATCTGAAAAATGTCGGACAAAAAAAGATCTGAAAAAAAAATCTGAAAATTGTCGGACAAAAAAAGTCTGAAAAAAAAGATCTGAAAATTGTCGGACAAAAAAAGTTTGAAAAATGTCGGACAAAAGAAGTCTGAAAACACTTTTTGAAAAAAAATATCTGGAAATGTCTGAAAAAAAAGTCTGAAAAAAAATATCTGAAAAAAATATCTGAAAAATGTTGGACAAAAGAATTCTGAAAAAAAAGTCTGAAAACAAAGATCTGAAAAAAAGATCTGAAAAATGTTGGACAAAAAAAGTTTAAAAAAAAAGATCTCAAAATTGTCGAACAAAAAAAGTCTGAAAAAAATATCTGAAAAATGTCGAACAAAAAGAGTCTGATAAAAAAGAACTGAAAAATGACGGACAAAAAAAGTCTGAAAAAAACTGTCCGAAAAAAAAGATCTGAAAATGTCGGACAAAAGAAGTCTGGAAAGAATATCTGAAAAATGTCGGACAAAAAAAGTCTGAAAAAAAAGATCTGAAAATGTCGGACAAAAGAAGTCTGAAAAAACTGATCAAAAAAAAAGATCTGAAAATGTCTGAAAAAAAAGATCTGAAACAAAATATCTGAAAAATGTCGGACAAAAAAAGTCTGAAAAAACTGTCCGAAAAAAAAGATCTAAAGAAAAGTCTGGAAAAAAAGCCCGAAAAAAAGTCTGCAAAATGTCGGACAAAAGAAGTCTGAAAAATGTCGGACAAAAGAAGTCTGAAAAAAAATATCTGAAAAATGTTGGACAAAAGAAGTCTGAAAAAACTGTCCGAAAAAAAAGATCTGAAAATTTCTGAAAAAAAAGTCTGAAAAAAAAGATCTGAAAAAGATCGGACAATAGAAGTCTGAAAAAACTTCTACTGACTTTTTTTTTTGCCAATGATTCAGACTCATTGCCTCCACAAAGTAGGTCAGTGGAAGGTTTGAGGGAGGGCCAAGGCGGGATCTCGTGGCAAATCGGAAGATGCCTGTTCCACTTCCTCGCAGGCTGCAGACGAGGAGAGTTTCTCCCATCGGGACAGGTCCCCTCTTCGGGCCAGCCCGGGAGATGGCGGCCAGCGCTGTGGCTTCTGTCACGCTGGGGATGAAGAAAATGAAACGAGGGGCATGCTTCATACCGATAACTCAAAAAAAGTGGCGGCACACAACAAGTGTATGCTTTTTTCATCGGGGACAGTGCAGCTGACCACAACGTCACGGGCTGAATTTGGAAATTTTGAAATAGAATTAGACTTTTTTCATTAATTTTTTCAACATATGATATATACAATATTGTATTTTTTTCCAAAAAAATTCAAAATGCAATACTATAACTTTTTTTTCATGACATTTTTTGAAAAACTATACTCTGACTTTTTTTCCAAGGAATTTTTCGACATATACGATACATTTTTTTAAATTATTTTTTTCAACATATTATACAATTTAATTTATTTCATGGATTTTTTTCGACATGCCTATGACTTTTTTTTCATGAAATCTTTTGACATATCATACAATGGATTTTTTTTAAAACAGTTTAAGCAAGTTTAGTGATGAAAATTAAAGTTTTACATGGAATTGAGGTCAGTGTGAAGGTTTGATGCAGAAAGGCCAACTATTATGTAAAAAATTTGTAAAAATATATTCCCTTTCATTTTCATCCTGTTTTGTATGTTTCCAATAAAAGAGATTTCTTTTGTGAAGAAATCACATATTCTTCATATAAATGCACATTTCAGTGTTTCTTGAGGAGAAATGCGTTCCTGAGTGGTTTTGGGTGAGAAAGACATATTAAGCGAGTTTAGTGATGAAAACTAGCGTTTTACATGGAATTCAGCTCAGAATGAAGATTTGATACTTGGAAGCGAATTCTAATGTAAAATTTGAGAAAACAATGTTTCTTTTCATATTCTGTCTCTTTTTTGTATTTTTCCAGTATAACAGATGTGTTTCTGTAAATAAATCACATATTCTTCATATAAATGCACATTTCAGTGTTTCTTAAGGAGAAATGCGTTCCTGAGTGGTTTTGGATGAGAAAGACATATTAAGCGAGTTTAGTGATGAAAACAAGAGTTTTGCATAGAATTGAGCTCAGAATGAAGATTTGATACTTGGAAGCAAATTCTAATGTAATATTTGAGAAAACAATGTTTCTTTTCATATTCTATCGCTTTTTTGTATGTTTCCAGTATAACAGATGTGTTTCTGTAAATAAATCACATATTCTTCATATAAATGCACATTTCAGTGTTTCTTAAGGAGAAATGCGTTCCTGAGTGGTTTTGGGAGAGAAAGACATATTAAGCGAGTTTAGTGATGAAAACTAGCGTTTTGCATAGAATTGAGCTCAGAATGAAGATTTGATACTTGGAAGCAAATTCTAATGTAAAATTTGAGAAAACAATGTTTCTTTTCATATTCTATCTCTTTTTTGTATGTTTCTAGTATAACAGATGTGTTTCTGTAAATAAATCACATATTCTTCATATAAATGCACATTTCAGTGTTTCTTAAGGAGAAATGCGTTCCTGAGTGGTTTTGGATGAGAAAGACATATTAAGCGAGTTTAGTGATGAAAACAAGAGTTTTGCATAGAATTGAGCTCAGAATGAAGATTTGATACTTGGAAGCAAATTCTAATGTAATATTTGAGAAAACAATGTTTCTTTTCATATTCTATCTCTTTTTTGTATGTTTCTAGTATAACAGATGTGTTTCTGTAAATAAATCACATATTCTTCATATAAATGCACATTTCAGTGTTTCTTAAGGAGAAATGCGTTCCTGAGTGGTTTTGGGTGAGAAAGACATATTAAGCGAGTTTAGTGATGAAAACTAGCGTTTTACATGGAATTCAGCTCAGAATGAAGATTTGATACTTGGAAGCGAATTCTAATGTAAAATTTGAGAAAACAATGTTTCTTTTTATATTCTGTCTCTTTTTTGTATGTTTCCAGTATAACAGATGTGTTTCTGTAAATAAATCACATATTCTTCATATAAATGCACGTTTCAGTGTTTCTTGAGTAGAAATGCGTTCCTGAGTGGTTTTGGGTGAGAAAGACATATTAAGCGAGTTTAGTGATGAAAACTAGCGTTTTACATGGAATTCAGCTCAGACTGACAGTTTGATGCCTGGAGTCCAAAACTATCATATTAGATTTTGGAAAACTGTGTTCCCTTTCATATTTATCCTTTTTTTTGTGTTTCCAATGCAAGAAATGTTTTTCTGTGAAGAAATTTCACATTTTTCATATGAATCCACTTTTCAGTGTTTCATGAGGAGAAATGCATTCTTTGGCTTAGTGATGAAAACTAGAGTTGTACATTGTGATCGTATAGTGGTACATTTCAACACAGGTTACAATTACATTGTAAAAGAATAAACATGAAATATATAAAACATATTTCCACATCCACATAGTTATATCAATTTAAAATGAATTAAAGCCGCAAGCGGCATTTCGCGGGTTATAGCCTTTATCGCTCAAAGCGCCCGCCTAGTGGTCGATTTGAATGAAACTTTCAGCTGATGTTTCAACTACTCTTGTGAACATATGCTGCAAGTTTGGAGATGATGGGCCAAAGGCTTGTGAAGTTAGGTCTATTGATGTGCTGAGGCACAACTCTTAGAAATGTATTGGTCAATATCTTCACAACGCAATAACATATCAACAAGCTTAATGCAACTTTTGATAAGCCTTGTCCAATAATGATTCGCAGAAAATATTCCAGCCTTCGGACCAACGGCTTAGGAGGAGATGTCAAAAATGTGTTTTTCAAAAAATCTAATATGGCGGAAAATATTTCCAGGTGCACTTTGGAGGTCTAAGAGGCTTTATTGTAGATCACACGGAGTTGCACATATGTGTAACATTTCAAGTCAATCGGACTTACGGTTTGAGGGGCGTGGCCTTTCCAAAATCGCATGTTTGGGCGTTAATTACCATGTGGCCGATTTGAATGAAACTTTCAGCAGATGTTTCAGCTACTCTTGTGAACATATGCTGCAAGTTTGGAGATGATGGGCCAAAGGCTTGTGAAGTTAGGTCTATTGATGTGCTGAGCCCGCCCCTTAAAAATTAATTGGTCAATATCTTCACAACACAATAACATATCAACAAGCTTTATGCAACCTTTGATGAGCCTGGTCCAATAATGATTCGCAGAAAATATGCCAGCAATCAGACCTACGGTTTAGGAGGAGATGTCAAAAATGTGTTTTTCAAAAAATTCAACATGGCGGAAAATTTAGTTGGTGGACTTTCGTGGTCCAAGAGACTTTTTTGTAGATCACATTCAGCAGCACATGTCTGTCAAATTTCAAATTGATAGGACTTATGGTGTGAGGGGGCTGGCCTTGAAAATTGTTATAGCGCCACCATGTGGCCAATTGTTTTCATATTTTATGTGAAGCATTATGACATCATGTACAGTTATGGTACCAAGTCTCATGTCTCTAGCTCGTTCCAGCTCACAGCAAATTGAGCAAAGGCATAATTTAGCATAAAATGCTAAATAGGCCACGCCCACATGCACCGATCAATATGACACTATAGATCTTGGTTAATACTTGCCAAAACTTACCAAATTTGATAAAATTCTGTCCACCGGATCTTGCGATACAAGTTTCTGATATTTGTGGCGCCCCCTATGTGTCAAGCAGAAAACGCTTTGGTATGCCTCTTCCCAAATATGTACTGAAGATATCTACCAAGATTTTTGATGATTTGACTAATGGTCAATGAATTATGGCTAATTTCCTGCTAAGTCCCTCCAATTGAAAAGTTTGTTGGTCAACAGATTCATAACACAATGAAGTATCAACACGCTTTATGAAACTTTAGATGACATTAGTCCAATAATGATCCACAGAAAATTTGGTAGCAATCGGACCTACGGTTTAGGAGGAGATGTCAAAAATCTGTTTTTCAAAAAATCCAATATGGCGGAAAATCTAGTTAGGCGGACGTTAGTGGTCTGAGCAGTCTGAGATCACACGGAGCTAGACATGTGTGTCGAGTTGAAAGTCAATCAGACTTATGGTGTGAGGGGCATAGCTTTTTCAAAATCGTGTGTTTGGGCGTTAATTACAGCGCCATCATGTGGCCGATTGGGGTCATAGTTCTTGAGAAGCAGCTGCACATCATTCCAGTTCCTATGCCAAGTTTCATGTTTCCATCTCATTCCAGCTCACGGCAAATTGTGCTTATTCGGCAGACAACGAATAATAATAATAAATTCACACAAAAACAAACTAACTTAATGTAATGTAATGCAAAATTAATTAAATGTAATGTTTACAAGTGTAGCTAGTGTGTTTCTTTTTCTTCTTTTTTGTTTCTTCTTAGTTTTTATCTTCCCTCAACAACAGAAGAATCCCACATGCAGCTAACTATGCTCTGCTGCCACCTCCAGGAACGCCATGGAACAAATCGGGCACGTTCCGCTCAACAAAGAGAAATGATTGAACACTTTTCCACACTGTGTAACAACTTTAATTATATTGAAAAAAAAGATCTGAAAATTGTCGGACAAAAAAAAGTCTGGAAAAAATATCTGAAAAATGTTGGACAAAAAAAGTCTGAAAAAAATGTCAGAAAAAAAAGATCTGAAAATGTCTGAAAAAAAGTCTGAAAAAAAAGATCTGAAAAATGTCGGACAAAAAAAGTCTGAAAAAACTGTCCGAAAAAACTGTCTGAAAAAAAAGATCTGAAAATGTCGGACAAAAAAAGTCTGGAAAAAATATCTGAAAATTGTCGGACAAAAGAATTCTGAAAAAACTTTCCGAAAAAAAAGATCTGAAAAAAAATCTGTAAAAAAAGTCCGAAAAAAAGTCTGAAAGATGTCGGACAAACGAAATCTGAAAAAAAAGATCTGAAAATTGTCGGACAAAAGAATTCTGAAATAACTGTCCGAAAAAAAAGATCTGAAAATGTCTGAAAAAAAAGTCTGAAAAAAAAGATCTGAAAAATGTCGGACAAAAGAAGTCTAAAAAAAAGATCTGAAAATGTCGGACTAAAAAAGATCTGAAAAAAATATCTGAAAATGTCGGACAAAAAAAGATCTGAAAAAAAACTTCTGAAAATTGTCGGACAAAAGAATTCTGAAATAACTGTCCGAAAAAAAAGATCTGAAAATGTCGGACAAAAAAAGATCTGAAAATTGTCGGACAAAAAAAGTCTGAAAAAAAAGATCTGAAAATTGTCGGACAAAAACAGTCTGAAAAATGTCGGACAAAAAAAGTCTGGAAAGAATATCTGAAAAATGTCGGACAAAAAAAGATCTGAAAAAAAAGATCTGAAAATGTCTGAAAAAAAAGTCTGAAAAAAAAGATCTGAAAAATGTCGGACAAAAGAAGTCTAAAAAAAAGATCTGAAAATGTCGGACTAAAAAAGATCTGAAAAAAATATCTGAAAATGTCGGACAAAAAAAGATCTGAAAAAAAACTTCTGAAAATTGTCGGACAAAAGAATTCTGAAATAACTGTCCGAAAAAAAAGATCTGAAAATGTCGGACAAAAAAAGATCTGAAAATTGTCGGACAAAAAAAGTCTGAAAAAAAAGATCTGAAAATTGTCGGACAAAAACAGTCTGAAAAATGTCGGACAAAAAAAGTCTGGAAAGAATATCTGAAAAATGTCGGACAAAAAAAGATCTGAAAAAAAAGATCTGAAAATTGTCGGACAAAAAAAGTCTGAAAAAAAAGATCTGAAAATTGTCGGACAAAAACAGTCTGAAAAATGTCGGACAAAAAAAGTCTGGAAAGAATATCTGAAAAATGTCGGAGAAAAAAAGATCTGAAAAAAAAATCTGAAAATTGTCGGACAAAAAAAGTCTGAAAAAAAAGATCTGAAAATTGTCGGACAAAAAAAGTCTGAAAAATGTCGGACAAAAGAAGTCTGAAAACACTTTTTGAAAAAAAATATCTGGAAATGTCTGAAAAAAAAGTCTGAAAAAAAATATCTGAAAAAAATATCTGAAAAATGTTGGACAAAAGAATTCTGAAAAAAAAGTCTGAAAACAAAGATCTGAAAAAAAGATCTGAAAAATGTTGGACAAAAAAAGTTTAAAAAAAAAGATCTCAAAATTGTCGAACAAAAAAAGTCTGAAAAAAATATCTGAAAAATGTCGAACAAAAAGAGTCTGATAAAAAAGAACTGAAAAATGACGGACAAAAAAAGTCTGAAAAAAACTGTCCGAAAAAAAATATCTGAAAAAAAGATCTGAAAATTGTCGGACAAAAAAAGTCTGAAAAACATTTCCGAAAAAAAAGATCTGAAAATGTCTGAAAAAAAAGATCTGAAAATGTCGGACAAAAGAAGTCTGGAAAGAATATCTGAAAAATTTCGGACAAAAGAAGTCTGAAAAAACTGATCAAAAAAAAAGATCTGAAAATGTCTGAAAAAAAAGATCTGAAACAAAATATCTGAAAAATGTCGGACAAAAAAAGTCTGAAAAAAATGTCCGAAAAAAAAGATCTGAAAAAAAGATCTGAAAAATGTCGTACAAAAGAAGTCTGAAAAATGTCGGACAAAAAAAGTCTGAAAAAAAAGATCTGAAAATGTCGGACAAAAAAAGTCTGGAAAAAATATCTGAAAAATGTCGGACAAAAAAAGTCTGAAAAAACTGTCCGAAAAAAAAGATCTGAAAAAAAGATCTGAAAATTGTCGGACAAAAAAAGTCTGAAAAACATTTCCGAAAAAAAAGATCTGAAAATGTCTGAAAAAAAAGATCTGAAAATGTCGGACAAAAAAAGTCTGGAAAAAATATCTGAAAAATGTCGGACAAAAAAAGTCTGAAAAAACTGTCTGAAAAAAAAGATCTGAAAAAATGTCTGGAAAAAAAGCCCGAAAAAAAGTCTGAAAAATGTCGGACAAACGAAATCTGAAAAAAAAGATCTGAAAATTGTCGGACAAAAGAATTCTGGAAAAAATATCTGAAAAATATCGGACAAAAAAAGTCTGAAAAAACTGTCTGAAAAAAAAGATCTGAAAAAAAAGATCTGAAAAAAAGATCTGAAAAATGTCGGACAAAAGAAGTCTAAAAAAACTGCCCGAAAAAAAAGATCTGAAAAAAAGTCTGAAAAATGTCGGACAAACGAAATCTGAAAAAAAAGATCTGAAAATTGTCGGACAAAAGAATTCTGAAAAAACTGTCCGAAAAAAAATATCTGAAAATGTCGGACAAAAAAAGATCTGAAAAAAATATCTGAAAAATGTCGGACAAAAAAAGATCTGAAAAAAATATCTGAAAATGTCGGACAAAAAAAGATCTGAAAAAAAGATCTGAAAATTGTCGGACAAAAAAAGTCTGAAAAAAAATATCTGAAAATGTCGGACAAAAAAAGTCTGGAAAAAATATCTGAAAAATGTCGGACAAAGGAAGTCTAAAAAAACTGTCCGAAAAAAAAGATCTGAAAAAATGTCTGGAAAAAAAGCCCGAAAAAAAGTCTGAAAAATGTCGGACTAACGAAATCTGAAAAAAAAGATCTGAAAATTGTCGGACAAAAGAATTCTGGAAAAAGTATCTGAAAAATATCGGACAAAAAAAGTCTGAAAAAACTGTCTGAAAAAAAAGATCTGAAAAAAATATCTGAAAATGTCGGACAAAAAAAGATCTGAAAATTGTCGGACAAAAAAAGTCTGAAAAAAAAGATCTGAAAATTGTCGGACAAAAACAGTCTGAAAAATGTCGGACAAAAAAAGTCTGAAAAAAAAGATCTGAAACAAAATATCTGAAAAATGTCGGACAAAAAAAGTCTGAAAAACATTTCCGAAAAAAAAGATCTGAAAATGTCGGACAAAAAAAGTCTGGAAAAAATATCTGAAAAATGTCGGACAAAAAAAGTCTGAAAAAACTGTCTGAAAAAAAAGATCTGAAAAAATGTCTGGAAAAAAAGCCCGAAAAAAAGTCTGAAAAATGTCGGACAAACGAAATCTGAAAAAAAAGATCTGAAAAAAAAATCTGAAAATTGTCGGACAAAAAAAGTCTGAAAATAAAGATCTGAAAATTGTCGGACAAAAAAAGTCTGAAAAATGTCGGACAAAAGAAGTCTGAAAACACTTTTTGAAAAAAAAGATCTGGAAATGTCTGAAAAAAAAGTCTGAAAAAAAATATCTGAAAAAAATATCTGCAAAATGTTGGACAAAAGAATTCTGAAAAAAAAGTCTGAAAACAAAGATCTGAAAAAAAGATCTGAAAAATATTGGACAAAAAAAGTTTAAAAAAAAAGATCTCAAAATTGTCGAACAAAAAAAGTCTGAAAAAAATATCTGAAAAATGTCGAACAAAAAGAGTCTGATAAAAAAGAACTGAAAAATGACGGACAAAAAAAGTCTGAAAAAAACTGTCCGAAAAAAAAGATCTGAAAATGTCGGACAAAAGAAGTCTGGAAAAAAAGATCTGAAAATGTCGGACAAAAGAAGTCTGAAAAAACTGATCAAAAAAAAAGATCTGAAAATGTCTGAAAAAAAAGATCTGAAACAAAATATCTGAAAAATGTCGGACAAAAAAAGTCTGGAAAAAATATCTGAAAAATGTCGGACAAAAAAAGTCTGAAAAAACTGTCCGAAAAAAAAGATCTGAAAAAAAGATCTGAAAATTGTCGGACAAAAAAAGTCTGAAAAACATTTCCGAAAAAAAAGATCTGAAAATGTCTGAAAAAAAAGATCTGAAAATGTCGGACAAAAAAAGTCTGGAAAAAATATCTGAAAAATGTCGGACAAAGGAAGTCTAAAAAAACTGTCCGAAAAAAAAGATCTGAAAAAATGTCTGGAAAAAAAGCCCGAAAAAAAGTCTGAAAAATGTCGGACAAACGAAATCTGAAAAAAAAGATCTGAAAATTGTCGGACAAAAGAATTCTGGAAAAAATATCTGAAAAATATCGGACAAAAAAAGTCTGAAAAAACTGTCTGAAAAAAAAGATCTGAAAAAAAGTTCTGAAAAATGTCGGACAAAAGAAGTCTAAAAAAACTGTCTGAAAAAAAAGATCTGAAAAAAAAGATCTGAAAAAAAGATCTGAAAAATGTCGGACAAAAGAAGTCTAAAAAAACTGCCCGAAAAAAAAGATCTGAAAAAAAGTCTGGGAAAAAAGCCCGAAAAAAAGTCTGAAAAATGTCGGACAAACGAAATCTGAAAAAAAAGATCTGAAAATTGTCGGACAAAAGAATTCTGAAAAAACTGTCCGAAAAAAAATATCTGAAAATGTCGGACAAAAAAAGATCTGAAAAAAATATCTGAAAAATGTCGGACAAAAAAAGATCTGAAAAAAATATCTGAAAATGTTGGACAAAAAAAGATCTGAAAAAAAGATCTGAAAATTGTCGGACAAAAAAAGTCTGAAAAAAAATATCTGAAAATGTCGGACAAAAAAAGTCTGGAAAAAATATCTGAAAAATGTCGGACAAAGGAAGTCTAAAAAAACTGTCCGAAAAAAAAGATCTGAAAAAATGTCTGGAAAAAAAGCCCGAAAAAAAGTCTGAAAAATGTCGGACTAACGAAATCTGAAAAAAAAGATCTGAAAATTGTCGGACAAAAGAATTCTGGAAAAAGTATCTGAAAAATATCGGACAAAAAAAGTCTGAAAAAACTGTCTGAAAAAAAAGATCTGAAAAAAATATCTGAAAATGTCGGACAAAAAAAGATCTGAAAATTGTCGGACAAAAAAAGTCTGAAAAAAAAGATCTGAAAATTGTCGGACAAAAACAGTCTGAAAAATGTCGGACAAAAAAAGTCTGAAAAAAACGATCTGAAACAAAATATCTGAAAAATGTCGGACAAAAAAAGTCTGAAAAACATTTCCGAAAAAAAAGATCTGAAAATGTCTGAAAAAAAAGATCTGAAAATGTCGGACAAAAAAAGTCTGGAAAAAATATCTGAAAAATGTCGGACAAAAAAAGTCTGAAAAAACTGTCTGAAAAAAAAGATCTGAAAAAATGTCTGGAAAAAAAGCCCGAAAAAAAGTCTGAAAAATGTCGGACAAACGAAATCTGAAAAAAAAGATCTGAAAATTGTCGGACAAAAGAATTCTGGAAAAAATATCTGAAAAATATCGGACAAAAAAAGTCTGAAAAAACTGTCTGAAAAAAAAGATCTGAAAAAAAAGATCTGAAAAAAAGATCTGAAAAATGTCGGACAAAAGAAGTCTAAAAAAACTGCCCGAAAAAAAAGATCTGAAAAAAAGTCTGGGAAAAAAGCCCGAAAAAAAGTCTGAAAAATGTCGGACAAACGAAATCTGAAAAAAAAGATCTGAAAATTGTCGGACAAAAGAATTCTGAAAAAACTGTCCGAAAAAAAATATCTGAAAATGTCGGACAAAAAAAGATCTGAAAAAAATATCTGAAAAATGTCGGACAAAAAAAGATCTGAAAAAAATATCTGAAAATGTCGGACAAAAAAAGATCTGAAAATTGTCGGACAAAAAAAGTCTGAAAAAAAAGATCTGAAAATTGTCGGACAAAAACAGTCTGAAAAATGTCGGACAAAAAAAGTCTGGAAAGAATATCTGAAAAATGTCGGACAAAAAAAGATCTGAAAAAAAAATCTGAAAATTGTCGGACAAAAAAAGTCTGAAAAAAAAGATCTGAAAATTGTCGGACAAAAAAAGTTTGAAAAATGTCGGACAAAAGAAGTCTGAAAAAACTGATCAAAAAAAAAGATCTGAAAATGTCTGAAAAAAAAGATCTGAAACAAAATATCTGAAAAATGTCGGACAAAAAAAGTCTGAAAAAACTGTCCGAAAAAAAAGATCTAAAGAAAAGTCTGGAAAAAAAGCCCGAAAAAAAGTCTGAAAAATGTCGGACAAAAGAAGTCTGAAAAAACTGTCCGAAAAAAAAGATCTGAAAATTTCTGAAAAAAAAGTCTGAAAAAAAAGTCTGAAAAAAACGATCTGAAAAAGATCGGACAATAGAAGTCTGAAAAAACTTCTATTGACTTTTTTTTTTGCCAATGATTCAGACTCATTGCTTCCACAAAGTAGGTCAGTGGAAGGTTTGAGGGAGGGCCAAGGCGGGATCTCTTGGCAAATCGGAAGATGCCTGTTCCACTTCCTCGCAGGCTGCAGACGAGGAGAGTTTCTCCCATCGGGACAGGTCCCCCTCTTCGGGCCAGCCCGGGAGATGGCGGCCAGCGCTGTGGCTTCTGTCACGCTGGGGATGAAGAAAATGAAACGAGGGGCATGCTTCATACCGATAACTCAAAAAAAGTGGCGGCACACAACAAGTGTATGCTTTTTTCATCGGGGACAGTGCAGCTGACCACAACGTCACGGGCTGAATTTGGAAATTTTTAATTAGAATTAGACTTTTTTCATTAATTTTTTCAACATATGATATATACAATATTGTATTTTTTTCCAAAAAAATTCAAAATGCAATACTATAACTTTTTTTTCATGACATTTTTTGAAAAACTATACTCTGACTTTTTTTCCAAGAAATTTTTCGACATATACGATACATTTTTTTAAATTATTTTTTTCAATATATTATACAATTTAATTTATTTTATGGATTTTTTTCGACATGCCTATGACTTTTTTTTCATGAAATCTTTTGACATATCATACAATGGATTTTTTTTAAAACAGTTTAAGCAAGTTTAGTGATGAAAATTAAAGTTTTACATGGAATTGAGGTCAGTGTGAAGGTTTGATGCAGAAAGGCCAACTATTATGTAAAAAATTTGTAAAAATATATTCCCTTTCATTTTCATCCTGTTTTGTATGTTTCCAATAAAAGAGATTTCTTTTGTGAAGAAATCACATATTCTTCATATAAATGCACATTTCAGTGTTTCTTGAGGAGAAATGCGTTCCTGAGTGGTTTTGGGTGAGAAATACATATTAAGCGAGTTTAGTGATGAAAACTAGCGTTTTACATGGAATTCAGCTCAGAATGAAGATTTGATACTTGGAAGCGAATTCTAATGTAAAATTTGAGAAAACAATGTTTCCTTTCATATTCTGTCTCTTTTTTGTATTTTTCCAGTATAACAGATGTGTTTCTGTAAATAAATCACATATTCTTCATATAAATGCACATTTCAGTGTTTCTTGAGGAGAAATGCGTTCCTGAGTGGTTTTGGGTGAGAAATACATATTAAGCGAGTTTAGTGATGAAAACTAGCGTTTTACATGGAATTCAGCTCAGAATGAAGATTTGATACTTGGAAGCGAATTCTAATGTAAAATTTGAGAAAACAATGTTTCTTTTCATATTCTGTCTCTTTTTTGTATTTTTCCAGTATAACAGATGTGTTTCTGTAAATAAATCACATATTCTTCATATAAATGCACATTTCAGTGTTTCTTAAGGAGAAATGCGTTCCTGAGTGGTTTTGGATGAGAAAGACATATTAAGCGAGTTTAGTGATGAAAACAAGAGTTTTACATAGAATTGAGCTCAGAATGAAGATTTGATACTTGGAAGCAAATTCTAATGTAATATTTGAGAAAACAATGTTTCTTTTCATATTCTGTCTCTTTTTTGTATTTTTCCAGTATAACAGAAGTGTTTCTGTAAATAAATCACATATTCTTCATATAAATGCACATTTCAGTTTTTCTTGAGGAGAAATGCGTTCCTGAGTGGTTTTGGGTGAGAAAGACATATTAAGCGAGTTTAGTGATGAAAACTAGCGTTTTACATGGAATTCAGCTCAGAATGAAGATTTGATACTTGGAAGCGAATTCTAATGTAAAATTTGAGAAAACAATGTTTCTTTTCATATTCTATCTCTTTTTTGTATGTTTCCAGTATAACAGATGTGTTTCTGTAAATAAATCACATATTCTTCATATAAATGCACATTTCAGTGTTTCTTAAGGAGAAATGCGTTCCTGAGTGGTTTTGGATGAGAAAGACATATTAAGCGAGTTTAGTGATGAAAACAAGAGTTTTGCATAGAATTGAGCTCAGAATGAAGATTTGATACTTGGAAGCAAATTCTAATGTAATATTTGAGAAAACAATGTTTCTTTTCATATTCTATCTCTTTTTTGTATGTTTCCAGTATAACAGATGTGTTTCTGTAAATAAATCACATATTCTTCATATAAATGCACATTTCAGTGTTTCTTAAGGAGAAATGCGTTCCTGAGTGGTTTTGGATGAGAAAGACATATTAAGCGAGTTTAGTGATGAAAACAAGAGTTTTGCATAGAATTGAGCTCAGAATGAAGATTTGATACTTGGAAGCAAATTCTAATGTAATATTTGAGAAAACAATGTTTCTTGTCATATTCTATCTCTTTTTTGTATGTTTCTAGTATAACAGATGTGTTTCTGTAAATAAATCACATATTCTTCATATAAATGCACATTTCAGTGTTTCTTAAGGAGAAATGCGTTCCTGAGTGGTTTTGGGTGAGAAAGACATATTAAGCGAGTTTAGTGATGAAAACTAGCGTTTTACATGGAATTCAGCTCAGACTGACAGTTTGATGCCTGGAGTCCAAAACTATCATATTAGATTTTGGAAAACTGTGTTCCCTTTCATATTTATCCTTTTTTTTGTGTTTCCAATGCAAGAAATGTTTTTCTGTGAAGAAATTTCACATTTTTCATATGAATCCACTTTTCAGTGTTTCATGAGGAGAAATGCATTCTTTGGCTTAGTGATGAAAACTAGAGTTGTACATTGTGATCGTATAGTGGTACATTTCAACACAGGTTACAATTACATTGTAAAAGAATAAACATGAAATATATAAAACATATTTCCACATCCACATAGTTATATCAATTTAAAATGAATTAAAGCCGCAAGCGGCATTTCGCGGGTTATAGCCTTTATCGCTCAAAGCGCCCGCCTAGTGGTCGATTTGAATGAAACTTTCAGCTGATGTTTCAACTACTCTTGTGAACATATGCTGCAAGTTTGGAGATGATGGGCCAAAGGCTTGTGAAGTTAGGTCTATTGATGTGCTGAGGCACAACTCTTAGAAATGTATTGGTCAATATCTTCACAACGCAATAACATATCAACAAGCTTAATGCAACTTTTGATAAGCCTTGTCCAATAATGATTCGCAGAAAATATTCCAGCCTTCGGACCAACGGCTTAGGAGGAGATGTCAAAAATGTGTTTTTCAAAAAATCCAATATGGCGGAAAATATTTCCAGGTGCACTTTGGAGGTCTAAGAGGCTTTATTGTAGATCACACGGAGTTGCACATATGTGTAACATTTCAAGTCAATCGGACTTACGGTTTGAGGGGCGTGGCCTTTCCAAAATCGCATGTTTGGGCGTTAATTACCATGTGGCCGATTTGAATGAAACTTTCAGCAGATGTTTCAGCTACTCTTGTGAACATATGCTGCAAGTTTGGAGATGATGGGCCAAAGGCTTGTGAAGTTAGGTCTATTGATGTGCTGAGCCCGCCCCTTAAAAATTAATTGGTCAATATCTTCACAACACAATAACATATCAACAAGCTTTATGCAACCTTTGATGAGCCTGGTCCAATAATGATTCGCAGAAAATATGCCAGCAATCAGACCTACGGTTTAGGAGGAGATGTCAAAAATGTGTTTTTCAAAAAATTCAACATAGCGGAAAATTTAGTTGGTGGACTTTCGTGGTCCAAGAGACTTTTTTGTAGATCACATTCAGCAGCACATGTCTGTCAAATTTCAAATTGATAGGACTTATGGTGTGAGGGGGCTGGCCATGAAAATTGTTATAGCGCCACCATGTGGCCAATTGTTTTCATATTTTATGTGAAGCATTATGACATCATGTACAGTTATGGTACCAAGTCTCATGTCTCTAGCTTGTTCCAGCTCACAGCAAATTGAGCAAAGGCATAATTTAGCATAAAATGCTAAATAGGCCACGCCCACATGCACCGATCAATATGACACTATAGATCTTGGTTAATACTTGCCAAAACTTACCAAATTTGATAAAATTCTGTCCACCGGATCTTGCGATACAAGTTTCTGATATTTGTGGCGCCCCCTATGTGTCAAGCAGAAAACGCTTTGGTATGCCTCTTCCCAAATATGTACTGAAGATATCTACCAAGATTTTTGATGATTTGACTAATGGTCAATGAATTATGGCTAATTTCCGATTAAGCCCCTCCAATTGAAAAGTTTGTTGGTCAACAGATTCATAACACAATGAAGTATCAACACGCTTTATGAAACTTTAGATGACATTAGTCCAATAATGATCCACAGAAAATTTGGTAGCAATCGGACCTACGGTTTAGGAGGAGATGTCAAAAATCTGTTTTTCAAAAAATCCAATATGGCGGAAAATCTAGTTAGGCGGACGTTAGTGGTCTGAGCAGTCTCAGATCACACGGAGCTAGACATGTGTGTCGAGTTGAAAGTCAATCAGACTTATGGTGTGAGGGGCATAGCTTTTTCAAAATCGTGTGTTTGGGCGTTAATTACAGCGCCATCATGTGGCCGATTGGGGTCATAGTTCTTGAGAAGCAGCTGCACATCATTCCAGTTCCTATGCCAAGTTTCATGTTTCCATCTCATTCCAGCTCACGGCAAATTGTGCTTATTCGGCAGACAACGAATAATAATAATAAATTCACACAAAAACAAACTAACTTAATGTAATGTAATGCAAAATTAATTAAATGTAATGTTTACAAGTGTAGCTAGTGTGTTTGTTTTTCTTCTTTTTTGTTTCTTCTTAGTTTTTATCTTCCCTCAACAACAGAAGAATCCCACATGCAGCTAACTATGCTCTGCTGCCACCTCCAGGAACGCCATGGAACAAATCGGGCACGTTCCGCTCAACAAAGAGAAATGATTGAACACTTTTCCACACTGTGTAACAACTTTAATTATATTGAAAAAAAAGATCTGAAAATTGTCGGACAAAAAAAAGTCTGGAAAAAATATCTGAAAAATGTTGGACAAAAAAAGTCTGAAAAAAATGTCAGAAAAAAAAGATCTGAAAAAAAGATCTGAAAAATGTCGTACAAAAGAAGTCTGAAAAAAAAGATCTGAAAATGTCGGACAAAAAAAGTCTGGAAAAAATATCTGAAAAATGTCGGACAAAAAAAGTCTGAAAAAACTGTCCGAAAAAAAAGATCTGAAAAAAAGATCTGAAAAATGTCGTACAAAAGAAGTCTGAAAAAAAAGATCTGAAAATGTCGGACAAAAAAAGTCTGGAAAAAATATCTGAAAAATGTCGGACAAAAAAAGTCTGAAAAAATTGTCCGAAAAAAAAGATCTAAAGAAAAGTCTGGAAAAAAAGTCTGAAAAATGTCGGACAAAAGAAGTCTGAAAAAAAAGATCTGAAAATTGTCGGACAAAAAAAGTCTGGAAAAAATATCTGAAAAATGTCGGACAAAAAAAGTCTAAAAAAACTGTCCGAAAAAAAAGATCGAAAAAAAAGATCTGAAAAATGTCGGACAAAAAAAGTCTGAAAAAAAAGATCTGAAAATGTCGGACAAAAAAAGTCTGGAAAAAATATCTGAAAAATGTCGGACAAAAAAAGTCTGAAAAAACTGTCCGAAAAAAAAGATCTGAAAAAAAGATCTGAAAATTGTCGGACAAAAAAAGTCTGAAAAACATTTCCGAAAAAAAAGATCTGAAAATGTCTGAAAAAAAAGATCTGAAAATTGTAGGACAAAAAAAGTCTGAAAAAACTGTCCGAAAAAACAGATCTGAAAAAAAGATCTGAAAATTGTCGGACAAAAAAAGTGAAAAACATTTCCGAAAAAAAAGATATGAAAATGTCTGAAAAAAATGTCTGAAAAAAAAGATCTGAAAATTGTCGGACAAAAAAAGTCTGAAAAAACTGTCCGAAAAAACAGATCTGAAAATGTCTGAAAAAAAATTCTGAAAAAAAAGATCTGAAAAATGTCGGACAAAAGAAGTCTGAAAAAACTGATCAAAAAAAAGATCTGAAAATGTCTGAAAAAAAAGATCTGAAACAAAATATCTGAAAAATGTCGGACAAAAAAAGTCTGAAAAAACTGTCCGAAAAAAAAGATCTAAAGAAAAGTCTGGAAAAAAAGTCTGAAAAATGTCGGACAAAAGAAGTCTGAAAAAAAAGATCTGAAAATTGTCGGACAAAAAAAGTATGGAAAAAATATCTGAAAAATGTCGGACAAAAAAAAGTCTAAAAAAACTGTCCGAAAAAAAAGATCTGAAAAAAAGATCTGAAAAATGTCGGACAAAAAAAGTCTGAAAAAAAAGATCTGAAAATGTCGGACAAAAAAAGTCTGGAAAAAATATCTGAAAAATGTCGGACAAAAAAAGTCTGAAAAAACTGTCCGTAAAAAAAAATCTGAAAAAAAGATCTGAAAATTGTCGGACAAAAAAAGTCTGAAAAACATTTCCGAAAAAAAAGATCTGAAAATGTCTGAAAAAAAAGTCTGAAAAAAAAGATCTGAAAATTGTCGGACAAAAAAAGTCTGAAAAAACTGTCCGAAAAAACAGATCTGAAAATGTCTGAAAAAAAATTCTGAAAAAAAAGATCTGAAAATTGTCGGACAAAAAAAGTCTGGAAAAAATATCTGTAAAATCTCGGACAAAAAAAGTCTGAAAAAACTGTCTGAAAAAAAAGATCTGAAAATGTCGGACAAAAAAAGTCTGGAAAAAATATCTGAAAATTGTCGGACAAAAGAATTCTGAAAAAACTTTCCGAAAAAAAAGATCTGAAAAAAAATCTGTAAAAAAAGTCCGAAAAAAAGTCTGAAAAATGTCGGACAAACGAAATCTGAAAAATAATATCTGAAAAATGTCGGACAAAAAAAGATCTGAAAAAAAACTTCTGAAAATTGTCGGACAAAAAAAGATCTGAAAAAAATATCTGAAAATGTCGGACAAAAAAAGATCTGAAAATAGTCGGACAAAAAAAGTCTGAAAAAAAAGATCTGAAAATTGTCGGACAAAAACAGTCTGAAAAATGTCGGACAAAAAAAGTCTGGAAAGAATATCTGAAAAATGTCGGACAAAAAAAGATCTGAAAAAAAAGATCTGAAAATTGTCGGACAAAAAAAGTCTGAAAAAAAAGATCTGAAAATTGTCGGACAAAAACAGTCTGAAAAATGTCGGACAAAAAAAGTCTGGAAAGAATATCTGAAAAATGTCGGACAAAAAAAGATCTGAAAATTGTCGGACAAAAAAAGTCTGAAAAATGTCGGACAAAAGAAGTCTGAAAACACTTTTTGAAAAAAAAGATCTGGAAATGTCTGAAAAAAAAGTCTGAAAAAAAATATCTGAAAAAAATATCTGCAAAATGTTGGACAAAAGAATTCTGAAAAAAAAGTCTGAAAACAAAGATCTGAAAAAAAGATCTGAAAAATGTTGGACAAAAAAAGTTTAAAAAAAAAGATCTCAAAATTGTCGAACAAAAAAAGTCTGAAAAAAATATCTGAAAAATGTCGAACAAAAAGAGTCTGATAAAAAAGAACTGAAAAATGACGGACAAAAAAAGTCTGAAAAAAACTGTCCGAAAAAAAAGATCTGAAAATGTCGGACAAAAGAAGTCTGGAAAGAATATCTGAAAAATTTCGGACAAAAAAAGTCTGAAAAAAAAGATCTGAAAATGTCGGACAAAAGAAGTCTGAAAAAACTGATCAAAACAAAAGATCTGAAAATGTCTGAAAAAAAAGATCTGAAACAAAATATCTGAAAAATGTCGGACAAAAAAAGTCTGGAAAAAATATCTGAAAAATGTCGGACAAAAAAAGTCTGAAAAAACTGTCCGAAAAAAAAGATCTGAAAAAAAGATCTGAAAATTGTCGGACAAAAAAAGTCTGAAAAACATTTCCGAAAAAAAAGATCTGAAAATGTCGGACAAAAAAAGTCTGGAAAAAATATCTGAAAAATGTCGGACAAAGGAAGTCTAAAAAAACTGCCCGAAAAAAAAGATCTGAAAAAAATATCTGAAAATGTCGGACAAAAAAAGATCTGAAAATTGTCGGACAAAAAAAGTCTGAAAAAAAAGATCTGAAAATTGTCGGACAAAAACAATCTGAAAAATGTCGGACAAAAAAAGTCTGAAAAAACTGTCCGAAAAAAAAGATCTGAAAAAAAGATCTGAAAAATGTCGTACAAAAGAAGTCTGAAAAATGTCGGACAAAAAAAGTCTGAAAAAAAAGATCTGAAAATGTCGGACAAAAAAGTCTGGAAAAAATATCTGAAAAATGTCGGACAAAAAAAGTCTGAAAAAACTGTCCGAAAAAAAAGATCTGAAAAAAAGATCTGAAAATTGTTGGACAAAAAAAGTCTGAAAAACATTTCCGAAAAAAAAGATCTGAAAATGTCTGAAAAAAAAGATCTGAAAATGTCGGACAAAAAAAGTCTGGAAAAAATATCTGAAAAATGTCGGACAAAGGAAGTCTAAAAAAACTGTCCGAAAAAAAAGATCTGAAAAAATGTCTGGAAAAAAAGCCCGAAAAAAAGTCTGAAAAATGTCGGACAAACGAAATCTGAAAAAAAAGATCTGAAAATTGTCGGACAAAAGAATTCTGGAAAAAATATCTGAAAAATATCGGACAAAAAAAGTCTGAAAAAACTGTCTGAAAAAAAAGATCTGAAAAAAAGATCTGAAAAATGTCGGACAAAAGAATTCTGAAAAAACTGTCCAAAAAAAAAGATCTGAAAAAAAAGCTGTAAAAAAAGTCCGAAAAAAAGTCTGAAAAATGTCGGACAAACGAAATCTGAAAAAAAAGATCTGAAAATTGTAGGACAAAAGAATTCTGAAATAACTGTCCAAAAAAAAAGATCTGAAAATGTCTGAAAAAAAAGTCTGAAAAAAAAGATCTGAAAAATGTCGGACAAAAGAAGTCTAAAAAAAAGATCTGAAAATGTCGGACTAAAAAAGATCTGAAAAAAATATCTGAAAAATGTCGGACAAAAAAAGATCTGAAAAAAATATCTGAAAATGTCGGACAAAAAAAGATCTGAAAATTGTCGGACAAAAGAATTCTGAAATAACTGTCCGAAAAAAAAGATCTGAAAATGTCGGACAAAAAAAGATCTGAAAAAAATATCTGAAAAATGTCGGACAAAAAAAGATCTGAAAAAAATATCTGAAAATGTCGGACAAAAAAAGATCTGAAAATTGTCGGACAAAAAAAGTCTGAAAAAAAAGATCTGAAAATTGTCGGACAAAAACAGTCTGAAAAATGTCGGACAAAAAAAGTCTGGAAAGAATATCTGAAAAATGTCGGAGAAAAAAAGATCTGAAAAAAAAATCTGAAAATTGTCGGACAAAAAAAGTCTGAAAAAAAAGATCTGAAAATTGTCGGACAAAAAAAGTTTGAAAAATGTCGGACAAAAGAAGTCTGAAAACACTTTTTGAAAAAAAAGATCTGGAAATGTCTGAAAAAAAAGTCTGAAAAAAAATATCTGAAAAAAATATCTGAAAAATGTTGGACAAAAGAATTCTGAAAAAAAAGTCTGAAAACAAAGATCTGAAAAAAAGATCTGAAAAATGTTGGACAAAAAAAGTTTAAAAAAAAAGATCTCAAAATTGTCGAACAAAAAAAGTCTGAAAAAAATATCTGAAAAATGTCGAACAAAAAGAGTCTGATAAAAAAGAACTGAAAAATGACGGACAAAAAAAGTCTGAAAAAAACTGTCCGAAAAAAAAGATCTGAAAATGTCGGACAAAAGAAGTCTGAAAAAACTGATCAAAAAAAAAGATCTGAAAATGTCTGAAAAAAAAGATCTGAAACAAAATATCTGAAAAATGTCGGACAAAAAAAGTCTGAAAAAACTGTCCGAAAAAAAAGATCTAAAGAAAAGTCTGGAAAAAAAGCCCGAAAAAAAGTCTGAAAAATGTCGGACAAAAGAAGTCTGAAAAAAAATATCTGAAAAATGTTGGACAAAAGAAGTCTGAAAAAACTGTCCGAAAAAAAAGATCTGAAAATTTCTGAAAAAAAAGTCTGAAAAAAAAGATCTGAAAAAGATCGGACAATAGAAGTCTGAAAAAACTTCTATTGACTTTTTTTTTTGCCAATGATTCAGACTCATTGCCTCCACAAAGTAGGTCAGTGGAAGGTTTGAGGGAGGGCCAAGGCGGGATCTCGTGGCAAATCGGAAGATGCCTGTTCCACTTCCTCGCAGGCTGCAGACGAGGAGAGTTTCTCCCATCGGGACAGGTCCCCTCTTCGGGCCAGCCCGGGAGATGGCGGCCAGCGCTGTGGCTTCTGTCACGCTGGGGATGAAGAAAATGAAACGAGGGGCATGCTTCATACCGATAACTCAAAAAAAGTGGCGGCACACAACAAGTGTATGCTTTTTTCATCGGGGACAGTGCAGCTGACCACAACGTCACGGGCTGAATTTGGAAATTTTTAATTAGAATTAGACTTTTTTCATTAATTTTTTCAACATATGATATATACAATATTGTATTTTTTTCCAAAAAATTTCAAAATGCTATAACTTTTTTTTCATGACATTTTTTGAAAAACTATACTTTGACTTTTTTTCCAAGAAATTTTTCGACATATACGATACATTTTTTTAAATTATTTTTTTCAACATATTATACAATTTAATTTATTTCATGGATTTTTTTCGACATGCCTATGACTTTTTTTTCATGAAATCTTTTGACATATCATACAATGGATTTTTTTTAAAACAGTTTAAGCAAGTTTAGTGATGAAAATTAAAGTTTTACATGGAATTGAGGTCAGTGTGAAGGTTTGATGCAGAAAGGCCAACTATTATGTAAAAAATTTGTAAAAATATATTCCCTTTCATTTTCATCCTGTTTTGTATGTTTCCAATAAAAGAGATTTCTTTTGTGAAGAAATCACATATTCTTCATATAAATGCACATTTCAGTGTTTCTTGAGGAGAAATGCGTTCCTGAGTGGTTTTGGGTGAGAAAGACATATTAAGCGAGTTTAGTGATGAAAACTAGCGTTTTACATGGAATTCAGCTCAGAATGAAGATTTGATACTTGGAAGCGAATTCTAATGTAAAATTTGAGAAAACAATGTTTCTTTTCATATTCTGTCTCTTTTTTGTATTTTTCCAGTATAACAGATGTGTTTCTGTAAATAAATCACATATTCTTCATATAAATGCACATTTCAGTGTTTCTTAAGGAGAAATGCGTTCCTGAGTGGTTTTGGATGAGAAAGACATATTAAGCGAGTTTAGTGATGAAAACAAGAGTTTTGCATAGAATTGAGCTCAGAATGAAGATTTGATACTTGGAAGCAAATTCTAATGTAATATTTGAGAAAACAATGTTTCTTTTCATATTCTATCTCTTTTTTGTATGTTTCCAGTATAACAGATGTGTTTCTGTAAATAAATCACATATTCTTCATATAAATGCACGTTTCAGTGTTTCTTGAGTAGAAATGCGTTCCTGAGTGGTTTTGGATGAGAAAGACATATTAAGCGAGTTTAGTGATGAAAACTAGCGTTTTACATGGAATTCAGCTCAGACTGACAGTTTGATGCCTGGAGTCCAAAACTATCATATTAGATTTTGGAAAACTGTGTTCCCTTTCATATTTATCCTTTTTTTTGTGTTTCCAATGCAAGAAATGTTTTTCTGTGAAGAAATTTCACATTTTTCATATGAATCCACTTTTCAGTGTTTCATGAGGAGAAATGCATTCTTTGGCTTAGTGATGAAAACTAGAGTTGTACATTGTGATCGTATAGTGGTACATTTCAACACAGGTTACAATTACATTGTAAAAGAATAAACATGAAATATATAAAACATATTTCCACATCCACATAGTTATATCAATTTAAAATGAATTAAAGCCGCAAGCGGCATTTCGCGGGTTATAGCCTTTATCGCTCAAAGCGCCCGCCTAGTGGTCGATTTGAATGAAACTTTCAGCTGATGTTTCAACTACTCTTGTGAACATATGCTGCAAGTTTGGAGATGATGGGCCAAAGGCTTGTGAAGTTAGGTCTATTGATGTGCTGAGGCACAACTCTTAGAAATGTATTGGTCAATATCTTCACAACGCAATAACATATCAACAAGCTTAATGCAACTGTTGATAAGCCTTGTCCAATAATGATTCGCAGAAAATATTCCAGCCTTCGGACCAACGGCTTAGGAGGAGATGTCAAAAATGTGTTTTTCAAAAAATCCAATATGGCGGAAAATATTTCCAGGTGCACTTTGGAGGTCTAAGAGGCTTTATTGTAGATCACACGGAGTTGCACATATGTGTAACATTTCAAGTCAATCGGACTTACGGTTTGAGGGGCGTGGCCTTTCCAAAATCGCATGTTTGGGCGTTAATTACCATGTGGCCGATTTGAATGAAACTTTCAGCAGATGTTTCAGCTACTCTTGTGAACATATGCTGCAAGTTTGGAGATGATGGGCCAAAGGCTTGTGAAGTTAGGTCTATTGATGTGCTGAGCCCGCCCCTTAAAAATTAATTGGTCAATATCTTCACAACACAATAACATATCAACAAGCTTTATGCAACCTTTGATGAGCCTGGTCCAATAATGATTCGCAGAAAATATGCCAGCAATCAGACCTACGGTTTAGGAGGAGATGTCAAAAATGTGTTTTTCAAAAAATTCAACATGGCGGAAAATTTAGTTGGTGGACTTTCGTGGTCCAAGAGACTTTTTTGTAGATCACATTCAGCAGCACATGTCTGTCAAATTTCAAATTGATAGGACTTATGGTGTGAGGGGGCTGGCCTTGAAAATTGTTATAGCGCCACCATGTGGCCAATTGTTTTCATATTTTATGTGAAGCATTATGACATCATGTACAGTTATGGTACCAAGTCTCATGTCTCTAGCTCGTTCCAGCTCACAGCAAATTGAGCAAAGGCATAATTTAGCATAAAATGCTAAATAGGCCACGCCCACATGCACCGATCAATATGACACTATAGATCTTGGTTAATACTTGCCAAAACTTACCAAATTTGATAAAATTCTGTCCACCGGATCTTGCGATACAAGTTTCTGATATTTGTGGCGCCCCCTATGTGTCAAGCAGAAAACGCTTTGGTATGCCTCTTCCCAAATATGTACTGAAGATATCTACCAAGATTTTTGATGATTTGACTAATGGTCAATGAATTATGGCTAATTTCCTGCTAAGTCCCTCCAATTGAAAAGTTTGTTGGTCAACAGATTCATAACACAATGAAGTATCAACACGCTTTATGAAACTTTAGATGACATTAGTCCAATAATGATCCACAGAAAATTTGGTAGCAATCGGACCTACGGTTTAGGAGGAGATGTCAAAAATCTGTTTTTCAAAAAATCCAATATGGCGGAAAATCTAGTTAGGCGGACGTTAGTGGTCTGAGCAGTCTGAGATCACACGGAGCTAGACATGTGTGTCGAGTTGAAAGTCAATCAGACTTATGGTGTGAGGGGCATAGCTTTTTCAAAATTGTGTGTTTGGGCGTTAATTACAGCGCCATCATGTGGCCGATTGGGGTCATAGTTCTTGAGAAGCAGCTGCACATCATTCCAGTTCCTATGCCAAGTTTCATGTTTCCATCTCATTCCAGCTCACGGCAATTGTGCTTATTCGGCAGACAACGAATAATAATAATAAATTCACACAAAAACAAACTAACTTAATGTAATGTAATGCAAAATTAATTAAATGTAATGTTTACAAGTGTAGCTAGTGTGTTTCTTTTTCTTCTTTTTTGTTTCTTCTTAGTTTTTATCTTCCCTCAACAACAGAAGAATCCCACATGCAGCTAACTATGCTCTGCTGCCACCTCCAGGAACGCCATGGAACAAATCGGGCACGTTCCGCTCAACAAAGAGAAATGATTGAACACTTTTCCACACTGTGTAACAACTTTAATTATATTGAAAAAAAAGATCTGAAAATGTCGGACTAAAAAAGATCTGAAAAAAATATCTGAAAATGTCGGACAAAAAAAGATCTGAAAATTGTCGGACAAAAAAAGTCTGAAAAAAAAGATCTGAAAATTGTCGGACAAAAACAGTCTGAAAAATGTCGGACAAAAAAAGTCTGGAAAGAATATCTGAAAAATGTCGGACAAAAAAAGATCTGAAAAAAAAGATCTGAAAATTGTCGGACAAAAAAGGTCTGAAAAAAAAGATCTGAAAATTGTCGGACAAAAACAGTCTGAAAAATGTCGGACAAAAAAAGTCTGGAAAGAATATCTGAAAAATGTCGGAGAAAAAAAGATCTGAAAAAAAAATCTGAAAATTGTCGGACAAAAAAAGTCTGAAAAAAAAGATCTGAAAATTGTCGGACAAAAAAAGTCTGAAAAATGTTGGACAAAAGAATTCTGAAAAAAAAGTCTGAAAACAAAGATCTGAAAAAAAGATCTGAAAAATGTTGGACAAAAAAAGTTTAAAAAAAAAGATCTCAAAATTGTCGAACAAAAAAAGTCTGAAAAAAATATCTGAAAAATGTCGAACAAAAAGAGTCTGATAAAAAAGAACTGAAAAATGACGGACAAAAAAAGTCTGAAAAAAACTGTCCGAAAAAAAAGATCTGAAAATGTCGGACAAAAGAAGTCTGGAAAGAATATCTGAAAAATTTCGGACAAAAAAAGTCTGAAAAAAAAGATCTGAAAATGTCGGACAAAAGAAGTCTGAAAAAACTGATCAAAAAAAAAGATCTGAAAATGTCTGAAAAAAAGATCTGAAACAAAATATCTGAAAAATGTCGGACAAAAAAAGTCTGAAAAAACTGTCCGAAAAAAAAGATCTGAAAAAAAGATCTGAAAAATGTCGTACAAAAGAAGTCTGAAAAAAAAGATCTGAAAATGTCGGACAAAAAAAGTCTGGAAAAAATATCTGAAAAATGTCGGACAAAAAAAGTCTGAAAAAACTGTCCGAAAAAAAAGATCTGAAAATTGTCGGACAAAAAAAGTCTGAAAAAACTGTCCGAAAAAAAAGATCTGAAAATGTCTGAAAAAAAATTCTGAAAAAAAAGATCTGAAAATTGTCGGACGAAAAAAATCTGGAAAAAATATCTGAAAAATGTCGGACAAAAAAAGTCTGAAAAAACTGTCCGAAAAAAAAGATCTGAAAAAAAGATCTGAAAAATGTCGTACAAAAGAGGTCTGAAAAAAAAGATCTGAAAATGTCGGACAAAAAAAGTCTGAAAAATGTCGGACAAAAAAAGTCTGAAAAAAAAGATCTGAAAATGTCGGACAAAAAAAGTCTGGAAAAAAGATCTGAAAAATGTCGGACTAAAAAAGATCTGAAAAAAATATCTGAAAATGTCGGACAAAAAAAGATCTGAAAAAAATATCTGAAAAATGTCGGACAAAAAAAGATCTGAAAAAAAGATCTGAAAAATGTCGTACAAAAGAAGTCTGAAAAAAAAGATCTGAAAATGTCGGACAAAAAAAGTCTGAAAAATGTCGGACAAAAAAAGTCTGAAAAAAAAGATCTGAAAATGTCGGACAAAAAAAGTCTGGAAAAAATATCTGAAAAATGTCGGACAAAAAAAGTCTGAAAAATGTCGGACAAAAAAAGTCTGAAAAAAAAGATCTGAAAATGTCGGACAAAAAAAGTCTGGAAAAAATATCTGAAAAATGTCGGACAAAAAAAGTCTGAAAAAACTGTCCGAAAAAAAAGATCTGAAAATTGTCGGACAAAAAAAGTCTGAAAAACATTTCCGAAAAAAAAGATCTGAAAATGTCTGAAAAAAAAGATCTGAAAATGTCGGACAAAAAAAGTCTAAAAAAACTGTCCGAAAAAAAAGATCTGAAAAAATGTCTGGAAAAAAAGCCCGAAAAGAAGTCTGAAAAATGTCGGACAAACGAAATCTGAAAAAAAAGATCTGAAAATTGTCGGACAAAAGAATTCTGAAATAACTGTCCGAAAAAAAAGATCTGAAAAATGTCGGACAAAAGAAGTCTAAAAAAAAGATCTGAAAATGTCGGACTAAAAAAGATCTGAAAAAAATATCTGAAAATGTCGGACAAAAAAAGTCTGAAAAAAAAGATCTGAAAATTGTCGGACAAAAAAAGTCTGAAAAATGTCGGACAAAAGAAGTCTGAAAACACTTTTTGAAAAAAAAGATCTGGAAATGTCTGAAAAAAAAGTCTGAAAAAAAATATCTGAAAAAAATATCTGAAAAATGTTGGACAAAAGAATTCTAAAAAAAAAGTCTGAAAACAAAGATCTGAAAAAAATATCTGAAAAATGTTGGACAAAAAAAGTTTAAAAAAAAAGAGATCTCAAAATTGTCGAACAAAAAGAGTCTGATAAAAAAGAACTGAAAAATGACGGACAAAAAAAGTCTGAAAAAAACTGTCCGAAAAAAAAGATCTGAAAATGTCGGACAAAAAAAGAAGTCTGGAAAAAATATCTGAAAATTGTCGGACAAAAGAATTCTGAAATAACTGTCCGAAAAAAAAGATCTGAAAATGTCGGACAAAAAAAGATCTGAAAATTGTCGGACAAAAAAAGTCTGAAAAAAAAGATCTGAAAATTGTCGGACAAAAACAGTCTGAAAAATGTCGGACAAAAAAAGTCTGGAAAGAATATCTGAAAAATGTCGGACAAAAAAAGATCTGAAAAAAAAGATCTGAAAATTGTCGGACAAAAAAAGTCTGAAAAAAAAGATCTGAAAATTGTCGGACAAAAACAGTCTGAAAAATGTCGGACAAAAAAAGTCTGGAAAGAATATCTGAAAAATGTCGGAGAAAAAAAGATCTGAAAAAAAAATCTGAAAATTGTCGGACAAAAAAAGTCTGAAAAAAAAGATCTGAAAATTGTCGGACAAAAAAAGTCTGAAAAATGTCGGACAAAAGAAGTCTGAAAACACTTTTTGAAAAAAAAGATCTGGAAATGTCTAAAAAAAAAGTCTGAAAAAAAATATCTGAAAAAAATATCTGAAAAATGTTGGACAAAAGAATTCTGAAAAAAAAGTCTGAAAACAAAGATCTGAAAAAAAGATCTGAAAAATGTTGGACAAAAAAAGTTTAAAAAAAAAGATCTCAAAATTGTCGAACAAAAAAAGTCTGAAAAAAACTGTCCGAAAAAAAAGATCTGAAAATTGTCGGACAAAAAAAGTCTGAAAAAAAAGATCTGAAAAATGTCGGACAAAAGAAGTCTAAAAAAAAGATCTGAAAATGTCGGACTAAAAAAGATCTGAAAAAAATATCTGAAAATGTCGGACAAAAAAAGATCTGAAAATAATATCTGAAAAATGTCGGACAAAAAAAGATCTGAAAAAAAACTTCTGAAAATTGTCGGACAACCGAATTCTGAAATAACTGTCCGAAAAAAAATATCTGAAAATGTCGGACAAAAAAAGATCTGAAAAAAATATCTGAAAAATGTCGGACAAAAAAAGATCTGAAAATTGTCGGACAAAAAAAGTCTGAAAAAAAAGATCTGAAAATTGTCGGACAAAAACAGTCTGAAAAATGTCGGACAAAAAAAGTCTGGAAAGAATATCTGAAAAATGTCGGACAAAAAAAGATCTGAAAAAAAAGATCTGAAAATTGTCGGACAAAAAAAGTCTGAAAAAAAAGATCTGAAAATTGTCGGACAAAAACAGTCTGAAAAATGTCGGACAAAAAAAGTCTGGAAAGAATATCTGAAAAATGTCGGACAAAAAAAGATCTGAAAAAAAAATCTGAAAATTGTCGGACAAAAAAAGTCTAAAAAAAAAGATCTGAAAATTGTCGGACAAAAAAAGTCTGAAAAATGTCGGACAAAAAAAGTCTGAAAAAAAAGATCTGAAAATTGTCGGACAAAAAAAGTCTGAAAAATGTCGGACAAAAGAAGTCTGAAAACACTTTTTGAAAAAAAAGATCTGGAAATGTCTGAAAAAAAAGTCTGAAAAAAAATATCTGAAAAAAATATCTGAAAAATGTTGGACAAAAGAATTCTGAAAAAAAAGTCTGAAAACAAAGATCTGAAAAAAACATCTGAAAAATGTTGGACAAAAAAAGTTTAAAAAAAAAGATCTCAAAATTGTCGAACAAAAAAAGTCTGAAAAAAACTGTCCGAAAAAAAAGATCTGAAAATGTCGGACAAAAGAAGTCTGGAAAGAATATCTGAAAAATTTCGGACAAAAAAAGTCTGAAAAAAAAGATCTGAAAATGTCGGACAAAAGAAGTCTGAAAAAACTGATCAAAAAAAAAGATCTGAAAATGTCTGAAAAAAAAGATCTGAAACAAAATATCTGAAAAATGTCGGACAAAAAAACTCTGAAAAAACTGTCCGAAAAAAAAGATCTAAAGAAAAGTCTGGAAAAAAAGCCCGAAAAAAAGTCTGAAAAATGTCGGACAAAAGAAGTCTGAAAAAACTGTCCGAAAAAAAAGATCTGAAAATTTCTGAAAAAAAAGTCTGAAAAAAAAGATCTGAAAAAGATCGGACAATAGAAGTCTGAAAAAACTTCTATTGACTTTTTTTTTTGCCAATGATTCAGACTCATTGCTTCCACAAAGTAGGTCAGTGGAAGGTTTGAGGGAGGGCCAAGGCGGGATCTCGTGGCAAATCGGAAGATGCCTGTTCCACTTCCTCGCAGGCTGCAGACGAGGAGAGTTTCTCCCATCGGGACAGGTCCCCCTCTTCGGGCCAGCCCGGGAGATGGCGGCCAGCGCTGTGGCTTCTGTCACGCTGGGGATGAAGAAAATGAAACGAGGGGCATGCTTCATACCGATAACTCAAAAAAAGTGGCGGCACACAACAAGTGTATGCTTTTTTCATCGGGGACAGTGCAGCTGACCACAACGTCACGGGCTGAATTTGGAAATTTTGAATTAGAATTAGACTTTTTTCATTAATTTTTTCAACATATGATATATACAATATTGTATTTTTTTCCAAAAAAATTCAAAATGCAATACTATAACTTTTTTTTCATGACATTTTTTGAAAAACTATACTCTGACTTTTTTTCCAAGAAATTTTTCGACATATACGATACATTTTTTTAAATTATTTTTTTCAATATATTATACAATTTAATTTATTTTATGGATTTTTTTCGACATGCCTATGACTTTTTTTTCATGAAATCTTTTGACATATACAATGGATTTTTTTTAAAACAGTTTAAGCAAGTTTAGTGATGAAAATTAAAGTTTTACATGGAATTGAGGTCAGTGTGAAGGTTTGATGCAGAAAGGCCAACTATTATGTAAAAAATTTGTAAAAATATATTCCCTTTCATTTTCATCCTGTTTTGTATGTTTCCAATAAAAGAGATTTCTTTTGTGAAGAAATCACATATTCTTCATATAAATGCACATTTCAGTGTTTCTTGAGGAGAAATGCGTTCCTGAGTGGTTTTGGGTGAGAAATACATATTAAGCGAGTTTAGTGATGAAAACTAGCGTTTTACATGGAATTCAGCTCAGAATGAAGATTTGATACTTGGAAGCGAATTCTAATGTAAAATTTGAGAAAACAATGTTTCTTTTCATATTCTGTCTCTTTTTTGTATTTTTCCAGTATAACAGATGTGTTTCTGTAAATAAATCACATATTCTTCATATAAATGCACATTTCAGTGTTTCTTAAGGAGAAATGCGTTCCTGAGTGGTTTTGGATGAGAAAGACATATTAAGCGAGTTTAGTGATGAAAACAAGAGTTTTACATAGAATTGAGCTCAGAATGAAGATTTGATACTTGGAAGCAAATTCTAATGTAATATTTGAGAAAACAATGTTTCTTTTCATATTCTGTCTCTTTTTTGTATTTTTCCAGTATAACAGAAGTGTTTCTGTAAATAAATCACATATTCTTCATATAAATGCACATTTCAGTGTTTCTTGAGGAGAAATGCGTTCCTGAGTGGTTTTGGGTGAGAAAGACATATTAAGCGAGTTTAGTGATGAAAACTAGCGTTTTACATGGAATTCAGCTCAGAATGAAGATTTGATACTTGGAAGCGAATTCTAATGTAAAATTTGAGAAAACAATGTTTCTTTTCATATTCTATCTCTTTTTTGTATGTTTCCAGTATAACAGATGTGTTTCTGTAAATAAATCACATATTCTTCATATAAATGCACATTTCAGTGTTTCTTAAGGAGAAATGCGTTCCTGAGTGGTTTTGGATGAGAAAGACATATTAAGCGAGTTTAGTGATGAAAACAAGAGTTTTGCATAGAATTGAGCTCAGAATGAAGATTTGATACTTGGAAGCAAATTCTAATGTAATATTTGAGAAAACAATGTTTCTTTTCATATTCTATCTCTTTTTTGTATGTTTCCAGTATAACAGATGTGTTTCTGTAAATAAATCACATATTCTTCATATAAATGCACATTTCAGTGTTTCTTAAGGAGAAATGCGTTCCTGAGTGGTTTTGGATGAGAAAGACATATTAAGCGAGTTTAGTGATGAAAACAAGAGTTTTGCATAGAATTGAGCTCAGAATGAAGATTTGATACTTGGAAGCAAATTCTAATGTAATATTTGAGAAAACAATGTTTCTTGTCATATTCTATCTCTTTTTTGTATGTTTCTAGTATAACAGATGTGTTTCTGTAAATAAATCACATATTCTTCATATAAATGCACATTTCAGTGTTTCTTAAGGAGAAATGCGTTCCTGAGTGGTTTTGGATGAGAAAGACATATTAAGCGAGTTTAGTGATGAAAACTAGCGTTTTACATGGAATTCAGCTCAGACTGACAGTTTGATGCCTGGAGTCCAAAACTATCATATTAGATTTTGGAAAACTGTGTTCCCTTTCATATTTATCCTTTTTTTTGTGTTTCCAATGCAAGAAATGTTTTTCTGTGAAGAAATTTCACATTTTTCATATGAATCCACTTTTCAGTGTTTCATGAGGAGAAATGCATTCTTTGGCTTAGTGATGAAAACTAGAGTTGTACATTGTGATCGTATAGTGGTACATTTCAACACAGGTTACAATTACATTGTAAAAGAATAAACATGAAATATATAAAACATATTTCCACATCCACATAGTTATATCAATTTAAAATGAATTAAAGCCGCAAGCGGCATTTCGCGGGTTATAGCCTTTATCGCTCAAAGCGCCCGCCTAGTGGTCGATTTGAATGAAACTTTCAGCTGATGTTTCAACTACTCTTGTGAACATATGCTGCAAGTTTGGAGATGATGGGCCAAAGGCTTGTGAAGTTAGGTCTATTGATGTGCTGAGGCACAACTCTTAGAAATGTATTGGTCAATATCTTCACAACGCAATAACATATCAACAAGCTTAATGCAACTTTTGATAAGCCTTGTCCAATAATGATTCGCAGAAAATATTCCAGCCTTCGGACCAACGGCTTAGGAGGAGATGTCAAAAATGTGTTTTTCAAAAAATCCAATATGGCGGAAAATATTTCCAGGTGCACTTTGGAGGTCTAAGAGGCTTTATTGTAGATCACACGGAGTTGCACATATGTGTAACATTTCAAGTCAATCGGACCTACGGTTTGAGGGGCGTGGCCTTTCCAAAATCGCATGTTTGGGCGTTAATTACCATGTGGCCGATTTGAATGAAACTTTCAGCAGATGTTTCAGCTACTCTTGTGAACATATGCTGCAAGTTTGGAGATGATGGGCCAAAGGCTTGTGAAGTTAGGTCTATTGATGTGCTGAGCCCGCCCCTTAAAAATTAATTGGTCAATATCTTCACAACACAATAACATATCAACAAGCTTTATGCAACCTTTGATGAGCCTGGTCCAATAATGATTCGCAGAAAATATGCCAGCAATCAGACCTACGGTTTAGGAGGAGATGTCAAAAATGTGTTTTTCAAAAAATTCAACATGGCGGAAAATTTAGTTGGTGGACTTTCGTGGTCCAAGAGACTTTTTTGTAGATCACATTCAGCAGCACATGTCTGTCAAATTTCAAATTGATAGGACTTATGGTGTGAGGGGGCTGGCCATGAAAATTGTTATAGCGCCACCATGTGGCCAATTGTTTTCATATTTTATGTGAAGCATTATGACATCATGTACAGTTATGGTACCAAGTCTCATGTCTCTAGCTTGTTCCAGCTCACAGCAAATTGAGCAAAGGCATAATTTAGCATAAAATGCTAAATAGGCCACGCCCACATGCACCGATCAATATGACACTATAGATCTTGGTTAATACTTGCCAAAACTTACCAAATTTGATAAAATTCTGTCCACCGGATCTTGCGATACAAGTTTCTGATATTTGTGGCGCCCCCTATGTGTCAAGCAGAAAACGCTTTGGTATGCCTCTTCCCAAATATGTACTGAAGATATCTACCAAGATTTTTGATGATTTGACTAATGGTCAATGAATTATGGCTAATTTCCGTTTAAGCCCCTCCAATTGAAAAGTTTGTTGGTCAACAGATTCATAACACAATGAAGTATCAACACGCTTTATGAAACTTTAGATGACATTAGTCCAATAATGATCCACAGAAAATTTGGTAGCAATCGGACCTACGGTTTAGGAGGAGATGTCAAAAATCTGTTTTTCAAAAAATCCAATATGGCGGAAAATCTAGTTAGGCGGACGTTAGTGGTCTGAGCAGTCTCAGATCACACGGAGCTAGACATGTGTGTCGAGTTGAAAGTCAATCAGACTTATGGTGTGAGGGGCATAGCTTTTTCAAAATCGTGTGTTTGGGCGTTAATTACAGCGCCATCATGTGGCCGATTGGGGTCATAGTTCTTGAGAAGCAGCTGCACATCATTCCAGTTCCTATGCCAAGTTTCATGTTTCCATCTCATTCCAGCTCACGGCAAATTGTGCTTATTCGGCAGACAACGAATAATAATAATAAATTCACACAAAAACAAACTAACTTAATGTAATGTAATGCAAAATTAATTAAATGTAATGTTTACAAGTGTAGCTAGTGTGTTTGTTTTTCTTCTTTTTTGTTTCTTCTTAGTTTTTATCTTCCCTCAACAACAGAAGAATCCCACATGCAGCTAACTATGCTCTGCTGCCACCTCCAGGAACGCCATGGAACAAATCGGGCACGTTCCGCTCAACAAAGAGAAATGATTGAACACTTTTCCACACTGTGTAACAACTTTAATTATATTGAAAAAAAAGATCTGAAAATTGTCGGACAAAAAAAAGTCTGGAAAAAATATCTGAAAAACGTTGGACAAAAAAAGTCTGAAAAAAATGTCAGAAAAAAAAGATCTGAAAATGTCTGAAAAAAAAGTCTGAAAAAAAAGATCTGAAAATTGTCGGACAAAAAAAGTCTGGAAAAAATATCTGAAAAATGTCGGACAAAAAAAGTCTGAAAAAACTGTCCGAAAAAAAAGATCTGAAAAAAAGATCTGAAAAATGTCGTACAAAAGAAGTCTGAAAAAAAAGATCTGAAAATGTCGGACAAAAAAAGTCTGGAAAAAATATCTGAAAAATGTCGGACAAAAAAAGTCTGAAAAAATTGTCCGAAAAAAAAGATCTAAAGAAAAGTCTGGAAAAAAAGTCTGAAAAATGTCGGACAAAAGAAGTCTGAAAAAAAAGATCTGAAAATTGGTGGACTAAAAAAGTCTGGAAAAAATATCTGAAAAATGTCGGACAAAAAAAGTCTAAAAAAACTGTCCGAAAAAAAAGATCGAAAAAAAAGATCTGAAAAATGTCGGACAAAAAAAGTCTGAAAAAAAAGATCTGAAAATGTCGGACAAAAAAAGTCTGGAAAAAATATCTGTAAAATGTCGGACAAAAAAAGTCTGAAAAAACTGTCCGAAAAAAAAGATCTGAAAAAAAGATCTGAAAATTGTCGGACAAAAAAAGTCTGAAAAACATTTCCGAAAAAAAAGATCTGAAAATGTCTGAAAAAAAAGATCTGAAAATTGTAGGACAAAAAAAGTCTGAAAAAACTGTTCGAAAAAACAGATCTGAAAAAAAGATCTGAAAATTGTCGGACAAAAAAAGTGAAAAACATTTCCGAAAAAAAAGATCTGAAAATGTCTGAAAAAAAAGTCTGAAAAAAAAGATCTGAAAATTGTCGGACAAAAAAAGTCTGAAAAAACTGTCCGAAAAAACAGATCTGAAAATGTCTGAAAAAAAATTCTGAAAAAAAAGATCTGAAAAATGTCGGACAAAAGAAGTCTGAAAAAACTGATCAAAAAAAAAGATCTGAAAATGTCTGAAAAAAAAGATCTGAAACAAAATATCTGAAAAATGTCGGACAAAAAAAGTCTGAAAAAACTGTCCGAAAAAAAAGATCTAAAGAAAAGTCTGGAAAAAAAGTCTGAAAAATGTCGGACAAAAGAAGTCTGAAAAAAAAGATCTGAAAATTGTCGGACAAAAAAAGTATGGAAAAAATATCTGAAAAATGTCGGACAAAAACAAGTCTAAAAAAACTGTCCGAAAAAAAAGATCTGAAAAAAAGATCTGAAAAATGTCGGACAAAAAAAGTCTGAAAAAAAAGATCTGAAAATGTCGGACAAAAAAAGTCTGGAAAAAATATCTGAAAAATGTCGGACAAAAAAAGTCTGAAAAAACTGTCCGTAAAAAAAAATCTGAAAAAAAGATCTGAAAATTGTCGGACAAAAAAAGTCTGAAAAACATTTCCGAAAAAAAAGATCTGAAAATGTCTGAAAAAAAAGTCTGAAAAAAAAGATCTGAAAATTGTCGGACAAAAAAAGTCTGAAAAAACTGTCCGAAAAAACAGATCTGAAAATGTCTGAAAAAAAATTCTGAAAAAAAAGATCTGAAAATTGTCGGACAAAAAAAGTCTGGAAAAAATATCTGTAAAATCTCGGACAAAAAAAGTCTGAAAAAACTGTCTGAAAAAAAAGATCTGAAAATGTCGGACAAAAAAAGTCTGGAAAAAATATCTGAAAATTGTCGGACAAAAGAATTCTGAAAAAACGTTCCGAAAAAAAAGATCTGAAAAAAAATCTGTAAAAAAAGTCCGAAAAAAAGTCTGAAAAATGTCGGACAAACGAAATCTGAAAAAAAAGATCTGAAAATTGTCGGACAAAAGAATTCTGAAATAACTGTCCGAAAAAAAAGATCTGAAAATGTCTGAAAAAAAAGTCTGAAAAAAAAGATCTGAAAAATGTCGGACAAAAGAAGTCTAAAAAAAAGATCTGAAAATGTCGGACTAAAAAAGATCTGAAAAAAATATCTGAAAATGTCGGACAAAAAAAGATCTGAAAATAATATCTGAAAAATGTCGGACAAAAGAATTCTGAAATAACTGTCCGAAAAAAAATATCTGAAAATGTCGGACAAAAAAAGATCTGAAAAAAATATCTGAAAATGTCGGACAAAAAAAGATCTGAAAATAGTCGGACAAAAAAAGTCTGAAAAAAAAGATCTGAAAATTGTCGGACAAAAACAGTCTGAAAAATGTCGGACAAAAAAAGTCTGGAAAGAATATCTGAAAAATGTCGGACAAAAAAAGATCTGAAAAAAAAGATCTGAAAATTGTCGGAAAAAAAGTCTGAAAAAAAAGATCTGAAAATTGTCGGACAAAAACAGTCTGAAAAATGTCGGACAAAAAAAGTCTGGAAAGAATATCTGAAAAATGTCGGACAAAAAAAGATCTGAAAATTGTCGGACAAAAAAAGTCTGAAAAATGTCGGACAAAAGAAGTCTGAAAACACTTTTTGAAAAAAAAGATCTGGAAATGTCTGAAAAAAAAGTCTGAAAAAAAATATCTGAAAAAAATATCTGCAAAATGTTGGACAAAAGAATTCTGAAAAAAAAGTCTGAAAACAAAGATCTGAAAAAAAGATCTGAAAAATGTTGGACAAAAAAAGTTTAAAAAAAAAGATCTCAAAATTGTCGAACAAAAAAAGTCTGAAAAAAATATCTGAAAAATGTCGAACAAAAAGAGTCTGATAAAAAAGAACTGAAAAATGACGGACAAAAAAAGTCTGAAAAAAACTGTCCGAAAAAAAAGATCTGAAAATGTCGGACAAAAGAAGTCTGGAAAGAATATCTGAAAAATTTCGGACAAAAAAAGTCTGAAAAAAAAGATCTGAAAATGTCGGACAAAAGAAGTCTGAAAAAACTGATCAAAACAAAAGATCTGAAAATGTCTGAAAAAAAAGATCTGAAACAAAATATCTGAAAAATGTCGGACAAAAAAAGTCTGGAAAAAATATCTGAAAAATGTCGGACAAAAAAAGTCTGAAAAAACTGTCCGAAAAAAAAGATCTGAAAAAAAGATCTGAAAATTGTCGGACAAAAAAAGTCTGAAAAACATTTCCGAAAAAAAAGATCTGAAAATGTCGGACAAAAAAAGTCTGGAAAAAATATCTGAAAAATGTCGGACAAAGGAAGTCTAAAAAAACTGTCCGAAAAAAAAGATCTGAAAAAATGTCTGGAAAAAAAGCCCGAAAAAAAGTCTGAAAAATGTCGGACAAACGAAATCTGAAAAAAAAGATCTGAAAATTGTCGGACAAAAGAATTCTGGAAAAAATATCTGAAAAATATCGGACAAAAAAAGTCTGAAAAAACTGTCTGAAAAAAAAGATCTGAAAAAAAGATCTGAAAAATGTCGGACAAAAGAAGTCTAAAAAAACTGCCCGAAAAAAAAGATCTGAAAAAAATATCTGAAAATGTCGGACAAAAAAAGATCTGAAAATTGTCGGACAAAAAAAGTCTGAAAAAAAAGATCTGAAAATTGTCGGACAAAAACAATCTGAAAAATGTCGGACAAAAAAAGTCTGAAAAAACTGTCCGAAAAAAAAGATCTGAAAAAAAGATCTGAAAAATGTCGTACAAAAGAAGTCTGAAAAATGTCGGACAAAAAAAGTCTGAAAAAAAAGATCTGAAAATGTCGGACAAAAAAGTCTGGAAAAAATATCTGAAAAATGTCGGACAAAAAAAGTCTGAAAAAACTGTCCGAAAAAAAAGATCTGAAAAAAAGATCTGAAAATTGTTGGACAAAAAAAGTCTGAAAAACATTTCCGAAAAAAAAGATCTGAAAATGTCTGAAAAAAAAGATCTGAAAATGTCGGACAAAAAAAGTCTGGAAAAAATATCTGAAAAATGTCGGACAAAGGAAGTCTAAAAAAACTGTCCGAAAAAAAAGATCTGAAAAAATGTCTGGAAAAAAAGCCCGAAAAAAAGTCTGAAAAATGTCGGACAAACGAAATCTTGAAAAAAAAGATCTGAAAATTGTCGGACAAAAGAATTCTGGAAAAAATATCTGAAAAATATCGGACAAAAAAAGTCTGAAAAAACTGTCTGAAAAAAAAGATCTGAAAAAAAGATCTGAAAAATGTCGGACAAAAGAATTCTGAAAAAACTGTCCGAAAAAAAAGATCTGAAAAAAAAGCTGTAAAAAAAGTCCGAAAAAAAAGTCTGAAAAATGTCGGACAAACGAAATCTGAAAAAAAAGATCTGAAAATTGTAGGACAAAAGAATTCTGAAATAACTGTCCAAAAAAAAAGATCTGAAAATGTCTGAAAAAAAAGTCTGAAAAAAAAGATCTGAAAAATGTCGGACAAAAGAAGTCTAAAAAAAAGATCTGAAAATGTCGGACTAAAAAAGATCTGAAAAAAATATCTGAAAAATGTCGGACAAAAAAAGATCTGAAAAAAATATCTGAAAATGTCGGACAAAAAAAGATCTGAAAATTGTCGGACAAAAGAATTCTGAAATAACTGTCCGAAAAAAAAGATCTGAAAATGTCGGACAAAAAAAGATCTGAAAAAAATATCTGAAAAATGTCGGACAAAAAAAGATCTGAAAAAAATATCTGAAAATGTCGGACAAAAAAAGATCTGAAAATTGTCGGACAAAAAAAGTCTGAAAAAAAAGATCTGAAAATTGTCGGACAAAAACAGTCTGAAAAATGTCGGACAAAAAAAGTCTGGAAAGAATATCTGAAAAATGTCGGACAAAAAAAGATCTGAAAAAAAAATCTGAAAATTGTCGGACAAAAAAAGTCTGAAAAAAAAGATCTGAAAATTGTCGGACAAAAAAAGTTTGAAAAATGTCGGACAAAAGAAGTCTGAAAACACTTTTTGAAAAAAAAGATCTGGAAATGTCTGAAAAAAAAGTCTGAAAAAAAATATCTGAAAAAAATATCTGAAAAATGTTGGACAAAAGAATTCTGAAAAAAAAGTCTGAAAACAAAGATCTGAAAAAAAGATCTGAAAAATGTTGGACAAAAAAAGTTTAAAAAAAAAGATCTCAAAATTGTCGAACAAAAAAAGTCTGAAAAAAATATCTGAAAAATGTCGAACAAAAAGAGTCTGATAAAAAAGAACTGAAAAATGACGGACAAAAAAAGTCTGAAAAAAACTGTCCGAAAAAAAAGATCTGAAAATGTCGGACAAAAGAAGTCTGAAAAAACTGATCAAAAAAAAAGATCTGAAAATGTCTGAAAAAAAAGATCTGAAACAAAATATCTGAAAAATGTCGGACAAAAAAAGTCTGAAAAAACTGTCCGAAAAAAAAGATCTAAAGAAAAGTCTGGAAAAAAAGCCCGAAAAAAAGTCTGAAAAATGTCGGACAAAAGAAGTCTGAAAAAAAATATCTGAAAAATGTTGGACAAAAGAAGTCTGAAAAAACTGTCCGAAAAAAAAGATCTGAAAATTTCTGAAAAAAAAGTCTGAAAAAAAAGATCTGAAAAAGATCGGACAATAGAAGTCTGAAAAAACTTCTATTGACTTTTTTTTTTGCCAATGATTCAGACTCATTGCCTCCACAAAGTAGGTCAGTGGAAGGTTTGAGGGAGGGCCAAGGCGGGATCTCGTGGCAAATCGGAAGATGCCTGTTCCACTTCCTCGCAGGCTGCAGACGAGGAGAGTTTCTCCCATCGGGACAGGTCCCCTCTTCGGGCCAGCCCGGGAGATGGCGGCCAGCGCTGTGGCTTCTGTCACGCTGGGGATGAAGAAAATGAAACGAGGGGCATGCTTCATACCGATAACTCAAAAAAAGTGGCGGCACACAACAAGTGTATGCTTTTTTCATCGGGGACAGTGCAGCTGACCACAACGTCACGGGCTGAATTTGGAAATTTTGAATTAGAATTAGACTTTTTTCATTAATTTTTTCAACATATGATATATACAATATTGTATTTTTTTCCAAAAAATTTCAAAATGCTATAACTTTTTTTTCATGACATTTTTTGAAAAACTATACTTTGACTTTTTTTCCAAGAAATTTTTCGACATATACGATACATTTTTTTAAATTATTTTTTTCAACATATTATACAATTTAATTTATTTCATGGATTTTTTTCGACATGCCTATGACTTTTTTTTCATGAAATCTTTTGACATATCATACAATGGATTTTTTTTAAAACAGTTTAAGCAAGTTTAGTGATGAAAATTAAAGTTTTACATGGAATTGAGGTCAGTGTGAAGGTTTGATGCAGAAAGGCCAACTATTATGTAAAAAATTTGTAAAAATATATTCCCTTTCATTTTCATCCTGTTTTGTATGTTTCCAATAAAAGAGATTTCTTTTGTGAAGAAATCACATATTCTTCATATAAATGCACATTTCAGTGTTTCTTGAGGAGAAATGCGTTCCTGAGTGGTTTTGGGTGAGAAAGACATATTAAGCGAGTTTAGTGATGAAAACTAGCGTTTTACATGGAATTCAGCTCAGAATGAAGATTTGATACTTGGAAGCGAATTCTAATGTAAAATTTGAGAAAACAATGTTTCTTTTCATATTCTGTCTCTTTTTTGTATTTTTCCAGTATAACAGATGTGTTTCTGTAAATAAATCACATATTCTTCATATAAATGCACATTTCAGTGTTTCTTAAGGAGAAATGCGTTCCTGAGTGGTTTTGGATGAGAAAGACATATTAAGCGAGTTTAGTGATGAAAACAAGAGTTTTGCATAGAATTGAGCTCAGAATGAAGATTTGATACTTGGAAGCAAATTCTAATGTAATATTTGAGAAAACAATGTTTCTTTTCATATTCTATCTCTTTTTTGTATGTTTCCAGTATAACAGATGTGTTTCTGTAAATAAATCACATATTCTTCATATAAATGCACGTTTCAGTGTTTCTTGAGTAGAAATGCGTTCCTGAGTGGTTTTGGATGAGAAAGACATATTAAGCGAGTTTAGTGATGAAAACTAGCGTTTTACATGGAATTCAGCTCAGACTGACAGTTTGATGCCTGGAGTCCAAAACTATCATATTAGATTTTGGAAAACTGTGTTCCCTTTCATATTTATCCTTTTTTTTGTGTTTCCAATGCAAGAAATGTTTTTCTGTGAAGAAATTTCACATTTTTCATATGAATCCACTTTTCAGTGTTTCATGAGGAGAAATGCATTCTTTGGCTTAGTGATGAAAACTAGAGTTGTACATTGTGATCGTATAGTGGTACATTTCAACACAGGTTACAATTACATTGTAAAAGAATAAACATGAAATATATAAAACATATTTCCACATCCACATAGTTATATCAATTTAAAATGAATTAAAGCCGCAAGCGGCATTTCGCGGGTTATAGCCTTTATCGCTCAAAGCGCCCGCCTAGTGGTCGATTTGAATGAAACTTTCAGCTGATGTTTCAACTACTCTTGTGAACATATGCTGCAAGTTTGGAGATGATGGGCCAAAGGCTTGTGAAGTTAGGTCTATTGATGTGCTGAGGCACAACTCTTAGAAATGTATTGGTCAATATCTTCACAACGCAATAACATATCAACAAGCTTAATGCAACTGTTGATAAGCCTTGTCCAATAATGATTCGCAGAAAATATTCCAGCCTTCGGACCAACGGCTTAGGAGGAGATGTCAAAAATGTGTTTTTCAAAAAATCCAATATGGCGGAAAATATTTCCAGGTGCACTTTGGAGGTCTAAGAGGCTTTATTGTAGATCACACGGAGTTGCACATATGTGTAACATTTCAAGTCAATCGGACTTACGGTTTGAGGGGCGTGGCCTTTCCAAAATCGCATGTTTGGGCGTTAATTACCATGTGGCCGATTTGAATGAAACTTTCAGCAGATGTTTCAGCTACTCTTGTGAACATATGCTGCAAGTTTGGAGATGATGGGCCAAAGGCTTGTGAAGTTAGGTCTATTGATGTGCTGAGCCCGCCCCTTAAAAATTAATTGGTCAATATCTTCACAACACAATAACATATCAACAAGCTTTATGCAACCTTTGATGAGCCTGGTCCAATAATGATTCGCAGAAAATATGCCAGCAATCAGACCTACGGTTTAGGAGGAGATGTCAAAAATGTGTTTTTCAAAAAATTCAACATGGCGGAAAATTTAGTTGGTGGACTTTCGTGGTCCAAGAGACTTTTTTGTAGATCACATTCAGCAGCACATGTCTGTCAAATTTCAAATTGATAGGACTTATGGTGTGAGGGGGCTGGCCTTGAAAATTGTTATAGCGCCACCATGTGGCCAATTGTTTTCATATTTTATGTGAAGCATTATGACATCATGTACAGTTATGGTACCAAGTCTCATGTCTCTAGCTCGTTCCAGCTCACAGCAAATTGAGCAAAGGCATAATTTAGCATAAAATGCTAAATAGGCCACGCCCACATGCACCGATCAATATGACACTATAGATCTTGGTTAATACTTGCCAAAACTTACCAAATTTGATAAAATTCTGTCCACCGGATCTTGCGATACAAGTTTCTGATATTTGTGGCGCCCCCTATGTGTCAAGCAGAAAACGCTTTGGTATGCCTCTTCCCAAATATGTACTGAAGATATCTACCAAGATTTTTGATGATTTGACTAATGGTCAATGAATTATGGCTAATTTCCTGCTAAGTCCCTCCAATTGAAAAGTTTGTTGGTCAACAGATTCATAACACAATGAAGTATCAACACGCTTTATGAAACTTTAGATGACATTAGTCCAATAATGATCCACAGAAAATTTGGTAGCAATCGGACCTACGGTTTAGGAGGAGATGTCAAAAATCTGTTTTTCAAAAAATCCAATATGGCGGAAAATCTAGTTAGGCGGACGTTAGTGGTCTGAGCAGTCTGAGATCACACGGAGCTAGACATGTGTGTCGAGTTGAAAGTCAATCAGACTTATGGTGTGAGGGGCATAGCTTTTTCAAAATTGTGTGTTTGGGCGTTAATTACAGCGCCATCATGTGGCCGATTGGGGTCATAGTTCTTGAGAAGCAGCTGCACATCATTCCAGTTCCTATGCCAAGTTTCATGTTTCCATCTCATTCCAGCTCACGGCAATTGTGCTTATTCGGCAGACAACGAATAATAATAATAAATTCACACAAAAACAAACTAACTTAATGTAATGTAATGCAAAATTAATTAAATGTAATGTTTACAAGTGTAGCTAGTGTGTTTCTTTTTCTTCTTTTTTGTTTCTTCTTAGTTTTTATCTTCCCTCAACAACAGAAGAATCCCACATGCAGCTAACTATGCTCTGCTGCCACCTCCAGGAACGCCATGGAACAAATCGGGCACGTTCCGCTCAACAAAGAGAAATGATTGAACACTTTTCCACACTGTGTAACAACTTTAATTATATTGAAAAAAAAGATCTGAAAATGTCGGACTAAAAAAGATCTGAAAAAAATATCTGAAAATGTCGGACAAAAAAAGATCTGAAAATTGTCGGACAAAAAAAGTCTGAAAAAAAAGATCTGAAAATTGTCGGACAAAAACAGTCTGAAAAATGTCGGACAAAAAAAGTCTGGAAAGAATATCTGAAAAATGTCGGACAAAAAAAGATCTGAAAAAAAAGATCTGAAAATTGTCGGACAAAAAAGGTCTGAAAAAAAAGATCTGAAAATTGTCGGACAAAAACAGTCTGAAAAATGTCGGACAAAAAAAGTCTGGAAAGAATATCTGAAAAATGTCGGAGAAAAAAAGATCTGAAAAAAAAATCTGAAAATTGTCGGACAAAAAAAGTCTGAAAAAAAAGATCTGAAAATTGTCGGACAAAAAAAGTCTGAAAAATGTTGGACAAAAGAATTCTGAAAAAAAAGTCTGAAAACAAAGATCTGAAAAAAAGATCTGAAAAATGTTGGACAAAAAAAGTTTAAAAAAAAAGATCTCAAAATTGTCGAACAAAAAAAGTCTGAAAAAAATATCTGAAAAATGTCGAACAAAAAGAGTCTGATAAAAAAGAACTGAAAAATGACGGACAAAAAAAGTCTGAAAAAAACTGTCCGAAAAAAAAGATCTGAAAATGTCGGACAAAAGAAGTCTGGAAAGAATATCTGAAAAATTTCGGACAAAAAAAGTCTGAAAAAAAAGATCTGAAAATGTCGGACAAAAGAAGTCTGAAAAAACTGATCAAAAAAAAAGATCTGAAAATGTCTGAAAAAAAGATCTGAAACAAAATATCTGAAAAATGTCGGACAAAAAAAGTCTGAAAAAACTGTCCGAAAAAAAAGATCTGAAAAAAAGATCTGAAAAATGTCGTACAAAAGAAGTCTGAAAAAAAAGATCTGAAAATGTCGGACAAAAAAAGTCTGGAAAAAATATCTGAAAAATGTCGGACAAAAAAAGTCTGAAAAAACTGTCCGAAAAAAAAGATCTGAAAATTGTCGGACAAAAAAAGTCTGAAAAAACTGTCCGAAAAAAAAGATCTGAAAATGTCTGAAAAAAAATTCTGAAAAAAAAGATCTGAAAATTGTCGGACGAAAAAAATCTGGAAAAAATATCTGAAAAATGTCGGACAAAAAAAGTCTGAAAAAACTGTCCGAAAAAAAAGATCTGAAAAAAAGATCTGAAAAATGTCGTACAAAAGAGGTCTGAAAAAAAAGATCTGAAAATGTCGGAAAAAAAAAGTCTGAAAAATGTCGGACAAAAAAAGTCTGAAAAAAAAGATCTGAAAATGTCGGACAAAAAAAGTCTGGAAAAAAGATCTGAAAAATGTCGGACAAAAAAAGTCTGGAAAAAAGATCTGAAAAATGTCGGACTAAAAAAGATCTGAAAAAAATATCTGAAAATGTCGGACAAAAAAAGATCTGAAAAAAATATCTGAAAATGTCGGACAAAAAAAGTCTGGAAAAAATATCTGAAAAATGTCGGACAAAGGAAGTCTAAAAAAACTGTCCGAAAAAAAAGATCTGAAAAAATGTCTGGAAAAAAAGCCCAAAAAAAGTCTGAAAAATGTCGGACAAACGAAATCTGAAAAAAAAGATCTGAAAATTGTCGGACAAAAGAATTCTGAAATAACTGTCCGAAAAAAAAGATCTGAAAATGTCTGAAAAAAAAGTCTGAAAAAAAAGATCTGAAAATTGTCGGACAAAAAAAGTCTGGAAAAAATATCTGAAAAATATCGGACAAAAAAAGTCTGAAAAAACTGTCTGTAAAAATAGATCTGAAAAAAAGATCTGAAAATTGTCGGACAAAAGAATTCTGAAATAACTGTCCGAAAAAAAATATCTGAAAATGTCGGACAAAAAAATATCTGAAAAAAATATCTGAAAAATGTCGGACAAAAAAAGATCTGAAAAAAATATCTGAAAATGTCGGACAAAAAAAGTCTGAAAAAACTGTCCGAAAAAAAAGATCTGAAAAAAAGATCTGAAAAATGTCGTACAAAAGAAGTCTGAAAAAAAAGATCTGAAAATGTCGGACAAAAAAAGTCTGAAAAATGTCGGACAAAAAAAGTCTGAAAAAAAAGATCTGAAAATGTCGGACAAAAAAATTCTGGAAAAAATATCTGAAAAATGTCGGACAAAAAAAGTCTGAAAAAACTGTCCGAAAAAAAAGATCTGAAAAAAAGATCTGAAAATTGTCGGACAAAAAAAGTCTGAAAAACATTTCCGAAAAAAAAGATCTGAAAATGTCTGAAAAAAAAGATCTGAAAATGTCGGACAAAAAAAGTCTAAAAAAACTGTCCGAAAAAAAAGATCTGAAAAAATGTCTGGAAAAAAAGCCCGAAAAGAAGTCTGAAAAATGTCGGACAAACGAAATCTGAAAAAAAAGATCTGAAAATTGTCGGACAAAAGAATTCTGAAAAAACTGTCCGAAAAAAAAGATCTGAAAAAAAGATCTGAAAAATGTCGTACAAAAGAGGTCTGAAAAAAAAGATCTGAAAATGTCGGACAAAAAAAGTCTGAAAAATGTCGGACAAAAAAAGTCTGAAAAAAAAGATCTGAAAATGTCGGACAAAAAAAGTCTGGAAAAAAGATCTGAAAAATGTCGGACTAAAAAAGATCTGAAAAAAATATCTGAAAATGTCGGACAAAAAAAGATCTGAAAAAAATATCTGAAAATGTCGGACAAAAAAAGTCTGGAAAAAATATCTGAAAAATGTCGGACAAAGGAAGTCTAAAAAAACTGTCCGAAAAAAAAGATCTGAAAAAATGTCTGGAAAAAAAGCCCAAAAAAAGTCTGAAAAATGTCGGACAAACGAAATCTGAAAAAAAAGATCTGAAAATTGTCGGACAAAAGAATTCTGAAATAACTGTCCGAAAAAAAAGATCTGAAAATGTCTGAAAAAAAAGTCTGAAAAAAAAGATCTGAAAATTGTCGGACAAAAAAAGTCTGGAAAAAATATCTGAAAAATATCGGACAAAAAAAGTCTGAAAAAACTGTCTGTAAAAATAGATCTGAAAAAAAGATCTGAAAATTGTCGGACAAAAGAATTCTGAAATAACTGTCCGAAAAAAAATATCTGAAAATGTCGGACAAAAAAATATCTGAAAAAAATATCTGAAAAATGTCGGACAAAAAAAGATCTGAAAAAAATATCTGAAAATGTCGGACAAAAAAAGTCTGAAAAAACTGTCCGAAAAAAAAGATCTGAAAAAAAGATCTGAAAAATGTCGTACAAAAGAAGTCTGAAAAAAAAGATCTGAAAATGTCGGACAAAAAAAGTCTGAAAAATGTCGGACAAAAAAAGTCTGAAAAAAAAGATCTGAAAATGTCGGACAAAAAAAGTCTGGAAAAAATATCTGAAAAATGTCGGACAAAAAAAGTCTGGAAAAAATATCTGAAAAATGTCGGACAAAAAAAGTCTGAAAAAACTGTCCGAAAAAAAATATCTGAAAATGTCGGACAAAAAAAGTCTGGAAAAAATATCTGAAAAATGTCGGACAAAGGAAGTCTAAAAAAACTGTCCGAAAAAAAAGATCTGAAAAAATGTCTGGAAAAAAAGCCCAAAAAAAGTCTGAAAAATGTCGGACAAACGAAATCTGAAAAAAAAGATCTGAAAATTGTCGGACAAAAGAATTCTGAAATAACTGTCCGAAAAAAAATATCTGAAAATGTCTGAAAAAAAAGTCTGAAAAAAAAGATCTGAAAATTGTCGGACAAAAAAAGTCTGGAAAAAATATCTGAAAAATATCGGACAAAAACAGTCTGAAAAAACTGTCTGTAAAAATAGATCTGAAAAAAAGATCTGAAAATTGTCGGACAAAAGAATTCTGAAATAACTGTCCGAAAAAAAATATCTGAAAATGTCGGACAAAAAAATATCTGAAAAAAATATCTGAAAAATGTCGGACAAAAAAAGATCTGAAAAAAATATCTGAAAATGTCGGACAAAAAAAGTCTGAAAAAACTGTCCGAAAAAAAAGATCTGAAAAAAAGATCTGAAAAATGTCGTACAAAAGAAGTCTGAAAAAAAAGATCTGAAAATGTCGGACAAAAAAAGTCTGAAAAATGTCGGACAAAAAAAGTCTGAAAAAAAAGATCTGAAAATGTCGGACAAAAAAAGTCTGGAAAAAATATCTGAAAAATGTCGGACAAAAAAAGTCTGAAAAAACTGTCCGAAAAAAAAGATCTGAAAAAAAGATCTGAAAATTGTCGGACAAAAAAAGTCTGAAAAACATTTCCGAAAAAAAAGATCTGAAAATGTCTGAAAAAAAAGATCTGAAAATGTCGGACAAAAAAAGTCTAAAAAAACTGTCCGAAAAAAAAGATCTGAAAAAATGTCTGGAAAAAAAGCCCGAAAAGAAGTCTGAAAAATGTCGGACAAACGAAATCTGAAAAAAAAGATCTGAAAATTGTCGGACAAAAGAATTCTGAAAAAACTGTCCGAAAAAAAAGATCTGAAAATGTCTGAAAAAAAAGTCTGAAAAAAAAGATCTGAAAATGTTGGACAAACGAAATCTGAAAAAAAAGATCTGAAAATTGTCGGACAAAAGAATTCTGAAAAAACTGTCCGAAAAAAAAGATCTGAAAAAAAATCTGTAAAAAAAGCCCGAAAAAAAGTTTGAAAAATGTCTGAAAAAAAAGTCTGAAAAAAAAGATCTGAAAAATGTCGGACTAAAAAAGATCTGAAAAAAATATCTGAAAATGTCGGAAAAAAAAAGACTGAAAAAACTGTCCGAAAAAAAAGATCTAAAGAAAAGTCTGGAAAAAAAGTCTGAAAAATGTCGGACAAAAGAAGTCTGAAAAAAAAGATCTGAAAATTGTCGGACAAAAAAAGTCTGGAAAAAATATCTGAAAATGTCGGACAAAAGAAGTCTGAAAAAAAAGATCTGAAAATGTCGGACAAAAGAAGTCTGAAAAAACTGATCAAAAAAAAAGATCTGAAAATGTCTGAAAAAAAAGATCTGAAACAAAATATCTGAAAAATGTCGGACAAAAAAAGTCTGGAAAAAATATCTGTAAAATCTCGGACAAAAGAAGTCTAGAAAGAATATCTGAAAAATGTCGGACAAAAAAATTCTGAAAAAAAAGATCTGAAAATGTCGGACAAAAGAAGTCTGAAAAAACTGATCAAAAAAAAAGATCTGAAAATGTCTGAAAAAAAAGATCTGAAACAAAATATCTGAAAAATGTCGGACAAAAAAAGTCTGAAAAAACTGTCCGAAAAAAAAGATCTAAAGAAAAGTCTGGAAAAAAAGTCTGAAAAATGTCGGACAAAAGAAGTCTGAAAAAAAAGATCTGAAAATTGTCGGACAAAAAAAGTCTGGAAAAAATATCTGAAAATGTCGGACAAAAGAAGTCTGAAAAAAAAGATCTGAAAATGTCTGAAAAAAAAGATCTGAAACAAAATATCTGAAAAATGTCGGCCAAAAAAAGTCTGAAAAAACTGTCCGAAAAAACAGATCTGAAAATGTCTGAAAAAAAATTCTGAAAAAAAATATCTGAAAATTGTCGGACAAAAGAATTCTGAAAAAACTTTCCGAAAAAAAAGATCTGAAAAAAAATCTGTAAAAAAAGTCCGAAAAAAAGTCTGAAAAATGTCGGACAAACGAAATCTGAAAAAAAAGATCTGAAAATTGTCGGACAAAAGAATTCTGATATAACTGTCCGAAAAAAAAGATCTGAAAATGTCTGAAAAAAAAGTCTGAAAAAAAAGATCTGAAAAATGTCGGACAAAAGAAGTCTAAAAAAAATATCTGAAAATGTCGGACTAAAAAAGATCTGAAAAAAATATCTGAAAATGTCGGACAAAAAAAGATCTGAAAATAATATCTGAAAAATGTCGGACAAAAAAAGATCTGAAAAAAAACTTCTGAAAATTGTCGGACAAAAGAATTCGGAAATAACTGTCCGAAAAAAAAGATCTGAAAATGTCGGACAAAAAAAGATCTGAAAATTGTCGGACAAAAAAAGTCTGAAAAAAAAGATCTGAAAATTGTCGGACAAAAACAGTCTGAAAAATGTCGGACAAAAAAAGTCTGGAAAGAATATCTGAAAAATGTCGGACAAAAAAAGATCTGAAAAAAAAGATCTGAAAATTGTCGGACAAAAAAAGTTTGAAAAAAAAGATCTGAAAATTGTCGGACAAAAACAGTCTGAAAAATGTCGGACAAAAAAAGTCTGGAAGAATATCTGAAAAATGTCGGAGAAAAAAAGATCTGAAAAAAAAATCTGAAAATTGTCGGACAAAAAAAGTCTGAAAAAAAAGATCTGAAAATTGTCGGACAAAAAAAGTCTGAAAAATGTCGGACAAAAGAAGTCTGAAAACACTTTTTGAAAAAAAAGATCTGGAAATGTCTGAAAAAAAAGTCTGAAAAAAAATATCTGAAAAAAATATCTGAAAAATGTTGGACAAAAGAATTCTGAAAAAAAAGTCTGAAAACAAAGATCTGAAAAAAATATCTGAAAAATGTCGAACAAAAAGAGTCTGATAAAAAAGAACTGAAAAATGACAGACAAAAAAAGTCTGAAAATGTCGGACAAAAGAAGTCTGGAAAGAATATCTGAAAAATTTCGGACAAAAAAAGTCTGAAAAAAAAGATCTGAAAATGTCGGACAAAAGAAGTCTGAAAAAACTGATCAAAAAAAAAGATCTGAAAATGTCTGAAAAAAAAGATCTGAAACAAAATATCTGAAAAATGTCGGACAAAAAAAGTCTGAAAAAACTGTCCGAAAAAAAAGATCTGAAAAAAAGATCTGAAAAATGTCGTACAAAAGAAGTCTGAAAAATGTCGGACAAAAAAAGTCTGAAAAAAAAGATCTGAAAATGTCGGACAAAAAAAGTCTGGAAAAAATATCTGAAAAATGTCGGACAAAAAAAGTCTGAAAAAACTGTCCGAAAAAAAATATCTGAAAAAAAGATCTGAAAATGTCGGACAAAAAAAGTCTGGAAAAAATATCTGAAAAATGTCGGACAAAGGAAGTCTAAAAAAACTGTCCGAAAAAAAAGATCTGAAAAAATGTCTGGAAAAAAAGCCCGAAAAAAAGTCTGAAAAATGTCGGACAAACGAAATCTGAAAAAAAATATCTGAAAATTGTCGGACAAAAGAATTCTGGAAAAAATATCTGAAAAATATCGGACAAAAAAAGTCTGAAAAAACTGTCTGAAAAAAAAGATCTGAAAAAAAGATCTGAAAAATGTCGGACAAAAGAAGTCTAAAAAAACTGCCCGAAAAAAAAGATCTGAAAAAAATATCTGAAAATTGTCGGACAAAAAAAGTCTGAAAAAAAAGATCTGAAAATTGTCGGACAAAAACAGTCTGAAAAATGTCGGACAAAAAAAGTCTGGAAAGAATATCTGAAAATGTCGGACAAAAAAAGATCTGAAAAAAATATCTGAAAAATGTCGGACAAAAAAAGATCTGAAAAAAATATCTGAAAATGTCGGACAAAAAAAGATCTGAAAATTGTCGGACAAAAAAAGTCTGAAAAAAAAGATCTGAAAATTGTCGGACAAAAACAGTCTGAAAAATGTCGGACAAAAAAAGTCTGGAAAGAATATCTGAAAAATGTCGGACAAAAAAAGATATGATAAAAAAAGATCTGAAAATTGTCGGACAAAAAAAGATCTGAAAAAAAGATCTGAAAATGTCGGACAAAAAAAGATCTGAAAATTGTCGGACAAAAAAAGTCTGAAAAAAAAGATCTGAAAATTGTCGGACAAAAACAGTCTGAAAAATGTCGGACAAAAAAAGTCTTAAAAAAAGATCTGAAAATGTCGGACAAAAAAAGATCTGAAAATAATATCTGAAAAATGTCGGACAAAAAAAGATCTGAAAAAAAACTTCTGAAAATTGTCGGACAAAAGAATTCTGAAATAACTGTCCGAAAAAAAATATCTGAAAATGTCGGACAAAAAAAGATCTGAAAAAAATATCTGAAAAATGTCGGACAAAAAAAGATCTGAAAAAAAGATCTGAAAATGTCGGACAAAAAAAGATCTGAAAATTGTCGGACAAAAAAAGTCTGAAAAAAAAGATCTGAAAATTGTCGGACAAAAACAGTCTGAAAAATGTCGGACAAAAAAAGTCTGGAAAGAATATCTGAAAAATGTCGGACAAAAAAAGATATGATAAAAAAAGATCTGAAAAATGTCGGACAAAAGAAGTCTAAAAAAAAGATCTGAAAATGTCGGACTAAAAAAGATCTGAAAAAAATATCTGAAAATGTCGGACAAAAAAAGATCTGAAAATAATATCTGAAAAATGTCGGACAAAAAAAGATCTGAAAAAAAACTTCTGAAAATTGTCGGACAACCGAATTCTGAAATAACTGTCCGAAAAAAAATATCTGAAAATGTCGGACAAAAAAAGATCTGAAAAAAATATCTGAAAAATGTCGGACAAAAAAAGATCTGAAAATTGTCGGACAAAAAAAGTCTGAAAAAAAAGATCTGAAAATTGTCGGACAAAAACAGTCTGAAAAATGTCGGACAAAAAAAGTCTGGAAAGAATATCTGAAAAATGTCGGACAAAAAAAGATCTGAAAAAAAAGATCTGAAAATTGTCGGACAAAAAAAGTCTGAAAAAAAAGATCTGAAAATTGTCGGACAAAAACAGTCTGAAAAATGTCGGACAAAAAAAGTCTGGAAAGAATATCTGAAAAATGTCGGACAAAAAAAGATCTGAAAAAAAAATCTGAAAATTGTCGGACAAAAAAAGTCTAAAAAAAAAGATCTGAAAATTGTCGGACAAAAAAAGTCTGAAAAATGTCGGACAAAAAAAGTCTGAAAAAAAAGATCTGAAAATTGTCGGACAAAAAAAGTCTGAAAAATGTCGGACAAAAGAAGTCTGAAAACACTTTTTGAAAAAAAAGATCTGGAAATGTCTGAAAAAAAAGTCTGAAAAAAAATATCTGAAAAAAATATCTGAAAAATGTTGGACAAAAGAATTCTGAAAAAAAAGTCTGAAAACAAAGATCTGAAAAAAAGATCTGAAAAATGTTGGACAAAAAAAGTTTAAAAAAAAAGATCTCAAAATTGTCGAACAAAAAAAGTCTGAAAAAAACTGTCTGAAAAAAAAGATCTGAAAATGTCGGACAAAAGAAGTCTGGAAAGAATATCTGAAAAATTTCGGACAAAAAAAGTCTGAAAAAAAAGATCTGAAAATGTCGGACAAAAGAAGTCTGAAAAAACTGATCAAAAAAAAAGATCTGAAAATGTCTGAAAAAAAAGATCTGAAACAAAATATCTGAAAAATGTCGGACAAAAAAAGTCTGAAAAAACTGTCCGAAAAAAAAGATCTAAAGAAAAGTCTGGAAAAAAAGCCCGAAAAAAAGTCTGAAAAATGTCGGACAAAAGAAGTCTGAAAAAACTGTCCGAAAAAAAAGATCTGAAAATTTCTGAAAAAAAAGTCTGAAAAAAAAGATCTGAAAAAGATCGGACAATAGAAGTCTGAAAAAACTTCTATTGACTTTTTTTTTTGCCAATGATTCAGACTCATTGCTTCCACAAAGTAGGTCAGTGGAAGGTTTGAGGGAGGGCCAAGGCGGGATCTCGTGGCAAATCGGAAGATGCCTGTTCCACTTCCTCGCAGGCTGCAGACGAGGAGAGTTTCTCCCATCGGGACAGGTCCCCCTCTTCGGGCCAGCCCGGGAGATGGCGGCCAGCGCTGTGGCTTCTGTCACGCTGGGGATGAAGAAAATGAAACGAGGGGCATGCTTCATACCGATAACTCAAAAAAAGTGGCGGCACACAACAAGTGTATGCTTTTTTCATCGGGGACAGTGCAGCTGACCACAACGTCACGGGCTGAATTTGGAAATTTTTAATTAGAATTAGACTTTTTTCATTAATTTTTTCAACATATGATATATACAATATTGTATTTTTTTCCAAAAAAATTCAAAATGCAATACTATAACTTTTTTTTCATGACATTTTTTGAAAAACTATACTCTGACTTTTTTTCCAAGAAATTTTTCGACATATACGATACATTTTTTTAAATTATTTTTTTCAATATATTATACAATTTAATTTATTTTATGGATTTTTTTCGACATGCCTATGACTTTTTTTTCATGAAATCTTTTGACATATCATACAATGGATTTTTTTTAAAACAGTTTAAGCAAGTTTAGTGATGAAAATTAAAGTTTTACATGGAATTGAGGTCAGTGTGAAGGTTTGATGCAGAAAGGCCAACTATTATGTAAAAAATTTGTAAAAATATATTCCCTTTCATTTTCATCCTGTTTTGTATGTTTCCAATAAAAGAGATTTCTTTTGTGAAGAAATCACATATTCTTCATATAAATGCACATTTCAGTGTTTCTTGAGGAGAAATGCGTTCCTGAGTGGTTTTGGGTGAGAAATACATATTAAGCGAGTTTAGTGATGAAAACTAGCGTTTTACATGGAATTCAGCTCAGAATGAAGATTTGATACTTGGAAGCGAATTCTAATGTAAAATTTGAGAAAACAATGTTTCTTTTCATATTCTGTCTCTTTTTTGTATTTTTCCAGTATAACAGATGTGTTTCTGTAAATAAATCACATATTCTTCATATAAATGCACATTTCAGTGTTTCTTAAGGAGAAATGCGTTCCTGAGTGGTTTTGGATGAGAAAGACATATTAAGCGAGTTTAGTGATGAAAACAAGAGTTTTACATAGAATTGAGCTCAGAATGAAGATTTGATACTTGGAAGCAAATTCTAATGTAATATTTGAGAAAACAATGTTTCTTTTCATATTCTGTCTCTTTTTTGTATTTTTCCAGTATAACAGAAGTGTTTCTGTAAATAAATCACATATTCTTCATATAAATGCACATTTCAGTGTTTCTTGAGTAGAAATGCGTTCCTGAGTGGTTTTGGGTGAGAAAGACATATTAAGCGAGTTTAGTGATGAAAACTAGCGTTTTACATGGAATTCAGCTCAGAATGAAGATTTGATACTTGGAAGCAAATTCTAATGTAATATTTGAGAAAACAATGTTTCTTGTCATATTCTATCTCTTTTTTGTATGTGTCTAGTATAACAGATGTGTTTCTGTAAATAAATCACATATTCTTCATATAAATGCACATTTCAGTGTTTCTTAAGGAGAAATGCGTTCCTGAGTGGTTTTGGGTGAGAAAGACATATTAAGCGAGTTTAGTGATGAAAACTAGCGTTTTACATGGAATTCAGCTCAGAATGAAGATTTGATACTTGGAAGCGAATTCTAATGTAAAATTTGAGAAAACAATGTTTCTTTTCATATTCTGTCTCTTTTTTGTATGTTTCCAGTATAACAGATGTGTTTCTGTAAATAAATCACATATTCTTCATATAAATGCACGTTTCAGTGTTTCTTGAGTAGAAATGCGTTCCTGAGTGGTTTTGGATGAGAAAGACATATTAAGCGAGTTTAGTGATGAAAACTAGCGTTTTACATGGAATTCAGCTCAGACTGACAGTTTGATGCCTGGAGTCCAAAACTATCATATTAGATTTTGGAAAACTGTGTTCCCTTTCATATTTATCCTTTTTTTTGTGTTTCCAATGCAAGAAATGTTTTTCTGTGAAGAAATTTCACATTTTTCATATGAATCCACTTTTCAGTGTTTCATGAGGAGAAATGCATTCTTTGGCTTAGTGATGAAAACTAGAGTTGTACATTGTGATCGTATAGTGGTACATTTCAACACAGGTTACAATTACATTGTAAAAGAATAAACATGAAATATATAAAACATATTTCCACATCCACATAGTTATATCAATTTAAAATGAATTAAAGCCGCAAGCGGCATTTCGCGGGTTATAGCCTTTATCGCTCAAAGCGCCCGCCTAGTGGTCGATTTGAATGAAACTTTCAGCTGATGTTTCAACTACTCTTGTGAACATATGCTGCAAGTTTGGAGATGATGGGCCAAAGGCTTGTGAAGTTAGGTCTATTGATGTGCTGAGGCACAACTCTTAGAAATGTATTGGTCAATATCTTCACAACGCAATAACATATCAACAAGCTTAATGCAACTGTTGATAAGCCTTGTCCAATAATGATTCGCAGAAAATATTCCAGCCTTCGGACCAACGGCTTAGGAGGAGATGTCAAAAATGTGTTTTTCAAAAAATCCAATATGGCGGAAAATATTTCCAGGTGCACTTTGGAGGTCTAAGAGGCTTTATTGTAGATCACACGGAGTTGCACATATGTGTAACATTTCAAGTCAATCGGACCTACGGTTTGAGGGGCGTGGCCTTTCCAAAATCGCATGTTTGGGCGTTAATTACCATGTGGCCGATTTGAATGAAACTTTCAGCAGATGTTTCAGCTACTCTTGTGAACATATGCTGCAAGTTTGGAGATGATGGGCCAAAGGCTTGTGAAGTTAGGTCTATTGATGTGCTGAGCCCGCCCCTTAAAAATTAATTGGTCAATATCTTCACAACACAATAACATATCAACAAGCTTTATGCAACCTTTGATGAGCCTGGTCCAATAATGATTCGCAGAAAATATGCCAGCAATCAGACCTACGGTTTAGGAGGAGATGTCAAAAATGTGTTTTTCAAAAAATTCAACATGGCGGAAAATTTAGTTGGTGGACTTTCGTGGTCCAAGAGACTTTTTTGTAGATCACATTCAGCAGCACATGTCTGTCAAATTTCAAATTGATAGGACTTATGGTGTGAGGGGGCTGGCCATGAAAATTGTTATAGCGCCACCATGTGGCCAATTGTTTTCATATTTTATGTGAAGCATTATGACATCATGTACAGTTATGGTACCAAGTCTCATGTCTCTAGCTTGTTCCAGCTCACAGCAAATTGAGCAAAGGCATAATTTAGCATAAAATGCTAAATAGGCCACGCCCACATGCACCGATCAATATGACACTATAGATCTTGGTTAATACTTGCCAAAACTTACCAAATTTGATAAAATTCTGTCCACCGGATCTTGCGATACAAGTTTCTGATATTTGTGGCGCCCCCTATGTGTCAAGCAGAAAACGCTTTGGTATGCCTCTTCCCAAATATGTACTGAAGATATCTACCAAGATTTTTGATGATTTGACTAATGGTCAATGAATTATGGCTAATTTCCGTTTAAGCCCCTCCAATTGAAAAGTTTGTTGGTCAACAGATTCATAACACAATGAAGTATCAACACGCTTTATGAAACTTTAGATGACATTAGTCCAATAATGATCCACAGAAAATTTGGTAGCAATCGGACCTACGGTTTAGGAGGAGATGTCAAAAATCTGTTTTTCAAAAAATCCAATATGGCGGAAAATCTAGTTAGGCGGACGTTAGTGGTCTGAGCAGTCTGAGATCACACGGAGCTAGACATGTGTGTCGAGTTGAAAGTCAATCAGACTTATGGTGTGAGGGGCATAGCTTTTTCAAAATCGTGTGTTTGGGCGTTAATTACAGCGCCATCATGTGGCCGATTGGGGTCATAGTTCTTGAGAAGCAGCTGCACATCATTCCAGTTCCTATGCCAAGTTTCATGTTTCCATCTCATTCCAGCTCACGGCAAATTGTGCTTATTCGGCAGACAACGAATAATAATAATAAATTCACACAAAAACAAACTAACTTAATGTAATGTAATGCAAAATTAATTAAATGTAATGTTTACAAGTGTAGCTAGTGTGTTTGTTTTTCTTCTTTTTTGTTTCTTCTTAGTTTTTATCTTCCCTCAACAACAGAAGAATCCCACATGCAGCTAACTATGCTCTGCTGCCACCTCCAGGAACGCCATGGAACAAATCGGGCACGTTCCGCTCAACAAAGAGAAATGATTGAACACTTTTCCACACTGTGTAACAACTTTAATTATATTGAAAAAAAAGATCTGAAAATTGTCGGACAAAAAAAAGTCTGGAAAAAATATCTGAAAAATGTTGGACAAAAAAAGTCTGAAAAAAATGTCAGAAAAAAAAGATCTGAAAATGTCTGAAAAAAAAGTCTGAAAAAAAAGATCTGAAAATTGTCGGACAAAAAAAGTCTGGAAAAAATATCTGAAAAATGTCGGACAAAAAAAGTCTGAAAAAACTGTCCGAAAAAAAAGATCTGAAAAAAAGATCTGAAAAATGTCGTACAAAAGAAGTCTGAAAAAAAAGATCTGAAAATGTCGGACAAAAAAAGTCTGGAAAAAATATCTGAAAAATGTCGGACAAAAAAAGTCTGAAAAAATTGTCCGAAAAAAAAGATCTAAAGAAAAGTCTGGAAAAAAAGTCTGAAAAATGTCGGACAAAAGAAGTCTGAAAAAAAAGATCTGAAAATTGTCGGACAAAAAAAGTCTGGAAAAAATATCTGAAAAATGTCGGACAAAAAAAGTCTAAAAAAACTGTCCGAAAAAAAAGATCGAAAAAAAAGATCTGAAAAATGTCGGACAAAAAAAGTCTGAAAAAAAAGATCTGAAAATGTCGGACAAAAAAAGTCTGGAAAAAATATCTGAAAAATGTCGGACAAAAAAAGTCTGAAAAACATTTCCGAAAAAAAAGATCTGAAAATGTCTGAAAAAAAAGATCTGAAAATTGTAGGACAAAAAAAGTCTGAAAAAACTGTCCGAAAAAACAGATCTGAAAAAAAGATCTGAAAATTGTCGGACAAAAAAAGTGAAAAACATTTCCGAAAAAAAAGATCTGAAAATGTCTGAAAAAAAAGTCTGAAAAAAAAGATCTGAAAATTGTCGGACAAAAAAAGTCTGAAAAAACTGTCCGAAAAAACAGATCTGAAAATGTCTGAAAAAAAATTCTGAAAAAAAAGATCTGAAAAATGTCGGACAAAAGAAGTCTGAAAAAACTGATCAAAAAAAAAGATCTGAAAATGTCTGAAAAAAAAGATCTGAAACAAAATATCTGAAAAATGTCGGACAAAAAAAGTCTGAAAAAACTGTCCGAAAAAAAAGATCTAAAGAAAAGTCTGGAAAAAAAGTCTGAAAAATGTCGGACAAAAGAAGTCTGAAAAAAAAGATCTGAAAATTGTCGGACAAAAAAAGTATGGAAAAAATATCTGAAAAATGTCGGACAAAAAAAAGTCTAAAAAAACTGTCCGAAAAAAAAGATCTGAAAAAAAGATCTGAAAAATGTCGGACAAAAAAAGTCTGAAAAAAAAGATCTGAAAATGTCGGACAAAAAAAGTCTGGAAAAAATATCTGAAAAATGTCGGACAAAAAAAGTCTGAAAAAACTGTCCGTAAAAAAAAATCTGAAAAAAAGATCTGAAAATTGTCGGACAAAAAAAGTCTGAAAAACATTTCCGAAAAAAAAGATCTGAAAATGTCTGAAAAAAAATTCTGAAAAAAAAGATCTGAAAATTGTCGGACAAAAAAAGTCTGGAAAAAATATCTGTAAAATCTCGGACAAAAAAAGTCTGAAAAAACTGTCCGAAAAAACAGATCTGAAAATGTCTGAAAAAAAATTCTGAAAAAAAAGATCTGAAAAATGTCGGACAAAAGAAGTCTGAAAAAACTGATCAAAAAAAAGATCTGAAAATGTCTGAAAAAAAAGATCTGAAACAAAATATCTGAAAAATGTCGGACAAAAAAAGTCTGGAAAAAATATCTGAAAAATGTCGGACAAAGGAAGTCTAAAAAAACTGTCCGAAAAAAAAGATCTGAAAAAATGTCTGGAAAAAAAGCCCGAAAAAAAGTCTGAAAAATGTCGGACAAACGAAATCTTGAAAAAAAAGATCTGAAAATTGTCGGACAAAAGAATTCTGGAAAAAATATCTGAAAAATATCGGACAAAAAAAGTCTGAAAAAACTGTCTGAAAAAAAAGATCTGAAAAAAAGATCTGAAAATTGTCGGACAAAAAAAGTCTGAAAAAACTGTCCGAAAAAACAGATCTGAAAATGTCTGAAAAAAAATTCTGAAAAAAAAGATCTGAAAAATGTCGGACAAAAGAAGTCTGAAAAAACTGATCAAAAAAAAAGATCTGAAAATGTCTGAAAAAAAAGATCTGAAACAAAATATCTGAAAAATGTCGGACAAAAAAAGTCTGAAAAAACTGTCCGAAAAAAAAGATCTAAAGAAAAGTCTGGAAAAAAAGTCTGAAAAATGTCGGACAAAAGAAGTCTGAAAAAAAAGATCTGAAAATTGTCGGACAAAAAAAGTATGGAAAAAATATCTGAAAAATGTCGGACAAAAAAAAGTCTAAAAAAACTGTCCGAAAAAAAAGATCTGAAAAAAAGATCTGAAAAATGTCGGACAAAAAAAGTCTGAAAAAAAAGATCTGAAAATGTCGGACAAAAAAAGTCTGGAAAAAATATCTGAAAAATGTCGGACAAAAAAAGTCTGAAAAAACTGTCCGTAAAAAAAAATCTGAAAAAAAGATCTGAAAATTGTCGGACAAAAAAAGTCTGAAAAACATTTCCGAAAAAAAAGATCTGAAAATGTCTGAAAAAAAATTCTGAAAAAAAAGATCTGAAAATTGTCGGACAAAAAAAGTCTGGAAAAAATATCTGTAAAATCTCGGACAAAAAAAGTCTGAAAAAACTGTCCGAAAAAACAGATCTGAAAATGTCTGAAAAAAAATTCTGAAAAAAAAGATCTGAAAAATGTCGGACAAAAGAAGTCTGAAAAAACTGATCAAAAAAAAGATCTGAAAATGTCTGAAAAAAAAGATCTGAAACAAAATATCTGAAAAATGTCGGACAAAAAAAGTCTGGAAAAAATATCTGAAAAATGTCGGACAAAGGAAGTCTAAAAAAACTGTCCGAAAAAAAAGATCTGAAAAAATGTCTGGAAAAAAAGCCCGAAAAAAAGTCTGAAAAATGTCGGACAAACGAAATCTTGAAAAAAAAGATCTGAAAATTGTCGGACAAAAGAATTCTGGAAAAAATATCTGAAAAATATCGGACAAAAAAAGTCTGAAAAAACTGTCTGAAAAAAAAGATCTGAAAAAAAGATCTGAAAAATGTCGGACAAAAGAATTCTGAAAAAACTGTCCGAAAAAAAAGATCTGAAAAAAAAGCTGTAAAAAAAGTCCGAAAAAAAAGTCTGAAAAATGTCGGACAAACGAAATCTGAAAAAAAAGATCTGAAAATTGTAGGACAAAAGAATTCTGAAATAACTGTCCAAAAAAAAAGATCTGAAAATGTCTGAAAAAAAAGTCTGAAAAAAAAGATCTGAAAAATGTCGGACAAAAGAAGTCTAAAAAAAAGATCTGAAAATGTCGGACTAAAAAAGATCTGAAAAAAATATCTGAAAAATGTCGGACAAAAAAAGATCTGAAAAAAATATCTGAAAATGTCGGACAAAAAAAGATCTGAAAATTGTCGGACAAAAGAATTCTGAAATAACTGTCCGAAAAAAAAGATCTGAAAATGTCGGACAAAAAAAGATCTGAAAAAAATATCTGAAAAATGTCGGACAAAAAAAGATCTGAAAAAAATATCTGAAAATGTCGGACAAAAAAAGATCTGAAAATTGTCGGACAAAAAAAGTCTGAAAAAAAAGATCTGAAAATTGTCGGACAAAAAAAGTCTGAAAAAAAAGATCTGAAAATTGTCGGACAAAAACAGTCTGAAAAATGTCGGACAAAAAAAGTCTGGAAAGAATATCTGAAAAATGTCGGACAAAAAAAGATCTGAAAAAAAAATCTGAAAATTGTCGGACAAAAAAAGTCTGAAAAAAAAGATCTGAAAATTGTCGGACAAAAAAAGTTTGAAAAATGTCGGACAAAAGAAGTCTGAAAACACTTTTTGAAAAAAAAGATCTGGAAATGTCTGAAAAAAAAGTCTGAAAAAAAATATCTGAAAAAAATATCTGAAAAATGTTGGACAAAAGAATTCTGAAAAAAAAGTCTGAAAACAAAGATCTGAAAAAAAGATCTGAAAAATGTTGGACAAAAAAAGTTTAAAAAAAAAGATCTCAAAATTGTCGAACAAAAAAAGTCTGAAAAAAATATCTGAAAAATGTCGAACAAAAAGAGTCTGATAAAAAAGAACTGAAAAATGACGGACAAAAAAAGTCTGAAAAAAACTGTCCGAAAAAAAAGATCTGAAAATGTCGGACAAAAGAAGTCTGAAAAAACTGATCAAAAAAAAAGATCTGAAAATGTCTGAAAAAAAAGATCTGAAACAAAATATCTGAAAAATGTCGGACAAAAAAAGTCTGAAAAAACTGTCCGAAAAAAAAGATCTAAAGAAAAGTCTGGAAAAAAAGCCCGAAAAAAAGTCTGAAAAATGTCGGACAAAAGAAGTCTGAAAAAAAATATCTGAAAAATGTTGGACAAAAGAAGTCTGAAAAAACTGTCCGAAAAAAAAGATCTGAAAATTTCTGAAAAAAAAGATCTGAAAATGTCGGACAAAAAAAGTCTGGAAAAAATATCTGAAAAATGTCGGACAAAGGAAGTCTAAAAAAACTGTCCGAAAAAAAAGATCTGAAAAAATGTCTGGAAAAAAAGCCCGAAAAAAAGTCTGAAAAATGTCGGACAAACGAAATCTGAAAAAAAAGATCTGAAAATTGTCGGACAAAAGAATTCTGGAAAAAATATCTGAAAAATATCGGACAAAAAAAGTCTGAAAAAACTGTCTGAAAAAAAAGATCTGAAAAAAAGATCTGAAAAATGTCGGACAAAAGAATTCTGAAAAAACTGTCCAAAAAAAAAGATCTGAAAAAAAAGCTGTAAAAAAAGTCCGAAAAAAAGTCTGAAAAATGTCGGACAAACGAAATCTGAAAAAAAAGATCTGAAAATTGTAGGACAAAAGAATTCTGAAATAACTGTCCAAAAAAAAAGATCTGAAAATGTCTGAAAAAAAAGTCTGAAAAAAAAGATCTGAAAAATGTCGGACAAAAGAAGTCTAAAAAAAAGATCTGAAAATGTCGGACAAAAAAAGATCTGAAAAAAATATCTGAAAATGTCGGACAAAAAAAGATCTGAAAATTGTCGGACAAAAGAATTCTGAAATAACTGTCCGAAAAAAAAGATCTGAAAATGTCGGACAAAAAAAGATCTGAAAAAAATATCTGAAAAATGTCGGACAAAAAAAGATCTGAAAAAAATATCTGAAAATGTCGGACAAAAAAAGATCTGAAAATTGTCGGACAAAAAAAGTCTGAAAAAAAAGATCTGAAAATTGTCGGACAAAAACAGTCTGAAAAATGTCGGACAAAAAAAGTCTGGAAAGAATATCTGAAAAATGTCGGAGAAAAAAAGATCTGAAAAAAAAATCTGAAAATTGTCGGACAAAAAAAGTCTGAAAAAAAAGATCTGAAAATTGTCGGACAAAAAAAGTTTGAAAAATGTCGGACAAAAGAAGTCTGAAAACACTTTTTGAAAAAAAAGATCTGGAAATGTCTGAAAAAAAAGTCTGAAAAAAAATATCTGAAAAAAATATCTGAAAAATGTTGGACAAAAGAATTCTGAAAAAAAAGTCTGAAAACAAAGATCTGAAAAAAAGATCTGAAAAATGTTGGACAAAAAAAGTTTAAAAAAAAAGATCTCAAAATTGTCGAACAAAAAAAGTCTGAAAAAAATATCTGAAAAATGTCGAACAAAAAGAGTCTGATAAAAAAGAACTGAAAAATGACGGACAAAAAAAGTCTGAAAAAAACTGTCCGAAAAAAAAGATCTGAAAATGTCGGACAAAAGAAGTCTGAAAAAACTGATCAAAAAAAAAGATCTGAAAATGTCTGAAAAAAAAGATCTGAAACAAAATATCTGAAAAATGTCGGACAAAAAAAGTCTGAAAAAACTGTCCGAAAAAAAAGATCTAAAGAAAAGTCTGGAAAAAAAGCCCGAAAAAAAGTCTGAAAAATGTCGGACAAAAGAAATCTGAAAAAAAATATCTGAAAAATGTTGGACAAAAGAAGTCTGAAAAAACTGTCCGAAAAAAAAGATCTGAAAATTTCTGAAAAAAAAGTCTGAAAAAAAAGATCTGAAAAAGATCGGACAATAGAAGTCTGAAAAAACTTCTATTGACTTTTTTTTTTGCCAATGATTCAGACTCATTGCCTCCACAAAGTAGGTCAGTGGAAGGTTTGAGGGAGGGCCAAGGCGGGATCTCGTGGCAAATCGGAAGATGCCTGTTCCACTTCCTCGCAGGCTGCAGACGAGGAGAGTTTCTCCCATCGGGACAGGTCCCCTCTTCGGGCCAGCCCGGGAGATGGCGGCCAGCGCTGTGGCTTCTGTCACGCTGGGGATGAAGAAAATGAAACGAGGGGCATGCTTCATACCGATAACTCAAAAAAAGTGGCGGCACACAACAAGTGTATGCTTTTTTCATCGGGGACAGTGCAGCTGACCACAACGTCACGGGCTGAATTTGGAAATTTTTAATTAGAATTAGACTTTTTTCATTAATTTTTTCAACATATGATATATACAATATTGTATTTTTTTCCAAAAAATTTCAAAATGCTATAACTTTTTTTTCATGACATTTTTTGAAAAACTATACTTTGACTTTTTTTCCAAGAAATTTTTCGACATATACGATACATTTTTTTAAATTATTTTTTTCAACATATTATACAATTTAATTTATTTCATGGATTTTTTTCGACATGCCTATGACTTTTTTTTCATGAAATCTTTTGACATATCATACAATGGATTTTTTTTAAAACAGTTTAAGCAAGTTTAGTGATGAAAATTAAAGTTTTACATGGAATTGAGGTCAGTGTGAAGGTTTGATGCAGAAAGGCCAACTATTATGTAAAAAATTTGTAAAAATATATTCCCTTTCATTTTCATCCTGTTTTGTATGTTTCCAATAAAAGAGATTTCTTTTGTGAAGAAATCACATATTCTTCATATAAATGCACATTTCAGTGTTTCTTGAGGAGAAATGCGTTCCTGAGTGGTTTTGGGTGAGAAAGACATATTAAGCGAGTTTAGTGATGAAAACTAGCGTTTTACATGGAATTCAGCTCAGAATGAAGATTTGATACTTGGAAGCGAATTCTAATGTAAAATTTGAGAAAACAATGTTTCTTTTCATATTCTGTCTCTTTTTTGTATTTTTCCAGTATAACAGATGTGTTTCTGTAAATAAATCACATATTCTTCATATAAATGCACATTTCAGTGTTTCTTAAGGAGAAATGCGTTCCTGAGTGGTTTTGGATGAGAAAGACATATTAAGCGAGTTTAGTGATGAAAACAAGAGTTTTGCATAGAATTGAGCTCAGAATGAAGATTTGATACTTGGAAGCAAATTCTAATGTAATATTTGAGAAAACAATGTTTCTTTTCATATTCTATCTCTTTTTTGTATGTTTCCAGTATAACAGATGTGTTTCTGTAAATAAATCACATATTCTTCATATAAATGCACGTTTCAGTGTTTCTTGAGTAGAAATGCGTTCCTGAGTGGTTTTGGATGAGAAAGACATATTAAGCGAGTTTAGTGATGAAAACTAGCGTTTTACATGGAATTCAGCTCAGACTGACAGTTTGATGCCTGGAGTCCAAAACTATCATATTAGATTTTGGAAAACTGTGTTCCCTTTCATATTTATCCTTTTTTTTGTGTTTCCAATGCAAGAAATGTTTTTCTGTGAAGAAATTTCACATTTTTCATATGAATCCACTTTTCAGTGTTTCATGAGGAGAAATGCATTCTTTGGCTTAGTGATGAAAACTAGAGTTGTACATTGTGATCGTATAGTGGTACATTTCAACACAGGTTACAATTACATTGTAAAAGAATAAACATGAAATATATAAAACATATTTCCACATCCACATAGTTATATCAATTTAAAATGAATTAAAGCCGCAAGCGGCATTTCGCGGGTTATAGCCTTTATCGCTCAAAGCGCCCGCCTAGTGGTCGATTTGAATGAAACTTTCAGCTGATGTTTCAACTACTCTTGTGAACATATGCTGCAAGTTTGGAGATGATGGGCCAAAGGCTTGTGAAGTTAGGTCTATTGATGTGCTGAGGCACAACTCTTAGAAATGTATTGGTCAATATCTTCACAACGCAATAACATATCAACAAGCTTAATGCAACTGTTGATAAGCCTTGTCCAATAATGATTCGCAGAAAATATTCCAGCCTTCGGACCAACGGCTTAGGAGGAGATGTCAAAAATGTGTTTTTCAAAAAATCCAATATGGCGGAAAATATTTCCAGGTGCACTTTGGAGGTCTAAGAGGCTTTATTGTAGATCACACGGAGTTGCACATATGTGTAACATTTCAAGTCAATCGGACTTACGGTTTGAGGGGCGTGGCCTTTCCAAAATCGCATGTTTGGGCGTTAATTACCATGTGGCCGATTTGAATGAAACTTTCAGCAGATGTTTCAGCTACTCTTGTGAACATATGCTGCAAGTTTGGAGATGATGGGCCAAAGGCTTGTGAAGTTAGGTCTATTGATGTGCTGAGCCCGCCCCTTAAAAATTAATTGGTCAATATCTTCACAACACAATAACATATCAACAAGCTTTATGCAACCTTTGATGAGCCTGGTCCAATAATGATTCGCAGAAAATATGCCAGCAATCAGACCTACGGTTTAGGAGGAGATGTCAAAAATGTGTTTTTCAAAAAATTCAACATGGCGGAAAATTTAGTTGGTGGACTTTCGTGGTCCAAGAGACTTTTTTGTAGATCACATTCAGCAGCACATGTCTGTCAAATTTCAAATTGATAGGACTTATGGTGTGAGGGGGCTGGCCTTGAAAATTGTTATAGCGCCACCATGTGGCCAATTGTTTTCATATTTTATGTGAAGCATTATGACATCATGTACAGTTATGGTACCAAGTCTCATGTCTCTAGCTCGTTCCAGCTCACAGCAAATTGAGCAAAGGCATAATTTAGCATAAAATGCTAAATAGGCCACGCCCACATGCACCGATCAATATGACACTATAGATCTTGGTTAATACTTGCCAAAACTTACCAAATTTGATAAAATTCTGTCCACCGGATCTTGCGATACAAGTTTCTGATATTTGTGGCGCCCCCTATGTGTCAAGCAGAAAACGCTTTGGTATGCCTCTTCCCAAATATGTACTGAAGATATCTACCAAGATTTTTGATGATTTGACTAATGGTCAATGAATTATGGCTAATTTCCTGCTAAGTCCCTCCAATTGAAAAGTTTGTTGGTCAACAGATTCATAACACAATGAAGTATCAACACGCTTTATGAAACTTTAGATGACATTAGTCCAATAATGATCCACAGAAAATTTGGTAGCAATCGGACCTACGGTTTAGGAGGAGATGTCAAAAATCTGTTTTTCAAAAAATCCAATATGGCGGAAAATCTAGTTAGGCGGACGTTAGTGGTCTGAGCAGTCTGAGATCACACGGAGCTAGACATGTGTGTCGAGTTGAAAGTCAATCAGACTTATGGTGTGAGGGGCATAGCTTTTTCAAAATTGTGTGTTTGGGCGTTAATTACAGCGCCATCATGTGGCCGATTGGGGTCATAGTTCTTGAGAAGCAGCTGCACATCATTCCAGTTCCTATGCCAAGTTTCATGTTTCCATCTCATTCCAGCTCACGGCAATTGTGCTTATTCGGCAGACAACGAATAATAATAATAAATTCACACAAAAACAAACTAACTTAATGTAATGTAATGCAAAATTAATTAAATGTAATGTTTACAAGTGTAGCTAGTGTGTTTCTTTTTCTTCTTTTTTGTTTCTTCTTAGTTTTTATCTTCCCTTAACAACAGAAGAATCCCACATGCAGCTAACTATGCTCTGCTGCCACCTCCAGGAACGCCATGGAACAAATCGGGCACGTTCCGCTCAACAAAGAGAAATGATTGAACACTTTTCCACACGGTGTAACAACTTTAATTATATTGAAAAAAAAGATCTGAAAATTGTCGGACAAAAAAAAGTCTGGAAAAAATATCTGAAAAATGTTGGACAAAAAAAGTCTGAAAAAAATGTCAGAAAAAAAAGATCTGAAAATGTCTGAAAAAAAAGTCTGAAAAAAAAGATCTGAAAATTGTCAGACAAAAAAAGTCTGAAAAAACTGTCCGAAAAAAAAGATCTGAAAATGTCTGAAAAAAAATTCTGAAAAAAAAGATCTGAAAATTGTCGGACGAAAAAAGTCTGAAAAAACTGTCCGAAAAAAAAGATCTGAAAAAAAGATCTGAAAAATGTCGTACAAAAGAAGTCTGAAAAAAAAGATCTGAAAATGTCGGACAAAAAAAGTCTGAAAAATGTCGGACAAAAAAAGTCTGAAAAAACTGTCCGAAAAAAAAGATCTGAAAATTGTCGGACAAAAAAAGTCTGAAAAACATTTCCGAAAAAAAAGATCTGAAAATGTCTGAAAAAAAAGTCTGAAAAAAAAGATCTGAAAATTGTCGGACAAAAAAAGTCTGAAAAAACTGTCCGAAAAAAAAGATCTGAAAATTGTCGGACAAAAAAAGTCTGAAAAAACTGTCCGAAAAAAAAGATCTGAAAATTGTCGGACAAAAAAAGTCTGAAAAAACTGTCCGAAAAAAAAGATCTGAAAATGTCTGAAAAAAAATTCTGAAAAAAAAGATCTGAAAATTGTCGGACGAAAAAAATCTGGAAAAAATATCTGAAAAATGTCGGACAAAAAAAGTCTGAAAAAACTGTACGAAAAAAAAGATCTGAAAAAAAGATCTGAAAAATGTCGTACAAAAGAAGTTTAAAAAAAAGATCTGAAAATGTCGGACAAACGAAATCTGAAAAAAAAGATCTGAAAAATGTCGGACAAAAAAAGTCTGAAAAAAAAGATCTGAAAATGTCGGACAAACGAAATCTGAAAAAAAAGATCTGAAAATTGTCGGACAAAAGAATTCTGAAAAAACTGTCCGAAAAAAAAGATCTGAAAAAAAATCTGTAAAAAAAGTCCGAAAAAAAGTCTGAAAAATGTCGGACAAACGAAATCTGAAAAAAAAGATCTGAAAATTGTCGGACAAAAGAATTCTGAAATAACTGTCCGAAAAAAAAGATGTGAAAATTGTCGGACAAAAGAATTCTGGAAAAAATATCTGAAAAATGTCGGACTAAAAAAGATCTGAAAAAAATATCTGAAAATGTCGGACAAAAAAAGATCTGAAAATAATATCTGAAAAATGTCGGACAAAAAAAGATCTGAAAAAAAAGATCTGAAAATTGTCGGACAAAAGAATTCTGAAATAACTGTCCGAAAAAAAAGATCTGAAAATGTCTGAAAAAAAAGTCTGAAAAAAAAGATCTGAAAAATGTCGGACTAAAAAAGATCTGGAAAAAATATCTGAAAAATGTCGGACAAAAAAAGTCTGAAAAAACTGTCCGAAAAAAAAGATCTGAAAAAAAGATCTGAAAATTGTCGGACAAAAAAAGTCTGAAAAACATTTCCGAAAAAAAAGATCTGAAAATGTCTGAAAAAAAGATCTGAAAATGTCGGACAAAAAAAGTCTGGAAAAAATATCTGAAAAATGTCGGACAAAGGAAGTCTAAAAAAACTGTCCGAAAAAAAAGATCTGAAAAAATGTCTGGAAAAAAAGCCCGAAAAAAAGATCTGAAAAATGTCGGACAAACGAAATCTGAAAAAAAAGATCTGAAAATTGTCGGACAAAAGAATTCTGGAAAAAATATCTGAAAAATATCGGACAAAAAAAGTCTGAAAAAACTGTCTGAAAAAAAAGATCTGAAAAAAATATCTGAAAATTGTCGGACAAAAGAATTCTGAAATAACTGTCCGAAAAAAAAGATCTGAAAATGTCTGAAAAAAAAGTCTGAAAAAAAAGATCTGAAAAATGTCGGACAAAAGAAGTCTAAAAAAAAGATCTGAAAATGTCGGACTAAAAAAGATCTGAAAAAAATATCTGAAAATGTCGGACAAAAAAAGATCTGAAAAAAAACTTCTGAAAATTGTCGGACAAAAGAATTCTGAAATAACTGTCCGAAAAAAAAGATCTGAAAATGTCGGAAAAAAGAAGTCTGAAAAAACTGATCAAAAAAAAAGATCTGAAAATGTCTGAAAAAAAAGATCTGAAACAAAATATCTGAAAAATGTCGGACAAAAAAAGTCTGAAAAAACTGTCCGAAAAAAAAGATCTGAAAAAAAGATCTGAAAAATGTCGTACAAAAGAAGTCTGAAAAATGTCGGACAAAAAAAGTCTGAAAAAAAAGATCTGAAAATGTCGGACAAAAAAAGTCTGGAAAAAATATCTGAAAAATGTCGGACAAAAAAAGTCTGAAAAAACTGTCCGAAAAAAAAGATCTGAAAAAAAGATCTGAAAATTGTCAGACAAAAAAAGTCTGAAAAACATTTCCGAAAAAAAATATCTGAAAATGTCGGACAAAAAAAGTCTGGAAAAAATATCTGAAAAATGTCGGACAAAGGAAGTCTAAAAAAACTGTCCGAAAAAAAAGATCTGAAAAAATGTCTGGAAAAAAAGCCCGAAAAAAAGTCTGAAAAATGTCGGACAAACGAAATCTGAAAAAAAAGATCTGAAAATATTCGGACAAAAGAATTCTGAAATAACTGTCCGAAAAAAAAGATCTGAAAATGTCTGAAAAAAAAGTCTGAAAAAAAAGATCTGAAAATTGTCGGACAAAAAAAGTCTGGAAAAAATATCTGAAAAATATCGGACAAAAAAAGTCTGAAAAAACTGTCTGAAAAAAAAGATCTGAAAAAAAGATCTGAAAAATGTCGGACAAAAGAAGTCTAAAAAAACTGCCCGAAAAAAAAGATCTGAAAAAAAGTCTAGGAAAAAAGCCCGAAAAAAAGTCTGAAAAATGTCGGACAAACGAAATCTGAAAAAAAAGATCTGAAAATTGTCGAAAAAAAAAATCTGGAAAAAATATCTGAAAAATGTTGGACAAAAAAAGTCTGAAAAAAATGTCAGAAAAAAAAGATCTGAAAATTGTCGGACAAAAAAAGTCTGGAAAAACTGTCCGAAAAAAAAGATCTGAAAATTGTCGGACAAAAAAAGTCTGAAAAAACTGTCCGAAAAAAAAGATCTGAAAATGTCTGAAAAAAAATTCTGAAAAAAAAGATCTGAAAATTGTCGGACGAAAAAAATCTGGAAAAAATATCTGAAAAATGTCGGACAAAAAAAGTCTGAAAAAACTGTACGAAAAAAAAGATCTGAAAAAAAGATCTGAAAAATGTCGTACAAAAGAAGTTTAAAAAAAAGATCTGAAAATGTCGGACAAACGAAATCTGAAAAAAAAGATCTGAAAAAAAATCTGTAAAAAAAGTCCGAAAAAAAGTCTGAAAAATGTCGGACAAACGAAATCTGAAAAAAAAGATCTGAAAATTGTCGGACAAAAGAATTCTGAAATAACTGTCCGAAAAAAAAGATCTGAAAATTGTCGGACAAAAGAATTCTGGAAAAAATATCTGAAAAATGTCGGACTAAAAAAGATCTGAAAAAAATATCTGAAAATGTCGGACAAAAAAAGATCTGAAAATAATATCTGAAAAATGTCGGACAAAAAAAGATCTGAAAAAAAAGATCTGAAAATTGTCGGACAAAAGAATTCTGAAATAACTGTCCGAAAAAAAAGATCTGAAAATGTCGGAAAAAAGAAGTCTGAAAAAACTGATCAAAAAAAAAGATCTGAAAATGTCTGAAAAAAAAGATCTGAAACAAAATATCTGAAAAATGTCGGACAAAAAAAGTCTGAAAAAACTGTCCGAAAAAAAAGATCTGAAAAAAAGATCTGAAAAATGTCGTACAAAAGAAGTCTGAAAAATGTCGGACAAAAAAAGTCTGAAAAAAAAGATCTGAAAATGTCGGACAAAAAAAGTCTGGAAAAAATATCTGAAAAATGTCGGACAAAAAAAGTCTGAAAAAACTGTCCGAAAAAAAAGATCTGAAAAAAAGATCTGAAAATTGTCAGACAAAAAAAGTCTGAAAAACATTTCCGAAAAAAAATATCTGAAAATGTCGGACAAAAAAAGTCTGGAAAAAATATCTGAAAAATGTCGGACAAAGGAAGTCTAAAAAAACTGTCCGAAAAAAAAGATCTGAAAAAATGTCTGGAAAAAAAGCCCGAAAAAAAGTCTGAAAAATGTCGGACAAACGAAATCTGAAAAAAAAGATCTGAAAATATTCGGACAAAAGAATTCTGAAATAACTGTCCGAAAAAAAAGATCTGAAAATGTCTGAAAAAAAAGTCTGAAAAAAAAGATCTGAAAATTGTCGGACAAAAAAAGTCTGGAAAAAATATCTGAAAAATATCGGACAAAAAAAGTCTGAAAAAACTGTCTGAAAAAAAAGATCTGAAAAAAAGATCTGAAAAATGTCGGACAAAAGAAGTCTAAAAAAACTGCCCGAAAAAAAAGATCTGAAAAAAAGTCTAGGAAAAAAGCCCGAAAAAAAGTCTGAAAAATGTCGGACAAACGAAATCTGAAAAAAAAGATCTGAAAATTGTCGAAAAAAAAAATCTGGAAAAAATATCTGAAAAATGTTGGACAAAAAAAGTCTGAAAAAAATGTCAGAAAAAAAAGATCTGAAAATTGTCGGACAAAAAAAGTCTGGAAAAACTGTCCGAAAAAAAAGATCTGAAAATTGTCGGACAAAAAAAGTCTGAAAAAACTGTCCGAAAAAAAAGATCTGAAAATGTCTGAAAAAAAATTCTGAAAAAAAAGATCTGAAAATTGTCGGACGAAAAAAATCTGGAAAAAATATCTGAAAAATGTCGGACAAAAAAAGTCTGAAAAAACTGTACGAAAAAAAAGATCTGAAAAAAAGATCTGAAAAATGTCGTACAAAAGAAGTTTAAAAAAAAGATCTGAAAATGTCGGACAAACGAAATCTGAAAAAAAAGATCTGAAAAAAAATCTGTAAAAAAAGTCCGAAAAAAAGTCTGAAAAATGTCGGACAAACGAAATCTGAAAAAAAAGATCTGAAAATTGTCGGACAAAAGAATTCTGAAATAACTGTCCGAAAAAAAAGATCTGAAAATTGTCGGACAAAAGAATTCTGGAAAAAATATCTGAAAAATGTCGGACTAAAAAAGATCTGAAAAAAATATCTGAAAATGTCGGACAAAAAAAGATCTGAAAATAATATCTGAAAAATGTCGGACAAAAAAAGATCTGAAAAAAAAGATCTGAAAATTGTCGGACAAAAGAATTCTGAAATAACTGTCCGAAAAAAAAGATCTGAAAATGTCTGAAAAAAAAGTCTGAAAAAAAAGATCTGAAAAATGTCGGACTAAAAAAGATCTGGAAAAAATATCTGAAAAATGTCGGACAAAAAAAGTCTGAAAAAACTGTCCGAAAAAAAAGATCTGAAAAAAAGATCTGAAAATTGTCGGACAAAAAAAGTCTGAAAAACATTTCCGAAAAAAAAGATCTGAAAATGTGTGAAAAAAAAGATCTGAAAATGTCGGACAAAAAAAGTCTGGAAAAAATATCTGAAAAATGTCGGACAAAGGAAGTCTAAAAAAACTGTCCGAAAAAAAAGATCTGAAAAAATGTCTGGAAAAAAAGCCCGAAAAAAAGATCTGAAAAATGTCGGACAAACGAAATCTGAAAAAAAAGATCTGAAAATTGTCGGACAAAAGAATTCTGGAAAAAATATCTGAAAAATATCGGACAAAAAAAGTCTGAAAAAACTGTCTGGAAAAAAAGATCTGAAAAAAATATCTGAAAATTGTCGGACAAAAGAATTCTGAAATAACTGTCCGAAAAAAAAGATCTGAAAATGTCTGAAAAAAAAGTCTGAAAAAAAAGATCTGAAAAATGTCGGACAAAAGAAGTCTAAAAAAAAGATCTGAAAATGTCGGACTAAAAAAGATCTGAAAAAAATATCTGAAAATGTCGGACAAAAAAAGATCTGAAAAAAAACTTCTGAAAATTGTCGGACAAAAGAATTCTGAAATAACTGTCCGAAAAAAAAGATCTGAAAATGTCGGACAAAAGAAGTCTGAAAAAACTGATCAAAAAAAAAGATCTGAAAATGTCTGAAAAAAAAGATCTGAAACAAAATATCTGAAAAATGTCGGACAAAAAAAGTCTGAAAAAACTGTCCGAAAAAAAAGATCTGAAAAAAAGATCTGAAAAATGTCGTACAAAAGAAGTCTGAAAAATGTCGGACAAAAAAAGTCTGAAAAAAAAGATCTGAAAATGTCGGACAAAAAAAGTCTGGAAAAAATATCTGAAAAATGTCGGACAAAAAAAGTCTGAAAAAACTGTGCGAAAAAAAAGATCTGAAAAAAAGATCTGAAAATTGTCGGACAAAAAAAGTCTGAAAAAAAAGATCTGAAAATGTCGGACAAACGAAATCTGAAAAAAAAGATCTGAAAATTGTCGGACAAAAGAATTCTGAAAAAACTGTCCGAAAAAAAAGATCTGAAAAAAAATCTGTAAAAAAAGTCCGAAAAAAAGTCTGAAAAATGTCGGACAAACGAAATCTGAAAAAAAAGATCTGAAAATTGTCGGACAAAAGAATTCTGAAATAACTGTCCGAAAAAAAAGATCTGAAAATTGTCGGACAAAAGAATTCTGGAAAAAATATCTGAAAAATGTCGGACTAAAAAAGATCTGAAAAAAATATCTGAAAATGTCGGACAAAAAAAGATCTGAAAATAATATCTGAAAAATGTCGGACAAAAAAAGATCTGAAAAAAAAGATCTGAAAATTGTCGGACAAAAGAATTCTGAAATAACTGTCCGAAAAAAAAGATCTGAAAATGTCTGAAAAAAAAGTCTGAAAAAAAAGATCTGAAAAATGTCGGACTAAAAAAGATCTGGAAAAAATATCTGAAAAATGTCGGACAAAAAAAGTCTGAAAAAACTGTCCGAAAAAAAAGATCTGAAAAAAAGATCTGAAAATTGTCGGACAAAAAAAGTCTGAAAAACATTTCCGAAAAAAAAGATCTGAAAATGTCTGAAAAAAAAGATCTGAAAATGTCGGACAAAAAAAGTCTGGAAAAAATATCTGAAAAATGTCGGACAAAGGAAGTCTAAAAAAACTGTCCGAAAAAAAAGATCTGAAAAAATGTCTGGAAAAAAAGCCCGAAAAAAAGATCTGAAAAATGTCGGACAAACGAAATCTGAAAAAAAAGATCTGAAAATTGTCGGACAAAAGAATTCTGGAAAAAATATCTGAAAAATATCGGACAAAAAAAGTCTGAAAAAACTGTCTGAAAAAAAAGATCTGAAAAAAATATCTGAAAATTGTCGGACAAAAGAATTCTGAAATAACTGTCCGAAAAAAAAGATCTGAAAATGTCTGAAAAAAAAGTCTGAAAAAAAAGATCTGAAAAATGTCGGACAAAAGAAGTCTAAAAAAAAGATCTGAAAATGTCGGACTAAAAAAGATCTGAAAAAAATATCTGAAAATGTCGGACAAAAAAAGATCTGAAAAAAAACTTCTGAAAATTGTCGGACAAAAGAATTCTGAAATAACTGTCCGAAAAAAAAGATCTGAAAATGTCGGACAAAAGAAGTCTGAAAAAACTGATCAAAAAAAAAGATCTGAAAATGTCTGAAAAAAAAGATCTGAAACAAAATATCTGAAAAATGTCGGACAAAAAAAGTCTGAAAAAACTGTCCGAAAAAAAAGATCTGAAAAAAAGATCTGAAAAATGTCGTACAAAAGAAGTCTGAAAAATGTCGGACAAAAAAAGTCTGAAAAAAAAGATCTGAAAATGTCGGACAAAAAAAGTCTGGAAAAAATATCTGAAAAATGTCGGACAAAAAAAGTCTGAAAAAACTGTCCGAAAAAAAAGATCTGAAAAAAAGATCTGAAAATTGTCGGACAAAAAAAGTCTGAAAAACATTTCCGAAAAAAAAGATCTGAAAATGTCTGAAAAAAAAGATCTGAAAATGTCGGACAAAAAAAGTCTGGAAAAAATATCTGAAAAATGTCGGACAAAGGAAGTCTAAAAAAACTGTCCGAAAAAAAAGATCTGAAAAAATGTCTGGAAAAAAAGCCCGAAAAAAAGATCTGAAAAATGTCGGACAAACGAAATCTGAAAAAAAAGATCTGAAAATTGTCGGACAAAAGAATTCTGGAAAAAATATCTGAAAAATATCGGACAAAAAAAGTCTGAAAAAACTGTCTGAAAAAAAAGATCTGAAAAAAAAGATCTGAAAATTGTCGGACAAAAGAATTCTGAAAAAACTGTCCGAAAAAAAAGATCTGAAAAAAAATCTGTAAAAAAAGTCCGAAAAAAAGTCTGAAAAATGTCGGACAAACGAAATCTGAAAAAAAAGTTCTGAAAATTGTCGGACAAAAGAATTCTGAAATAACTGTCCGAAAAAAAAGATCTGAAAATGTCTGAAAAAAAAGTCTGAAAAAAAAGATCTGAAAAATGTCGGACAAAAGAAGTCTAAAAAAAAGATCTGAAAATGTCGGACTAAAAAAGATCTGGAAAAAATATCTGAAAAATGTCGGACAAAAAAAGTCTGAAAAAACTGTCCGAAAAAAAAGATCTGAAAAAAAGATCTGAAAATTGTCGGACAAAAAAAGTCTGAAAAACATTTCCGAAAAAAAAGATCTGAAAATGTCTGAAAAAAAAGATCTGAAAATGTCGGACAAAAAAAGTCTGGAAAAAATATCTGAAAAATGTCGGACAAAGGAAGTCTAAAAAAACTGTCCGAAAAAAAAGATCTGAAAAAATGTCTGGAAAAAAAGCCCGAAAAAAAGATCTGAAAAATGTCGGACAAACGAAATCTGAAAAAAAAGATCTGAAAATTGTCGGACAAAAGAATTCTGGAAAAAATATCTGAAAAATATCGGACAAAAAAAGTCTGAAAAAACTGTCTGAAAAAAAAGATCTGAAAAAAATATCTGAAAATTGTCGGACAAAAGAATTCTGAAATAACTGTCCGAAAAAAAAGATCTGAAAATGTCTGAAAAAAAAGTCTGAAAAAAAGATCTGAAAAATGTCGGACAAAAGAAGTCTAAAAAAAAGATCTGAAAATGTCGGACTAAAAAAGATCTGAAAAAAATATCTGAAAATGTCGGACAAAAAAAGATCTGAAAAAAAACTTCTGAAAATTGTCGGACAAAAGAATTCTGAAATAACTGTCCGAAAAAAAAGATCTGAAAATGTCGGACAAAAGAAGTCTGAAAAAACTGATCAAAAAAAAAGATCTGAAAATGTCTGAAAAAAAAGATCTGAAACAAAATATCTGAAAAATGTCGGACAAAAAAAGATCTGAAAAAAAACTTCTGAAAATTGTCGGACAAAAGAATTCTGAAATAACTGTCCGAAAAAAAAGATCTGAAAATGTCGGACAAAAAAAGATCTGAAAAAAATATCTGAAAAATGTCGGACAAAAAAAGATCTGAAAAAAATATCTGAAAATGTCGGACAAAAAAAGATCTGAAAATTGTCGGACAAAAAAAGTCTGAAAAAAAAGATCTGAAAATTGTCGGACAAAAACAGTCTGAAAAATGTCGGACAAAAAAAGTCTGGAAAGAATACCTGAAAAATGTCGGACAAAAAAAGATCTGAAAAAAAAATCTGAAAATTGTCGGACAAAAAAAGTCTGAAAAAAAAGATCTGAAAATTGTCGGACAAAAAAAGTTTGAAAAATGTCGGACAAAAGAAGTCTGAAAACACTTTTTGAAAAAAAAGATCTGGAAATGTCTGAAAAAAAAGTCTGAAAAAAAATATCTGAAAAAAATATCTGAAAAATGTTGGACAAAAGAATTCTGAAAAAAAAGTCTGAAAACAAAGATCTGAAAAAAAGATCTGAAAAATGTTGGACAAAAAAAGTTTAAAAAAAAAGATCTCAAAATTGTCGAACAAAAAAAGTCTGAAAAAAATATCTGAAAAATGTCGAACAAAAAGAGTCTGATAAAAAAGAACTGAAAAATGACGGACAAAAAAAGTCTGAAAAAAACTGTCCGAAAAAAAAGATCTGAAAATGTCGGACAAAAGAAGTCTGGAAAGAATATCTGAAAAATGTCGGACAAAAAAAGTCTGAAAAAAAAGATCTGAAAATGTCGGACAAAAGAAGTCTGAAAAAACTGATCAAAAAAAAAGATCTGAAAATGTCTGAAAAAAAAGATCTGAAACAAAATATCTGAAAAATGTCGGACAAAAAAAGTCTGAAAAAACTGTCCGAAAAAAAAGATCTAAAGAAAAGTCTGGAAAAAAAGCCCGAAAAAAAGTCTGCAAAATGTCGGACAAAAGAAGTCTGAAAAATGTCGGACAAAAGAAGTCTGAAAAAAAATATCTGAAAAATGTTGGACAAAAGAAGTCTGAAAAAACTGTCCGAAAAAAAAGATCTGAAAATTTCTGAAAAAAAAGTCTGAAAAAAAAGATCTGAAAAAGATCGGACAATAGAAGTCTGAAAAAACTTCTACTGACTTTTTTTTTTGCCAATGATTCAGACTCATTGCCTCCACAAAGTAGGTCAGTGGAAGGTTTGAGGGAGGGCCAAGGCGGGATCTCGTGGCAAATCGGAAGATGCCTGTTCCACTTCCTCGCAGGCTGCAGACGAGGAGAGTTTCTCCCATCGGGACAGGTCCCCTCTTCGGGCCAGCCCGGGAGATGGCGGCCAGCGCTGTGGCTTCTGTCACGCTGGGGATGAAGAAAATGAAACGAGGGGCATGCTTCATACCGATAACTCAAAAAAAGTGGCGGCACACAACAAGTGTATGCTTTTTTCATCGGGGACAGTGCAGCTGACCACAACGTCACGGGCTGAATTTGGAAATTTTGAATTAGAATTAGACTTTTTTCATTAATTTTTTCGACATATGATATATACAATATTGTATTTTTTTCCAAAAAAATTCAAAATGCAATACTATAACTTTTTTTTCATGACATTTTTTGAAAAACTATACTCTGACTTTTTTTCCAAGAAATTTTTCGACATATACGATACATTTTTTTAAATTATTTTTTTCAACATATTATACAATTTAATTTATTTCATGGATTTTTTTCGACATGCCTATGACTTTTTTTTCATGAAATCTTTTGACATATCATACAATGGATTTTTTTTAAAACAGTTTAAGCAAGTTTAGTGATGAAAATTAAAGTTTTACATGGAATTGAGGTCAGTGTGAAGGTTTGATGCAGAAAGGCCAACTATTATGTAAAAAATTTGTAAAAATATATTCCCTTTCATTTTCATCCTGTTTTGTATGTTTCCAATAAAAGAGATTTCTTTTGTGAAGAAATCACATATTCTTCATATAAATGCACATTTCAGTGTTTCTTGAGGAGAAATGCGTTCCTGAGTGGTTTTGGGTGAGAAAGACATATTAAGCGAGTTTAGTGATGAAAACTAGCGTTTTACATGGAATTCAGCTCAGAATGAAGATTTGATACTTGGAAGCGAATTCTAATGTAAAATTTGAGAAAACAATGTTTCTTTTCATATTCTGTCTCTTTTTTGTATTTTTCCAGTATAACAGATGTGTTTCTGTAAATAAATCACATATTCTTCATATAAATGCACATTTCAGTGTTTCTTAAGGAGAAATGCGTTCCTGAGTGGTTTTGGATGAGAAAGACATATTAAGCGAGTTTAGTGATGAAAACAAGAGTTTTGCATAGAATTGAGCTCAGAATGAAGATTTGATACTTGGAAGCAAATTCTAATGTAATATTTGAGAAAACAATGTTTCTTTTCATATTCTATCTCTTTTTTGTATGTTTCCAGTATAACAGATGTGTTTCTGTAAATAAATCACATATTCTTCATATAAATGCACATTTCAGTGTTTCTTAAGGAGAAATGCGTTCCTGAGTGGTTTTGGGTGAGAAAGACATATTAAGCGAGTTTAGTGATGAAAACAAGAGTTTTGCATAGAATTGAGCTCAGAATGAAGATTTGATACTTGGAAGCAAATTCTAATGTAAAATTTGAGAAAACAATGTTTCTTTTCATATTCTATCTCTTTTTTGTATGTTTCTAGTATAACAGATGTGTTTCTGTAAATAAATCACATATTCTTCATATAAATGCACATTTCAGTGTTTCTTAAGGAGAAATGCGTTCCTGAGTGGTTTTGGATGAGAAAGACATATTAAGCGAGTTTAGTGATGAAAACAAGAGTTTTGCATAGAATTGAGCTCAGAATGAAGATTTGATACTTGGAAGCAAATTCTAATGTAATATTTGAGAAAACAATGTTTCTTTTCATATTCTATCTCTTTTTTGTATGTTTCTAGTATAACAGATGTGTTTCTGTAAATAAATCACATATTCTTCATATAAATGCACATTTCAGTGTTTCTTAAGGAGAAATGCGTTCCTGAGTGGTTTTGGGTGAGAAAGACATATTAAGCGAGTTTAGTGATGAAAACTAGCGTTTTACATGGAATTCAGCTCAGACTGACAGTTTGATGCCTGGAGTCCAAAACTATCATATTAGATTTTGGAAAACTGTGTTCCCTTTCATATTTATCCTTTTTTTTGTGTTTCCAATGCAAGAAATGTTTTTCTGTGAAGAAATTTCACATTTTTCATATGAATCCACTTTTCAGTGTTTCATGAGGAGAAATGCATTCTTTGGCTTAGTGATGAAAACTAGAGTTGTACATATTGATCGTATAGTGGTACATTTCAACACAGGTTACAATTACATTGTAAAAGAATAAACATGAAATATATAAAACATATTTCCACATCCACATAGTTATATCAATTTAAAATGAATTAAAGCCGCAAGCGGCATTTCGCGGGTTATAGCCTTTATCGCTCAAAGCGCCCGCCTAGTGGTCGATTTGAATGAAACTTTCAGCTGATGTTTCAACTACTCTTGTGAACATATGCTGCAAGTTTGGAGATGATGGGCCAAAGGCTTGTGAAGTTAGGTCTATTGATGTGCTGAGGCACAACTCTTAGAAATGTATTGGTCAATATCTTCACAACGCAATAACATATCAACAAGCTTAATGCAACTTTTGATAAGCCTTGTCCAATAATGATTCGCAGAAAATATTCCAGCCTTCGGACCAACGGCTTAGGAGGAGATGTCAAAAATGTGTTTTTCAAAAAATCCAATATGGCGGAAAATATTTCCAGGTGCACTTTGGAGGTCTAAGAGGCTTTATTGTAGATCACACGGAGTTGCACATATGTGTAACATTTCAAGTCAATCGGACTTACGGTTTGAGGGGCGTGGCCTTTCCAAAATCGCATGTTTGGGCGTTAATTACCATGTGGCCGATTTGAATGAAACTTTCAGCAGATGTTTCAGCTACTCTTGTGAACATATGCTGCAAGTTTGGAGATGATGGGCCAAAGGCTTGTGAAGTTAGGTCTATTGATGTGCTGAGCCCGCCCCTTAAAAATTAATTGGTCAATATCTTCACAACACAATAACATATCAACAAGATTTATGCAACCTTTGATGAGCCTGGTCCAATAATGATTCGCAGAAAATATGCCAGCAATCAGACCTACGGTTTAGGAGGAGATGTCAAAAATGTGTTTTTCAAAAAATTCAACATGGCGGAAAATTTAGTTGGTGGACTTTCGTGGTCCAAGAGACTTTTTTGTAGATCACATTCAGCAGCACATGTCTGTCAAATTTCAAATTGATAGGACTTATGGTGTGAGGGGGCTGGCCTTGAAAATTGTTATAGCGCCACCATGTGGCCAATTGTTTTCATATTTTATGTGAAGCATTATGACATCATGTACAGTTATGGTACCAAGTCTCATGTCTCTAGCTCGTTCCAGCTCACAGCAAATTGAGCAAAGGCATAATTTAGCATAAAATGCTAAATAGGCCACGCCCACATGCACCGATCAATATGACACTATAGATCTTGGTTAATACTTGCCAAAACTTACCAAATTTGATAAAATTCTGTCCACCGGATCTTGCGATACAAGTTTCTGATATTTGTGGCGCCCCCTATGTGTCAAGCAGAAAACGCTTTGGTATGCCTCTTCCCAAATATGTACTGAAGATATCTACCAAGATTTTTGATGATTTGACTAATGGTCAATGAATTATGGCTAATTTCCTGCTAAGTCCCTCCAATTGAAAAGTTTGTTGGTCAACAGATTCATAACACAATGAAGTATCAACACGCTTTATGAAACTTTAGATGACATTAGTCCAATAATGATCCACAGAAAATTTGGTAGCAATCGGACCTACGGTTTAGGAGGAGATGTCAAAAATCTGTTTTTCAAAAAATCCAATATGGCGGAAAATCTAGTTAGGCGGACGTTAGTGGTCTGAGCAGTCTGAGATCACACGGAGCTAGACATGTGTGTCGAGTTGAAAGTCAATCAGACTTATGGTGTGAGGGGCATAGCTTTTTCAAAATCGTGTGTTTGGGCGTTAATTACAGCGCCATCATGTGGCCGATTGGGGTCATAGTTCTTGAGAAGCAGCTGCACATCATTCCAGTTCCTATGCCAAGTTTCATGTTTCCATCTCATTCCAGCTCACGGCAAATTGTGCTTATTCGGCAGACAACGAATAATAATAATAAATTCACACAAAAACAAACTAACTTAATGTAATGTAATGCAAAATTAATTAAATGTAATGTTTACAAGTGTAGCTAGTGTGTTTCTTTTTCTTCTTTTTTGTTTCTTCTTAGTTTTTATCTTCCCTCAACAACAGAAGAATCCCACATGCAGCTAACTATGCTCTGCTGCCACCTCCAGGAACGCCATGGAACAAATCGGGCACGTTCCGCTCAACAAAGAGAAATGATTGAACACTTTTCCACACTGTGTAACAACTTTAATTATATTGAAAAAAAAGATCTGAAAATGTCGGACTAAAAAAGATCTGAAAAAAATATCTGAAAATGTCGGACAAAAAAAGATCTGAAAATAATATCTGAAAAATGTCGGACAAAAAAAGATCTGAAAAAAAACTTCTGAAAATTGTCGGACAAAAGAATTCTGAAATAACTGTCCGAAAAAAAAGATCTGAAAATGTCGGACAAAAAAAGATCTGAAAATTGTCGGACAAAAAAAGTCTGAAAAAAAAGATCTGAAAATTGTCGGACAAAAACAGTCTGAAAAATGTCGGACAAAAAAAGTCTGGAAAGAATATCTGAAAAATGTCGGACAAAAAAAGATCTGAAAAAAAAGATCTGAAAATTGTCGGACAAAAAAGGTCTGAAAAAAAAGATCTGAAAATTGTCGGACAAAAACAGTCTGAAAAATGTCGGACAAAAAAAGTCTGGAAAGAATATCTGAAAAATGTCGGAGAAAAAAAGATCTGAAAAAAAAATCTGAAAATTGTCGGACAAAAAAAGTCTGAAAAAAAAGATCTGAAAATTGTCGGACAAAAAAAGTCTGAAAAATGTTGGACAAAAGAATTCTGAAAAAAAAGTCTGAAAACAAAGATCTGAAAAAAAGATCTGAAAAATGTTGGACAAAAAGAGTCTGATAAAAAAGAACTGAAAAATGACGGACAAAAAAAGATCTGAAAAAAAAATCTGAAAATTGTCGGACAAAAAAAGTCTGAAAAAAAAGATCTGAAAAAAAGATCTGAAAAATGTTGGACAAAAAGAGTCTGATAAAAAAGAACTGAAAAATGTCGGAGAAAAAAAGATCTGAAAAAAAAATCTGAAAATTGTCGGACAAAAAAAGTCTGAAAAAAAAGATCTGAAAATTGTCGGACAAAAAAAGTCTGAAAAATGTTGGACAAAAGAATTCTGAAAAAAAAGTCTGAAAACAAAGATCTGAAAAAAAGATCTGAAAAATGTCGGACAAAAAGAGTCTGATAAAAAAGAACTGAAAAATGACGGACAAAAAAAGTCTGAAAAAAACTGTCCGAAAAAAAAGATCTGAAAATGTCGGACAAAAGAAGTCTGGAAAGAATATCTGAAAAATTTCGGACAAAAAAAGTCTGAAAAAAAAGATCTGAAAATGTCGGACAAAAGAAGTCTGAAAAAACTGATCAAAAAAAAAGATCTGAAAATGTCTGAAAAAAAGATCTGAAACAAAATATCTGAAAAATGTCGGACAAAAAAAGTCTGAAAAAACTGTCCGAAAAAAAAGATCTGAAAAAAAGATCTGAAAAATGTCGTACAAAAGAAGTCTGAAAAAAAAGATCTGAAAATGTCGGACAAAAAAAGTCTGGAAAAAATATCTGAAAAATGTCGGACAAAAAAAGTCTGAAAAAACTGTCCGAAAAAAAAGATCTGAAAATTGTCGGACAAAAAAAGTCTGAAAAAACTGTCCGAAAAAAAAGATCTGAAAATGTCTGAAAAAAAATTCTGAAAAAAAAGATCTGAAAATTGTCGGACGAAAAAAATCTGGAAAAAATATCTGAAAAATGTCGGACAAAAAAAGTCTGAAAAAACTGTCCGAAAAAAAAGATCTGAAAAAAAGATCTGAAAAATGTCGTACAAAAGAGGTCTGAAAAAAAAGATCTGAAAATGTCGGACAAAAAAAGTCTGAAAAATGTCGGACAAAAAAAGTCTGAAAAAAAAGATCTGAAAATGTCGGACAAAAAAAGTCTGGAAAAAAGATCTGAAAAATGTCGGACTAAAAAAGATCTGAAAAAAATATCTGAAAATGTCGGACAAAAAAAGATCTGAAAAAAATATCTGAAAATGTCGGACAAAAAAAGTCTGGAAAAAATATCTGAAAAATGTCGGACAAAGGAAGTCTAAAAAAACTGTCCGAAAAAAAAGATCTGAAAAAATGTCTGGAAAAAAAGCCCAAAAAAAGTCTGAAAAATGTCGGACAAACGAAATCTGAAAAAAAAGATCTGAAAATTGTCGGACAAAAGAATTCTGAAATAACTGTCCGAAAAAAAAGATCTGAAAATGTCTGAAAAAAAAGTCTGAAAAAAAAGATCTGAAAATTGTCGGACAAAAAAAGTCTGGAAAAAATATCTGAAAAATATCGGACAAAAAAAGTCTGAAAAAACTGTCTGTAAAAATAGATCTGAAAAAAAGATCTGAAAATTGTCGGACAAAAGAATTCTGAAATAACTGTCCGAAAAAAAATATCTGAAAATGTCGGACAAAAAAATATCTGAAAAAAATATCTGAAAAATGTCGGACAAAAAAAGATCTGAAAAAAATATCTGAAAATGTCGGACAAAAAAAGTCTGAAAAAACTGTCCGAAAAAAAAGATCTGAAAAAAAGATCTGAAAAATGTCGTACAAAAGAAGTCTGAAAAAAAAGATCTGAAAATGTCGGACAAAAAAAGTCTGAAAAATGTCGAACAAAAAAAGTCTGAAAAAAAAGATCTGAAAATGTCGGACAAAAAAAGTCTGGAAAAAATATCTGAAAAATGTCGGACAAAAAAAGTCTGAAAAAACTGTCCGAAAAAAAAGATCTGAAAAAAAGATCTGAAAATTGTCGGACAAAAAAAGTCTGAAAAACATTTCCGAAAAAAAAGATCTGAAAATGTCTGAAAAAAAAGATCTGAAAATGTCGGACAAAAAAAGTCTAAAAAAACTGTCCGAAAAAAAAGATCTGAAAAAATGTCTGGAAAAAAAGCCCGAAAAGAAGTCTGAAAAATGTCGGACAAACGAAATCTGAAAAAAAAGATCTGAAAATTGTCGGACAAAAGAATTCTGAAAAAACTGTCCGAAAAAAAAGATCTGAAAATGTCTGAAAAAAAAGTCTGAAAAAAAAGATCTGAAAATGTTGGACAAACGAAATCTGAAAAAAAAGATCTGAAAATTGTCGGACAAAAGAATTCTGAAAAAACTGTCCGAAAAAAAGATCTGAAAAAAAATCTGTAAAAAAAGCCCGAAAAAAAGTCTGAAAAATGTCTGAAAAAAAAGTCTGAAAAAAAAGATCTGAAAAATGTCGGACTAAAAAAGATCTGAAAAAAATATCTGAAAATGTCGGAAAAAAAAAGACTGAAAAAACTGTCCGAAAAAAAAGATCTAAAGAAAAGTCTGGAAAAAAAGTCTGAAAAATGTCGGACAAAAGAAGTCTGAAAAAAAAGATCTGAAAATTGTCGGACAAAAAAAGTCTGGAAAAAATATCTGAAAATGTCGGACAAAAGAAGTCTGAAAAAAAAGATCTGAAAATGTCGGACAAAAGAAGTCTGAAAAAACTGATCAAAAAAAAAGATCTGAAAATGTCTGAAAAAAAAGATCTGAAACAAAATATCTGAAAAATGTCGGCCAAAAAAAGTCTGAAAAAACTGTCCGAAAAAACAGATCTGAAAATGTCTGAAAAAAAATTCTGAAAAAAAAGATCTGAAAATTGTCGGACAAAAAAAGTCTGGAAAAAATATCTGTAAAATCTCGGACAAAAGAAGTCTAGAAAGAATATCTGAAAAATGTCGGACAAAAAAAGTCTGAAAAAAAAGATCTGAAAATGTCGGACAAAAGAAGTCTGAAAAAACTGATCAAAAAAAAAGATCTGAAAATGTCGGACAAAAAAAGATCTGAAAATTGTCGGACAAAAAAAGTCTGAAAAAAAAGATCTGAAAATTGTCGGACAAAAACAGTCTGAAAAATGTCGGACAAAAAAAGTCTGGAAAGAATATCTGAAAAATGTCGGACAAAAAAAGATCTGAAAAAAAAGATCTGAAAATTGTCGGACAAAAAAAGTCTGAAAAAAAAGATCTGAAAATTGTCGGACAAAAACAGTCTGAAAAATGTCGGACAAAAAAAGTCTGGAAGAATATCTGAAAAATGTCGGAGAAAAAAAGATCTGAAAAAAAAATCTGAAAATTGTCGGACAAAAAAAGTCTGAAAAAAAAGATCTGAAAATTGTCGGACAAAAACAGTCTGAAAAATGTCGGACAAAAGAAGTCTGAAAACACTTTTTGAAAAAAAAGATCTGGAAATGTCTGAAAAAAAAGTCTGAAAAAAAATATCTGAAAAAAATATCTGAAAAATGTTGGACAAAAGAATTCTGAAAAAAAAGTCTGAAAACAAAGATCTGAAAAAAATATCTGAAAAATGTCGAACAAAAAGAGTCTGATAAAAAAGAACTGAAAAATGACAGACAAAAAAAGTCTGAAAATGTCGGACAAAAGAAGTCTGGAAAGAATATCTGAAAAATTTCGGACAAAAAAAGTCTGAAAAAAAAGATCTGAAAATGTCGGACAAAAGAAGTCTGAAAAAACTGATCAAAAAAAAAGATCTGAAAATGTCTGAAAAAAAAGATCTGAAACAAAATATCTGAAAAATGTCGGACAAAAAAAGTCTGAAAAAACTGTCCGAAAAAAAAGATCTGAAAAAAAGATCTGAAAAATGTCGTACAAAAGAAGTCTGAAAAATGTCGGACAAAAAAAGTCTGAAAAGAAAGATCTGAAAATGTCGGACAAAAAAAGTCTGGAAAAAATATCTGAAAAATGTCGGACAAAAAAAGTCTGAAAAAACTGTCCGAAAAAAAAGATCTGAAAAAAATATCTGAAAATGTCGGACAAAAAAAGTCTGGAAAAAATATCTGAAAAATGTCGGACAAAGGAAGTCTAAAAAAACTGTCCGAAAAAAAAGATCTGAAAAAATGTCTGGAAAAAAAGCCCGAAAAAAAGTCTGAAAAATGTCGGACAAACGAAATCTGAAAAAAAATATCTGAAAATTGTCGGACAAAAGAATTCTGGAAAAAATATCTGAAAAATATCGGACAAAAAAAGTCTGAAAAAACTGTCTGAAAAAAAAGATCTGAAAAAAAGATCTGAAAATTGTCGGACAAAAAAAGTCTGAAAAACATTTCCGAAAAAAAAGATCTGAAAATGTCTGAAAAAAAAGATCTGAAAATGTCGGACAAAAAAAGTCTAAAAAAACTGTCCGAAAAAAAAGATCTGAAAAAATGTCTGGAAAAAAAGCCCGAAAAGAAGTCTGAAAAATGTCGGACAAACGAAATCTGAAAAAAAAGATCTGAAAATTGTCGGACAAAAGAATTCTGAAAAAACTGTCCGAAAAAAAAGATCTGAAAATGTCTGAAAAAAAAGTCTGAAAAAAAAGATCTGAAAATGTTGGACAAACGAAATCTGAAAAAAAAGATCTGAAAATTGTCGGACAAAAGAATTCTGAAAAAACTGTCCGAAAAAAAGATCTGAAAAAAAATCTGTAAAAAAAGCCCGAAAAAAAGTCTGAAAAATGTCTGAAAAAAAAGTCTGAAAAAAAAGATCTGAAAAATGTCGGACTAAAAAAGATCTGAAAAAAATATCTGAAAATGTCGGAAAAAAAAAGACTGAAAAAACTGTCCGAAAAAAAAGATCTAAAGAAAAGTCTGGAAAAAAAGTCTGAAAAATGTCGGACAAAAGAAGTCTGAAAAAAAAGATCTGAAAATTGTCGGACAAAAAAAGTCTGGAAAAAATATCTGAAAATGTCGGACAAAAGAAGTCTGAAAAAAAAGATCTGAAAATGTCGGACAAAAGAAGTCTGAAAAAACTGATCAAAAAAAAAGATCTGAAAATGTCTGAAAAAAAAGATCTGAAACAAAATATCTGAAAAATGTCGTCCAAAAAAAGTCTGAAAAAACTGTCCGAAAAAACAGATCTGAAAATGTCTGAAAAAAAATTCTGAAAAAAAAGATCTGAAAATTGTCGGACAAAAAAAGTCTGGAAAAAATATCTGTAAAATCTCGGACAAAAAAAGATCTGAAAAAAAAGATCTGAAAATTGTCGGACAAAAAAAGTCTGAAAAAAAAGATCTGAAAATTGTCGGACAAAAACAGTCTGAAAAATGTCGGACAAAAAAAGTCTGGAAGAATATCTGAAAAATGTCGGAGAAAAAAAGATCTGAAAAAAAAATCTGAAAATTGTCGGACAAAAAAAGTCTGAAAAAAAAGATCTGAAAATTGTCGGACAAAAACAGTCTGAAAAATGTCGGACAAAAGAAGTCTGAAAACACTTTTTGAAAAAAAAGATCTGGAAATGTCTGAAAAAAAAGTCTGAAAAAAAATATCTGAAAAAAATATCTGAAAAATGTTGGACAAAAGAATTCTGAAAAAAAAGTCTGAAAACAAAGATCTGAAAAAAATATCTGAAAAATGTCGAACAAAAAGAGTCTGATAAAAAAGAACTGAAAAATGACAGACAAAAAAAGTCTGAAAATGTCGGACAAAAGAAGTCTGGAAAGAATATCTGAAAAATTTCGGACAAAAAAAGTCTGAAAAAAAAGATCTGAAAATGTCGGACAAAAGAAGTCTGAAAAAACTGATCAAAAAAAAAGATCTGAAAATGTCTGAAAAAAAAGATCTGAAACAAAATATCTGAAAAATGTCGGACAAAAAAAGTCTGAAAAAACTGTCCGAAAAAAAAGATCTGAAAAAAAGATCTGAAAAATGTCGTACAAAAGAAGTCTGAAAAATGTCGGACAAAAAAAGTCTGAAAAGAAAGATCTGAAAATGTCGGACAAAAAAAGTCTGGAAAAAATATCTGAAAAATGTCGGACAAAAAAAGTCTGAAAAAACTGTCCGAAAAAAAAGATCTGAAAAAAAGATCTGAAAATGTCGGACAAAAAAAGTCTGGAAAAAATATCTGAAAAATGTCGGACAAAGGAAGTCTAAAAAAACTGTCCGAAAAAAAAGATCTGAAAAAATGTCTGGAAAAAAAGCCCGAAAAAAAGTCTGAAAAATGTCGGACAAACGAAATCTGAAAAAAAATATCTGAAAATTGTCGGACAAAAGAATTCTGGAAAAAATATCTGAAAAATATCGGACAAAAAAAGTCTGAAAAAACTGTCTGAAAAAAAAGATCTGAAAAAAAGATCTGAAAATTGTCGGACAAAAAAAGTCTGAAAAACATTTCCGAAAAAAAAGATCTGAAAATGTCTGAAAAAAAAGATCTGAAAATGTCGGACAAAAAAAGTCTAAAAAAACTGTCCGAAAAAAAAGATCTGAAAAAATGTCTGGAAAAAAAGCCCGAAAAGAAGTCTGAAAAATGTCGGACAAACGAAATCTGAAAAAAAAGATCTGAAAATTGTCGGACAAAAGAATTCTGAAAAAACTGTCCGAAAAAAAAGATCTGAAAATGTCTGAAAAAAAAGTCTGAAAAAAAAGATCTGAAAATGTTGGACAAACGAAATCTGAAAAAAAAGATCTGAAAATTGTCGGACAAAAGAATTCTGAAAAAACTGTCCGAAAAAAAGATCTGAAAAAAAATCTGTAAAAAAAGCCCGAAAAAAAGTCTGAAAAATGTCTGAAAAAAAAGTCTGAAAAAAAAGATCTGAAAAATGTCGGACTAAAAAAGATCTGAAAAAAATATCTGAAAATGTCGGAAAAAAAAAGACTGAAAAAACTGTCCGAAAAAAAAGATCTAAAGAAAAGTCTGGAAAAAAAGTCTGAAAAATGTCGGACAAAAGAAGTCTGAAAAAAAAGATCTGAAAATTGTCGGACAAAAAAAGTCTGGAAAAAATATCTGAAAATGTCGGACAAAAGAAGTCTGAAAAAAAAGATCTGAAAATGTCGGACAAAAGAAGTCTGAAAAAACTGATCAAAAAAAAAGATCTGAAAATGTCTGAAAAAAAAGATCTGAAACAAAATATCTGAAAAATGTCGTCCAAAAAAAGTCTGAAAAAACTGTCCGAAAAAACAGATCTGAAAATGTCTGAAAAAAAATTCTGAAAAAAAAGATCTGAAAATTGTCGGACAAAAAAAGTCTGGAAAAAATATCTGTAAAATCTCGGACAAAAGAAGTCTAGAAAGAATATCTGAAAAATGTCGGACAAAAAAAGTCTGAAAAAAAAGATCTGAAAATGTCGGACAAAAGAAGTCTGAAAAAACTGATCAAAAAAAAAGATCTGAAAATGTCGGACAAAAAAAGATCTGAAAATTGTCGGACAAAAAAAGTCTGAAAAAAAAGATCTGAAAATTGTCGGACAAAAACAGTCTGAAAAATGTCGGACAAAAAAAGTCTGGAAAGAATATCTGAAAAATGTCGGACAAAAAAAGATCTGAAAAAAAAGATCTGAAAATTGTCGGACAAAAAAAGTCTGAAAAAAAAGATCTGAAAATTGTCGGACAAAAACAGTCTGAAAAATGTCGGACAAAAAAAGTCTGGAAGAATATCTGAAAAATGTCGGAGAAAAAAAGATCTGAAAAAAAAATCTGAAAATTGTCGGACAAAAAAAGTCTGAAAAAAAAGATCTGAAAATTGTCGGACAAAAACAGTCTGAAAAATGTCGGACAAAAGAAGTCTGAAAACACTTTTTGAAAAAAAAGATCTGGAAATGTCTGAAAAAAAAGTCTGAAAAAAAATATCTGAAAAAAATATCTGAAAAATGTTGGACAAAAGAATTCTGAAAAAAAAGTCTGAAAACAAAGATCTGAAAAAAATATCTGAAAAATGTCGAACAAAAAGAGTCTGATAAAAAAGAACTGAAAAATGACAGACAAAAAAAGTCTGAAAATGTCGGACAAAAGAAGTCTGGAAAGAATATCTGAAAAATTTCGGACAAAAAAAGTCTGAAAAAAAAGATCTGAAAATGTCGGACAAAAGAAGTCTGAAAAAACTGATCAAAAAAAAAGATCTGAAAATGTCTGAAAAAAAAGATCTGAAACAAAATATCTGAAAAATGTCGGACAAAAAAAGTCTGAAAAAACTGTCCGAAAAAAAAGATCTGAAAAAAAGATCTGAAAAATGTCGTACAAAAGAAGTCTGAAAAATGTCGGACAAAAAAAGTCTGAAAAGAAAGATCTGAAAATGTCGGACAAAAAAAGTCTGGAAAAAATATCTGAAAAATGTCGGACAAAAAAAGTCTGAAAAAACTGTCCGAAAAAAAAGATCTGAAAAAAAGATCTGAAAATGTCGGACAAAAAAAGTCTGGAAAAAATATCTGAAAGATGTCGGACAAAGGAAGTCTAAAAAAACTGTCCGAAAAAAAAGATCTGAAAAAATGTCTGGAAAAAAAGCCCGAAAAAAAGTCTGAAAAATGTCGGACAAACGAAATCTGAAAAAAAATATCTGAAAATTGTCGGACAAAAGAATTCTGGAAAAAATATCTGAAAAATATCGGACAAAAAAAGTCTGAAAAAACTGTCTGAAAAAAAAGATCTGAAAAAAAGATCTGAAAAATGTCGGACAAAAGAAGTCTAAAAAAACTGCCCGAAAAAAAAGATCTGAAAAAAATATCTGAAAATGTCGGACAAAAAAAGATCTGAAAATTGTCGGACAAAAAAAGTCTGAAAAAAAAGATCTGAAAATTGTCGGACAAAAACAGTCTGAAAAATGTCGGACAAAAAAAGTCTGGAAAGAATATCTGAAAAATGTCGGACAAAAAAAGATCTGAAAAAAAAGATCTGAAAATTGTCGGACAAAAAAAGTCTGAAAAAAAAGATCTGAAAATTGTCGGACAAAAACAGTCTGAAAAATGTCGGACAAAAAAAGTCTGGAAAGAATATCTGAAAATTGTCGGACAAAAAAAGTCTGAAAAAAAAGATCTGAAAATTGTCGGACAAAAAAACTCTGAAAAATGTCGGACAAAAGAAGTCTGAAAACACTTTTTGAAAAAAAAGATCTGGAAATGTCTGAAAAAAAAGTCTGAAAAAAAATATCTGAAAAAAATATCTGAAAAATGTTGGACAAAAGAATTCTGAAAAAAAAGTCTGAAAACAAAGATCTGAAAAAAAGATCTGAAAAATGTTGGACAAAAAAAGTTTAAAAAAAAAGATCTCAAAATTGTCGAACAAAAAAAGTCTGAAAAAAATATCTGAAAAATGTCGAACAAAAAGAGTCTGATAAAAAAGAACTGAAAAATGACGGACAAAAAAAGTCTGAAAAAAACTGTCCGAAAAAAAAGATCTGAAAATGTCGGAACAAAAGAAGTCTGGAAAGAATATCTGAAAAATTTCGGACAAAAAAAGTCTGAAAAAAAAGATCTGAAAATGTCGGACAAAAGAAGTCTGAAAAAACTGATCAAAAAAAAAGATCTGAAAATGTCTGAAAAAAAAGATCTGAAACAAAATATCTGAAAAATGTCGGACAAAAAAAGTCTGAAAAAACTGTCCGAAAAAAAAGATCTGAAAAAAAGATCTGAAAAATGTCGTACAAAAGAAGTCTGAAAAATGTCGGACAAAAAAAGTCTGGAAAAAATATCTGAAAAATGTCGGACAAAGGAAGTCTAAAAAAACTGTCCGAAAAAAAAGATCTGAAAAAATGTCTGGAAAAAAAGCCCAAAAAAAAGTCTGAAAAATGTCGGACAAACGAAATCTGAAAAAAAAGATCTGAAAATTGTCGGACAAAAGAATTCTGGAAAAAATATCTGAAAAATATCGGACAAAAAAAGTCTGAAAAAACTGTCTGAAAAAAAAGATCTGAAAAAAAGATCTGAAAAATGTCGGACAAAAGAAGTCTAAAAAAACTGCCCGAAAAAAAAGATCTGAAAAAAAGTCTGGGAAAAAAGCCCGAAAAAAAGTCTGAAAAATGTCGGACAAACGAAATCTGAAAAAAAATATCTGAAAATTGTCGGACAAAAGAATTCTGAAAAAACTGTCCGAAAAAAAAGATCTGAAAAAAAATCTGTAAAAAAAGTCCGAAAAAAAGTCTGAAAAATGTCGGACAAACGAAATCTGAAAAAAAAGATCTGAAAATTGTCGGACAAAAGAAGTCTAAAAAAAAGATCTGAAAATGTCGGACTAAAAAAGATCTGAAAAAAATATCTGAAAATTGTCGGACAAAAACAGTCTGAAAAATGTCGGACAAAAAAAGTCTGGAAAGAATATCTGAAAATTGTCGGACAAAAAAAGTCTGAAAAAAAAGATCTGAAAATTGTCGGACAAAAAAACTCTGAAAAATGTCGGACAAAAGAAGTCTGAAAACACTTTTTGAAAAAAAAGATCTGGAAATGTCTGAAAAAAAAGTCTGAAAAAAAATATCTGAAAAAAATATCTGAAAAATGTTGGACAAAAGAATTCTGAAAAAAAAGTCTGAAAACAAAGATCTGAAAAAAAGTTCTGAAAAATGTTGGACAAAAAAAGTTTAAAAAAAAAGATCTCAAAATTGTCGAACAAAAAAAGTCTGAAAAAAATATCTGAAAAATGTCGAACAAAAAGAGTCTGATAAAAAAGAACTGAAAAATGACGGACAAAAAAAGTCTGAAAAAAACTGTCCGAAAAAAAAGATCTGAAAATGTCGGAACAAAAGAAGTCTGGAAAGAATATCTGAAAAATTTCGGACAAAAAAAGTCTGAAAAAAAAGATCTGAAAATGTCGGACAAAAGAAGTCTGAAAAAACTGATCAAAAAAAAAGATCTGAAAATGTCTGAAAAAAAAGATCTGAAACAAAATATCTGAAAAATGTCGGACAAAAAAAGTCTGAAAAAACTGTCCGAAAAAAAAGATCTGAAAAAAAGATCTGAAAAATGTCGTACAAAAGAAGTCTGAAAAATGTCGGACAAAAAAAGTCTGAAAAAAAAGATCTGAAAATGTCGGACAAAAAAAGTCTGAAAAAAAAGATCTGAAAATGTCGGACAAAAAAAGTCTGGAAAAAATATCTGAAAAATGTCGGACAAAGGAAGTCTAAAAAAACTGTCCGAAAAAAAAGATCTGAAAAAATGTCTGGAAAAAAAGCCCGAAAAAAAGTCTGAAAAATGTCGGACAAACGAAATCTGAAAAAAAAGATCTGAAAATTGTCGGACAAAAGAATTCTGGAAAAAATATCTGAAAAATATCGGACAAAAAAAGTCTGAAAAAACTGTCTGAAAAAAAAGATCTGAAAAAAAGATCTGAAAAATGTCGGACAAAAGAAGTCTAAAAAAACTGCCCGAAAAAAAAGATCTGAAAAAAAGTCTGGGAAAAAAGCCCGAAAAAAAGTCTGAAAAATGTCGGACAAACGAAATCTGAAAAAAAATATCTGAAAATTGTCGGACAAAAGAATTCTGAAAAAACTGGCCGAAAAAAAAGATCTGAAAAAAAATCTGTAAAAAAAGTCCGAAAAAAAGTCTGAAAAATGTCGGACAAACGAAATCTGAAAAAAAAGATCTGAAAATTGTCGGACAAAAGAAGTCTAAAAAAAAGATCTGAAAATGTCGGACTAAAAAAGATCTGAAAAAAATATCTGAAAATGTCGGACAAAAAAAGATCTGAAAAAAAACTTCTGAAAATTGTCGGACAAAAGAATTCTGAAATAACTGTCCGAAAAAAAATATCTGAAAATGTCGGACAAAAAAAGATCTGAAAAAAATATCTGAAAAATGTCGGACAAAAAAAGATCTGAAAAAAATATCTGAAAATGTCGGACAAAAAAAGATCTGAAAATTGTCAGACAAAAAAAGTCTGAAAAAAAAGATCTGAAAATTTCTGAAAAAAAAGATCTGAAAAAGATCGGACAATAGAAGTCTGAAAAAACTTCTATTGACTTTTTTTTTTGCCAATGATTCAGACTCATTGCCTCCACAAAGTAGGTCAGTGGAAGGTTTGAGGGAGGGCCAAGGCGGGATCTCGTGGCAAATCGGAAGATGCCTGTTCCACTTCCTCGCAGGCTGCAGACGAGGAGAGTTTCTCCCATCGGGACAGGTCCCCTCTTCGGGCCAGCCCGGGAGATGGCGGCCAGCGCTGTGGCTTCTGTCACGCTGGGGATGAAGAAAATGAAACGAGGGGCATGCTTCATACCGATAACTCAAAAAAAGTGGCGGCACACAACAAGTGTATGCTTTTTTCATCGGGGACAGTGCAGCTGACCACAACGTCACGGGCTGAATTTGGAAATTTTGAATTAGAATTAGACTTTTTTCATTAATTTTTTCAACATATGATATATACAATATTGTATTTTTTTCCAAAAAAATTCAAAATGCAATACTATAACTTTTTTTTCATGACATTTTTTGAAAAACTATACTCTGACTTTTTTTCCAAGAAATTTTTCGACATATACGATACATTTTTTTAAATTATTTTTTTCAACATATTATACAATTTAATTTATTTCATGGATTTTTTTCGACATGCCTATGACTTTTTTTTTTTCATGAAATCTTTTGACATATCATACAATGGATTTTTTTTAAAACAGTTTAAGCAAGTTTAGTGATGAAAATTAAAGTTTTACATGGAATTGAGGTCAGTGTGAAGGTTTGATGCAGAAAGGCCAACTATTATGTAAAACATTTGTAAAAATATATTCCCTTTCATTTTCATCCTGTTTTGTATGTTTCAAATAAAAGAGATTTCTTTTGTGAAGAAATCACATATTCTTCATATAAATGCACATTTCAGTGTTTCTTGAGGAGAAATGCGTTCCTGAGTGGTTTTGGGTGAGAAAGACATATTAAGCGAGTTTAGTGATGAAAACTAGCGTTTTACATGGAATTCAGCTCAGAATGAAGATTTGATACTTGGAAGCGAATTCTAATGTAAAATTTGAGAAAACAATGTTTCTTTTCATATTCTGTCTCTTTTTTGTATTTTTCCAGTATAACAGATGTGTTTCTGTAAATAAATCACATATTCTTCATATAAATGCACATTTCAGTGTTTCTTAAGGAGAAATGCGTCCCTGAGTGGTTTTGGATGAGAAAGACATATTAAGCGAGTTTAGTGATGAAAACAAGAGTTTTGCATAGAATTGAGCTCAGAATGAAGATTTGATACTTGGAAGCAAATTCTAATGTAATATTTGAGAAAACAATGTTTCTTTTCATATTCTATCTCTTTTTTGTATGTTTCCAGTATAACAGATGTGTTTCTGTAAATAAATCACATATTCTTCATATAAATGCACGTTTCAGTGTTTCTTGAGTAGAAATGCGTTCCTGAGTGGTTTTGGGTGAGAAAGACATATTAAGCGAGTTTAGTGATGAAAACTAGCGTTTTACATGGAATTCAGCTCAGAATGAAGATTTGATACTTGGAAGCGAATTCTAATGTAAAATTTGAGAAAACAATGTTTCTTTTCATATTCTATCTCTTTTTTGTATGTTTCCAGTATAACAGATGTGTTTCTGTAAATAAATCACATATTCTTCATATAAATGCACGTTTCAGTGTTTCTTGAGTAGAAATGCGTTCCTGAGTGGTTTTGGATGAGAAAGACATATTAAGCGAGTTTAGTGATGAAAACTAGCGTTTTACATGGAATTCAGCTCAGACTGACAGTTTGATGCCTGGAGTCCAAAACTATCATATTAGATTTTGGAAAACTGTGTTCCCTTTCATATTTATCCTTTTTTTTGTGTTTCCAATGCAAGAAATGTTTTTCTGTGAAGAAATTTCACATTTTTCATATGAATCCACTTTTCAGTGTTTCATGAGGAGAAATGCATTCTTTGGCTTAGTGATGAAAACTAGAGTTGTACATTGTGATCGTATAGTGGTACATTTCAACACAGGTTACAATTACATTGTAAAAGAATAAACATGAAATATATAAAACATATTTCCACATCCACATAGTTATATCAATTTAAAATGAATTAAAGCCGCAAGCGGCATTTCGCGGGTTATAGCCTTTATCGCTCAAAGCGCCCGCCTAGTGGTCGATTTGAATGAAACTTTCAGCAGATGTTTCAGCTACTCTTGTGAACATATGCTGCAAGTTTGGAGATGATGGGCCAAAGGCTTGTGAAGTTAGGTCTATTGATGTGCTGAGCCCGCCCCTTAAAAATTAATTGGTCAATATCTTCACAACACAATAACATATCAACAAGCTTTATGCAACCTTTGATGAGCCTGGTCCAATAATGATTCGCAGAAAATATGCCAGCAATCAGACCTACGGTTTAGGAGGAGATGTCAAAACTGTGTTTTTCAAAAAATTCAACATGGCGGAAAATTTAGTTGGTGGACTTTCGTGGTCCAAGAGACTTTTTTGTAGATCACATTCAGCAGCACATGTCTGTCAAATTTCAAATTGATAGGACTTATGGTGTGAGGGGGCTGGCCTTGAAAATTGTTATAGCGCCACCATGTGGCCAATTGTTTTCATATTTTATGTGAAGCATTATGACATCATGTACAGTTATGGTACCAAGTCTCATGTCTCTAGCTCGTTCCAGCTCACAGCAAATTGAGCAAAGGCATAATTTAGCATAAAATGCTAAATAGGCCACGCCCACATGCACCGATCAATATGACACTATAGATCTTGGTTAATACTTGCCAAAACTTACCAAATTTGATAAAATTCTGTCCACCGGATCTTGCGATACAAGTTTCTGATATTTGTGGCGCCCCCTATGTGTCAAGCAGAAAACGCTTTGGTATGCCTCTTCCCAAATATGTACTGAAGATATCTACCAAGATTTTTGATGATTTGACTAATGGTCAATGAATTATGGCTAATTTCCTGCTAAGTCCCTCCAATTGAAAAGTTTGTTGGTCAACAGATTCATAACACAATGAAGTATCAACACGCTTTATGAAACTTTAGATGACATTAGTCCAATAATGATCCACAGAAAATTTGGTAGCAATCGGACCTACGGTTTAGGAGGAGATGTCAAAAATCTGTTTTTCAAAAAATCCAATATGGCGGAAAATCTAGTTAGGCGGACGTTAGTGGTCTGAGCAGTCTGAGATCACACGGAGCTAGACATGTGTGTCGAGTTGAAAGTCAATCAGACTTATGGTGTGAGGGGCATAGCTTTTTCAAAATTGTGTGTTTGGGCGTTAATTACAGCGCCATCATGTGGCCGATTGGGGTCATAGTTCTTGAGAAGCAGCTGCACATCATTCCAGTTCCTATGCCAAGTTTCATGTTTCCATCTCATTCCAGCTCACGGCAAATTGTGCTTATTCGGCAGACAACGAATAATAATAATAAATTCACACAAAAACAAACTAACTTAATGTAATGTAATGCAAAATTAATTAAATGTAATGTTTACAAGTGTAGCTAGTGTGTTTCTTTTTCTTCTTTTTTGTTTCTTCTTAGTTTTTATCTTCCCTCAACAACAGAAGAATCCCACATGCAGCTAACTATGCTCTGCTGCCACCTCCAGGAACGCCATGGAACAAATCGGGCACGTTCCGCTCAACAAAGAGAAATGATTGAACACTTTTCCACACTGTGTAACAACTTTAATTATATTGAAAAAAAAGATCTGAAAATTGTCGGACAAAAAAAAGTCTGGAAAAAATATCTGAAAAATGTTGGACAAAAAAAGTCTGAAAAAAATGTCAGAAAAAAAAGATCTGAAAATGTCTGAAAAAAATCTGAAAAAAAAGATCTGAAAAATGTCGGACAAAAAAAGTCTGAAAAAACTGTCCGAAAAAAAAGATCTGAAAAAAAGATCTGAAAAATGTCGTACAAAAGAAGTCTGAAAAAAAATATCTGAAAAAAATATCTGAAAAATGTTGGACAAAAGAATTCTGAAAAAAAAGTCTGAAAACAAAGATCTGAAAAAAATATCTGAAAAATGTTGGACAAAAAAAGTTTTAAAAAAAAGATCTCAAAATTGTCGAACAAAAAGAGTCTGATAAAATAGAACTGAAAAATGACGGACAAAAAAAGTCTGAAAAAAACTGTCCGAAAAAAAAGATCTGAAAATATCGGACAAAAAAAGTCTGAAAAAACTGTCCGAAAAAAAAGATCTAAAGAAAAGTCTGGAAAAAAAGTCTGAAAAATGTCGGACAAAAGAAGTCTGAAAAAAAAGATCTGAAAATTGTCGGACAAAAAAAGTCTGGAAAAAATATCTGAAAAATGTCGGACAAAAAAAGTCTGAAAAAACTGTCCGAAAAAAAAGATCTGAAAAAAAGATCTGAAAAATGTCGTACAAAAGAAGTCTGAAAAAAAAGATCTGAAAATGTCGGACAAAAAAAGTCTGAAAAATGTCGGACAAAAAAAGTCTGAAAAAAAAGATCTGAAAATGTCAGACAAAAAAAGTCTGGAAAAAATATCTGAAAAATGTCGGACAAAAAAAGTCTGAAAAAACTGTCCGAAAAAAAAGATCTGAAAAAAAGATCTGAAAATTGTCGGACAAAAAAAGTCTGAAAAACATTTCCGAAAAAAAAGATCTGAAAATGTCTGAAAAAAAAGTGTGAAAAAAAAGATCTGAAAATTGTCGGACAAAAAAAGTCTGAAAAAACTGTCCGAAAAAAAAGATCTGAAAATTGTCGGACAAAAAAAGTCTGGAAAAAATATCTGTAAAATGTCGGACAAAAAAAGTCTGAAAAAACTGTCTGAAAAAAAAGATCTGAAAATGTCGGACTAAAAAAGATCTGAAAAAAATATCTGAAAATGTCGGACAAAAAAAGATCTGAAAATAATATCTGAAAAATGTCGGACAAAAAAAGATCTGAAAAAAAGATCTGAAAATGTCTGAAAAAAAAGTCTGAAAAAAAAGATCTGAAAATTGTCGGACGAAAAAAATCTGGAAAAAATATCTGAAAAATGTCGGACAAAAAAAGTCTGAAAAAACTGTCCGAAAAAAAAGATCTGAAAAAAAGATCTGAAAAATGTCGTACAAAAGAAGTCTGAAAAAAAAGATCTGAAAATGTCGGACAAAAAAAGTCTGAAAAATGTCGGACAAAAAAAGTCTGAAAAAAAGATCTGAAAATGTCGGACAAAAAAAGTCTGAAAAAACTGTCCGAAAAAAAAGATCTGAAAAAAAGATCTGAAAAATGTCGTACAAAAGAAGTCTGAAAAAAAAGATCTGAAAATGTCGGACAAAAAAAGTCTGAAAAAAAGATCTGAAAATGTCGGACAAAAAAAGTCTGAAAAAACTGTCCGAAAAAAAAGATCTGAAAATTGTCGGACAAAAAAAGTCTGAAAAAACTGTCCGAAAAAAAAGATCTGAAAATTGTCGGACAAAAAAAGTCTGGAAAAAATATCTGTAAAATGTCGGACAAAAAAAGTCTGAAAAAACTGTCTGAAAAAAAAGATCTGAAAATGTCGGACTAAAAAAGATCTGAAAAAAATATCTGAAAATGTCGGACAAAAAAAGATCTGAAAATAATATCTGAAAAATGTCGGACAAAAAAAGATCTGAAAAAAAGATCTGAAAATGTCTGAAAAAAAAGTCTGAAAAAAAAGATCTGAAAATTGTCGGACAAAAAAAGTCTGAAAAAACTGTCCGAAAAAAAAGATCTGAAAATGTCTGAAAAAAAATTCTAAAAAAAAAGATCTGAAAATTGTCGGACGAAAAAAATCTGGAAAAAATATCTGAAAAATGTCGGACAAAAAAAGTCTGAAAAAACTGTCCGAAAAAAAAGATCTGAAAAAAAGATCTGAAAAATGTCGTACAAAAGAAGTCTGAAAAAAAAGATCTGAAAATGTCGGACAAAAAAAGTCTGAAAAAAAGATCTGAAAATGTCGGACAAAAAAAGTCTGAAAAAACTGTCCGAAAAAAAAGATCTGAAAATTGTCGGACAAAAAAAGTCTGAAAAACATTTCCGAAAAAAAAGATCTGAAAATGTCTGAAAAAAAAGTCTGAAAAAAAAGATCTGAAAATTGTCGGACAAAAAAAGTCTGAAAAAACTGTCCGAAAAAAAAGATCTGAAAAAAAGATCTGAAAAATGTCGTACAAAAGAAGTCTAAAAAAAAAGATCTGAAAAAAAGATCTGAAAAATGTCGGACAAACGAAATCTGAAAAAAAAGATCTGAAAATTGTCGGACAAAAGAATTCTGAAATAACTGTCCGAAAAAAAAGATCTGAAAATGTCTGAAAAAAAAGTCTGAAAAAAAAGATCTGAAAAATGTCGGACTAAAAAAGATCTGAAAAAAATATCTGAAAATGTCGGACAAAAAAAGATCTGAAAATAATATCTGAAAAATGTCGGACAAAAAAAGATCTGAAAAAAAAGATCTGAAAATTGTCGGACAAAAGAATTCTGAAATAACTGTCCGAAAAAAAATATCTGAAAATGTCTGAAAAAAAAGTCTGAAAAAAAATATCTGAAAAATGTCGGACTAAAAAAGATCTGAAAAAAAACTTCTGAAAATTGTCGGACAAAAGAATTCTGAAATAACTGTCCGAAAAAAAATATCTGAAAATGTCGGACAAAAAAAGATCTGAAAAAAATATCTGAAAAATGTCGGACAAAAAAAGATCTGAAAAAAATATCTGAAAATGTCGGACAAAAAAAGATCTGAAAAAAATATCTGAAAAATGTCGGACAAAAAAAGATCTGAAAAAAAGATCTGAAAATGTCGGACAAAAAAAGTCTGAAAAAACTGTCCGAAAAAAAAGATCTGAAAAAAAGATCTGAAAAATGTCGTACAAAAGAAGTCTGAAAAAAAAGATCTGAAAATGTCGGACAAAAAAAGTCTGAAAAATGTCGGACAAAAAAAGTCTGAAAAAAAAGATCTGAAAATGTCGGACAAAAAAAGTCTGGAAAAAATATCTGAAAAATGTCGGACAAAAAAAGTCTGAAAACACTTTTTGAAAAAAAAGATCTGGAAATGTCTGAAAAAAAAGTCTGAAAAAAAATATCTGAAAAAAATATCTGAAAAATGTTGGACAAAAGAATTCTGAAAAAAAAGTCTGAAAACAAAGATCTGAAAAAAATATCTGAAAAATGTTGGACAAAAAAAGTTTAAAAAAAAAGATCTCAAAATTGTCGAACAAAAAGAGTCTGATAAAATAGAACTGAAAAATGACGGACAAAAAAAGTCTGAAAAAAACTGTCCGAAAAAAAAGATCTGAAAATATCGGACAAAAAAAGTCTGAAAAAACTGTCCGAAAAAAAAGATCTAAAGAAAAGTCTGGAAAAAAAGTCTGAAAAATGTCGGACAAAAGAAGTCTGAAAAAAAAGATCTGAAAATTGTCGGACAAAAAAAGTCTGGAAAAAATATCTGAAAAATGTCGGACAAAAAAAGTCTGAAAAAACTGTCCGAAAAAAAAGATCTGAAAAAAAGATCTGAAAAATGTCGTACAAAAGAAGTCTGAAAAAAAAGATCTGAAAATGTCGGACAAAAAAAGTCTGAAAAATGTCGGACAAAAAAAGTCTGAAAAAAAAGATCTGAAAATGTCAGACAAAAAAAGTCTGGAAAAAATATCTGAAAAATGTCGGACAAAAAAAGTCTGAAAAAAATATCTGAAAATGTCGGACAAAAAAAGATCTGAAAATAATATCTGAAAAATGTCGGACAAAAAAAGATCTGAAAAAAAGATCTGAAAATGTCTGAAAAAAAAGTCTGAAAAAAAAGATCTGAAAATTGTCGGACAAAAAAAGTCTGAAAAAACTGTCCGAAAAAAAAGATCTGAAAATGTCTGAAAAAAAATTCTGAAAAAAAAGATCTGAAAATTGTCGGACGAAAAAAATCTGGAAAAAATATCTGAAAAATGTCGGACAAAAAAAGTCTGAAAAAACTGTCCGAAAAAAAAGATCTGAAAAAAAGATCTGAAAAATGTCGTACAAAAGAAGTCTGAAAAAAAAGATCTGAAAATGTCGGACAAAAAAAGTCTGAAAAATATCGGACAAAAAAAGTCTGAAAAAAAGATCTGAAAATGTCGGACAAAAAAAGTCTGAAAAAACTGTCCGAAAAAAAAGATCTGAAAATTGTCGGACAAAAAAAGTCTGAAAAACATTTCCGAAAAAAAAGATCTGAAAATGTCTGAAAAAAAAGTCTGAAAAAAAAGATCTGAAAATTGTCGGACAAAAAAAGTCTGAAAAAACTGTCCGAAAAAAAAGATCTGAAAATGTCTGAAAAAAAATTCTGAAAAAAAAGATCTGAAAATTGTCGGACGAAAAAAATCTGGAAAAAATATCTGAAAAATGTCGGACAAAAAAAGTCTGAAAAAACTGTCCGAAAAAAAAGATCTGAAAAAAAGATCTGAAAAATGTCGTACAAAAGAAGTCTGAAAAAAAAGATCTGAAAAAAAGATCTGAAAAATGTCGGACAAACGAAATCTGAAAAAAAAGATCTGAAAATTGTCGGACAAAAGAATTCTGAAATAACTGTCCGAAAAAAAAGATCTGAAAATGTCTGAAAAAAAAGTCTGAAAAAAAAGATCTGAAAAATGTCGGACTAAAAAAGATCTGAAAAAAATATCTGAAAATGTCGGACAAAAAAAGATCTGAAAAAAAATATCTGAAAAATGTCGGACTAAAAAAGATCTGAAAAAAAACTTCTGAAAATTGTCGGACAAAAGAATTCTGAAATAACTGTCCGAAAAAAAATATCTGAAAATGTCGGACAAAAAAAGATCTGAAAAAAATATCTGAAAAATGTCGGACAAAAAAAGATCTGAAAAAAAGATCTGAAAATGTCGGACAAAAAAAGTCTGAAAAAACTGTCCGAAAAAAAAGATCTGAAAATAAAGATCTGAAAAATGTCGTACAAAAGAAGTCTGAAAAAAAAGATCTGAAAATGTCGGACAAAAAAAGTCTGGAAAAAATATCTGAAAAATGTCGGACAAAAAAAGTCTGAAAAAACTGTCCGAAAAAAAAGATCTGAAAAAAAGATCTGAAAATTGTCGGACAAAAAAAGTCTGAAAAACATTTCCGAAAAAAAAGATCTGAAAATGTCGGACAAAAAAAGTCTGGAAAAAATATCTGAAAAATGTAGGACAAAGGAAGTCTAAAAAAACTGTCCGAAAAAAAAGATCTGAAAAAATGTCTGGAAAAAAAGCCCGAAAAAAAGTCTGAAAAATGTCGGACAAACGAAATCTGAAAAAAAAGATCTGAAAATTGTCGGACAAAAAAAGTCTGAAAAACATTTCCGAAAAAAAAGATCTGAAAATGTCTGAAAAAAAAGTCTGAAAAAAAAGATCTGAAAATTGTCGGACAAAAAAAGTCTGAAAAAACTGTCCGAAAAAAAAGATCTGAAAATGTCTGAAAAAAAATTCTGAAAAAAAAGATCTGAAAATTGTCGGACGAAAAAAATCTGGAAAAAATATCTGAAAAATGTCGGACAAAAAAAGTCTGAAAAAACTGTCCGAAAAAAAAGATCTGAAAAAAAGATCTGAAAAATGTCGTACAAAAGAAGTCTGAAAAAAAAGATCTGAAAAAAAGATCTGAAAAATGTCGGACAAACGAAATCTGAAAAAAAAGATCTGAAAATTGTCGGACAAAAGAATTCTGAAATAACTGTCCGAAAAAAAAGATCTGAAAATGTCTGAAAAAAAAGTCTGAAAAAAAAGATCTGAAAAATGTCGGACTAAAAAAGATCTGAAAAAAATATCTGAAAATGTCGGACAAAAAAAGATCTGAAAAAAAATATCTGAAAAATGTCGGACTAAAAAAGATCTGAAAAAAAACTTCTGAAAATTGTCGGACAAAAGAATTCTGAAATAACTGTCCGAAAAAAAATATCTGAAAATGTCGGACAAAAAAAGATCTGAAAAAAATATCTGAAAAATGTCGGACAAAAAAAGATCTGAAAAAAAGATCTGAAAATGTCGGACAAAAAAAGTCTGAAAAAACTGTCCGAAAAAAAAGATCTGAAAATAAAGATCTGAAAAATGTCGTACAAAAGAAGTCTGAAAAAAAAGATCTGAAAATGTCGGACAAAAAAAGTCTGGAAAAAATATCTGAAAAATGTCGGACAAAAAAAGTCTGAAAAAACTGTCCGAAAAAAAAGATCTGAAAAAAAGATCTGAAAATTGTCGGACAAAAAAAGTCTGAAAAACATTTCCGAAAAAAAAGATCTGAAAATGTCGGACAAAAAAAGTCTGGAAAAAATATCTGAAAAATGTAGGACAAAGGAAGTCTAAAAAAACTGTCCGAAAAAAAAGATCTGAAAAAATGTCTGGAAAAAAAGCCCGAAAAAAAGTCTGAAAAATGTCGGACAAACGAAATCTGAAAAAAAAGATCTGAAAATTGTCGGACAAAAGAATTCTGAAATAACTGTCCGAAAAAAAAGATCTGAAAATGTCTGAAAAAAAAGTCTGAAAAAAAAGATCTGAAAATTGTCGGACAAAAAAAGTCTGGAAAAAATATCTGAAAAATATCGGACAAAAAAAGTCTGAAAAAACTGTCTGAAAAAAAAGATCTGAAAAAAAGATCTGAAAAATGTCGGACAAAAGAAGTCTAAAAAAACTGCCCGAAAAAAAAGATCTGAAAAAAAGTCTGGGAAAAAAGCCCGAAAAAAAGTCTGAAAAATGTCGGACAAACGAAATCTGAAAAAAAAGATCTGAAAATTGTCGGACAAAAGAATTCTGAAAAAACTGTCCGAAAAAAAAGATCTGAAAAAAAATCTGTAAAAAAAGTCCGAAAAAAAGTCTGAAAAAAAAGATCTGAAAAATGTCGGACTAAAAAAGATCTGAAAAAAAGATCTGAAAATGTCGGACAAAAAAAGATCTGAAAATAATATCTGAAAAATGTCGGACAAAAAAAGATCTGAAAATAATATCTGAAAAATATCGGACAAATAAAGTCTGAAAAAACTGTCTGAAAAAAAAGATCTGAAAAAAAGATCTGAAAAATGTCGGACAAAAGAAGTCTAAAAAAACTGCCCGAAAAAAAAGATCTGAAAAAAAGTCTGGGAAAAAAGCCCGAAAAAAAGTCTGAAAAATGTCGGACAAACGAAATCTGAAAAAAAAGATCTGAAAATTGTCGGACAAAAGAATTCTGAAAAAACTGTCCGAAAAAAAAGATCTGAAAAAAAATCTGTAAAAAAAGTCCGAAAAAAAGTCTGAAAAAAAAGATCTGAAAAATGTCGGACTAAAAAAGATCTGAAAAAAAGATCTGAAAATGTCGGACAAAAAAAGATCTGAAAATAATATCTGAAAAATGTCGGACAAAAAAAGATCTGAAAAAAAAGATCTGAAAATTGTCGGACAAAATAATTCTGAAATAAGTGTCCGAAAAAAAAGATCTGAAAATGTCTGAAAAAAAAGTCTGAAAAAAAATATCTGAAAAATGTCGGACTAAAAAAGATCTGAAAAAAAACTTCTGAAAATTGTCGGACAAAAGAATTCTGAAATAACTGTCCGAAAAAAAATATCTGAAAATGTCGGACAAAAAAAGATCTGAAAAAAATATCTGAAAAATGTCGGACAAAAAAAGATCTGAAAAAAAGATCTGAAAATGTCGGACAAAAAAAGATCTGAAAAAACTGTCCGAAAAAAAAGATCTGAAAAAAAGATCTGAAAAATGTCGTACAAAAGAAGTCTGAAAAAAAAGATCTGAAAATGTCGGACAAAAAAAGTCTGAAAAATGTCGGACAAAAAAAGTCTGAAAAAAAAGATCTGAAAATGTCGGACAAAAAAAGTCTGGAAAAAATATCTGAAAAATGTCGGACAAAAAAAGTCTGAAAAAACTGTCCGAAAAAAAAGATCTGAAAAAAAGATCTGAAAATTGTCGGACAAAAAAAGTCTGAAAAACATTTCCGAAAAAAAAGATCTGAAAATGTCGGACAAAAAAAGTCTGGAAAAAATATCTGAAAAATGTCGGACAAAGGAAGTCTAAAAAAACTGTCCGAAAAAAAAGATCTGAAAAAATGTCTGGAAAAAAAGCCCGAAAAAAAGTCTGAAAAATGTCGGACAAACGAAATCTGAAAAAAAAGATCTGAAAATTGTCGGACAAAAGAATTCTGAAATAACTGTCCGAAAAAAAAGATCTGTAAATGTCTGAAAAAAAAGTCTGAAAAAAAAGATCTGAAAACTGTCTGAAAAAAAAGATCTGAAAAAAAGATCTGAAAAATGTCGGACAAAAGAAGTCTAAAAAAACTGCCCGAAAAAAAAGATCTGAAAAAAAGTCTGGGAAAAAAGCCCGAAAAAAAGTCTGAAAAATGTCGGACAAACGAAATCTGAAAAAAAAGATCTGAAAATTGTCGGACAAAAGAATTCTGAAAAAACTGTCCGAAAAAAAAGATCTGAAAAAAAATCTGAAAAAAAAGTCTGAAAAAAAATATCTGAAAAAAAGATCTGAAAAATGTTGGACAAAAAAAGTTTAAAAAAAAAGATCTCAAAATTGTCGAACAAAAAAAGTCTGAAAAAAACTGTCCGAAAAAAAAGATCTGAAACAAAATATCTGAAAAATGTCGGACAAAAAAAGTCTGAAAAAACTGTCCGAAAAAAAAGATCTAAAGAAAAGTCTGGAAAAAAAGCCCGAAAAAAAGTCTGAAAAATGTCGGACAAAAGAAGTCTGAAAAAAAATATCTGAAAAATGTTGGACAAAAGAAGTCTGAAAAAACTGTCCGAAAAAAAAGATCTGAAAATTTCTGAAAAAAAAGTCTGAAAAAAAAGATCGGACAATAGAAGTCTGAAAAAACTTCTATTGACTTTTTTTTTTGCCAATGATTCAGACTCATTGCCTCCACAAAGTAGGTCAGTGGAAGGTTTGAGGGAGGGCCAAGGCGGGATCTCGTGGCAAATCGGAAGATGCCTGTTCCACTTCCTCGCAGGCTGCAGACGAGGAGAGTTTCTCCCATCGGGACAGGTCCCCTCTTCGGGCCAGCCCGGGAGATGGCGGCCAGCGCTGTGGCTTCTGTCACGCTGGGGATGAAGAAAATGAAACGAGGGGCATGCTTCATACCGATAACTCAAAAAAAGTGGCGGCACACAACAAGTGTATGCTTTTTTCATCGGGGACAGTGCAGCTGACCACAACGTCACGGGCTGAATTTGGAAATTTTGAATTAGAATTAGACTTTTTTCATTAATTTTTTCAACATATGATATATACAATATTGTATTTTTTTCCAAAAAAATTCAAAATGCAATACTATAACTTTTTTTTCATGACATTTTTTGAAAAACTATACTCTGACTTTTTTTCCAAGAAATTTTTCGACATATACGATACATTTTTTTAAATTATTTTTTTCAATATATTATACAATTTAATTTATTTTATGAATTTTTTTCGACATGCCTATGACTTTTTTTTCATGAAATCTTTTGACATATCATACAATGGATTTTTTTTAAAACAGTTTAAGCAAGTTTAGTGATGAAAATTAAAGTTTTACATGGAATTGAGGTCAGTGTGAAGGTTTGATGCAGAAAGGCCAACTATTATGTAAAAAATTTGTAAAAATATATTCCCTTTCATTTTCATCCTGTTTTGTATGTTTCCAATAAAAGAGATTTCTTTTGTGAAGAAATCACATATTCTTCATATAAATGCACATTTCAGTGTTTCTTGAGGAGAAATGCGTTCCTGAGTGGTTTTGGGTGAGAAAGACATATTAAGCGAGTTTAGTGATGAAAACTAGCGTTTTACATGGAATTCAGCTCAGAATGAAGATTTGATACTTGGAAGCGAATTCTAATGTAAAATTTGAGAAAACAATGTTTCTTTTCATATTCTGTCTCTTTTTTGTATTTTTCCAGTATAACAGATGTGTTTCTGTAAATAAATCACATATTCTTCATATAAATGCACATTTCAGTGTTTCTTAAGGAGAAATGCGTTCCTGAGTGGTTTTGGATGAGAAAGACATATTAAGCGAGTTTAGTGATGAAAACAAGAGTTTTGCATAGAATTGAGCTCAGAATGAAGATTTGATACTTGGAAGCAAATTCTAATGTAATATTTGAGAAAACAATGTTTCTTTTCATATTCTATCTCTTTTTTGTATGTTTCCAGTATAACAGATGTGTTTCTGTAAATAAATCACATATTCTTCATATAAATGCACATTTCAGTGTTTCTTAAGGAGAAATGCGTTCCTGAGTGGTTTTGGGTGAGAAAGACATATTAAGCGAGTTTAGTGATGAAAACTTGCGTTTTACATGGAATTCAGCTCAGAATGAAGATTTGATACTTGGAAGCGAATTCTAATGTAAAATTTGAGAAAACAATGTTTCTTTTCATATTCTGTCTCTTTTTTGTATTTTTCCAGTATAACAGAAGTGTTTCTGTAAATAAATCACATATTCTTCATATAAATGCACATTTCAGTGTTTCTTAAGGAGAAATGCGTTCCTGAGTGGTTTTGGATGAGAAAGACATATTAAGCGAGTTTAGTGATGAAAACAAGAGTTTTGCATAGAATTGAGCTCAGAATGAAGATTTGATACTTGGAAGCAAATTCTAATGTAATATTTGAGAAAACAATGTTTCTTTTCATATTCTATCTCTTTTTTGTATGTTTCCAGTATAACAGATGTGTTTCTGTAAATAAATCACATATTCTTCATATAAATGCACATTTCAGTGTTTCTTAAGGAGAAATGCGTTCCTGAGTGGTTTTGGATGAGAAAGACATATTAAGCTAGTTTAGTGATGAAAACAAGAGTTTTGCATAGAATTCAGCTCAGAATGAAGATTTGATACTTGGAAGCGAATTCTAATGTAAAATTTGAGAAAACAATGTTTCTTTTCATATTCTGTCTCTTTTTTGTATGTTTCCAGTATAACAGATGTGTTTCTGTAAATAAATCACATATTCTTCATATAAATGCACGTTTCAGTGTTTCTTGAGTAGAAATGCGTTCCTGAGTGGTTTTGGATGAGAAAGACATATTAAGCGAGTTTAGTGATGAAAACTAGCGTTTTACATGGAATTCAGCTCAGACTGACAGTTTGATGCCTGGAGTCCAAAACTATCATATTAGATTTTGGAAAACTGTGTTCCCTTTCATATTTATCCTTTTTTTTGTGTTTCCAATGCAAGAAATGTTTTTCTGTGAAGAAATTTCACATTTTTCATATGAATCCACTTTTCAGTGTTTCATGAGGAGAAATGCATTCTTTGGCTTAGTGATGAAAACTAGAGTTGTACATTGTGATCGTATAGTGGTACATTTCAACACAGGTTACAATTACATTGTAAAAGAATAAACATGAAATATATAAAACATATTTCCACATCCACATAGTTATATCAATTTAAAATGAATTAAAGCCGCAAGCGGCATTTCGCGGGTTATAGCCTTTATCGCTCAAAGCGCCCGCCTAGTGGTCGATTTGAATGAAACTTTCAGCTGATGTTTCAACTACTCTTGTGAACATATGCTGCAAGTTTGGAGATGATGGGCCAAAGGCTTGTGAAGTTAGGTCTATTGATGTGCTGAGGCACAACTCTTAGAAATGTATTGGTCAATATCTTCACAACGCAATAACATATCAACAAGCTTAATGCAACTTTTGATAAGCCTTGTCCAATAATGATTCGCAGAAAATATTCCAGCCTTCGGACCAACGGCTTAGGAGGAGATGTCAAAAATGTGTTTTTCAAAAAATCCAATATGGCGGAAAATATTTCCAGGTGCACTTTGGAGGTCTAAGAGGCTTTATTGTAGATCACACGGAGTTGCACATATGTGTAACATTTCAAGTCAATCGGACTTACGGTTTGAGGGGCGTGGCCTTTCCAAAATCGCATGTTTGGGCGTTAATTACCATGTGGCCGATTTGAATGAAACTTTCAGCAGATGTTTCAGCTACTCTTGTGAACATATGCTGCAAGTTTGGAGATGATGGGCCAAAGGCTTGTGAAGTTAGGTCTATTGATGTGCTGAGCCCGCCCCTTAAAAATTAATTGGTCAATATCTTCACAACACAATAACATATCAACAAGCTTTATGCAACCTTTGATGAGCCTGGTCCAATAATGATTCGCAGAAAATATGCCAGCAATCAGACCTACGGTTTAGGAGGAGATGTCAAAAATGTGTTTTTCAAAAAATTCAACATGGCGGAAAATTTAGTTGGTGGACTTTCGTGGTCCAAGAGACTTTTTTGTAGATCACATTCAGCAGCACATGTCTGTCAAATTTCAAATTGATAGGACTTATGGTGTGAGGGGGCTGGCCTTGAAAATTGTTATAGCGCCACCATGTGGCCAATTGTTTTCATATTTTATGTGAAGCATTATGACATCATGTACAGTTATGGTACCAAGTCTCATGTCTCTAGCTTGTTCCAGCTCACAGCAAATTGAGCAAAGGCATAATTTAGCATAAAATGCTAAATAGGCCACGCCCACATGCACCGATCAATATGACACTATAGATCTTGGTTAATACTTGCCAAAACTTACCAAATTTGATAAAATTCTGTCCACCGGATCTTGCGATACAAGTTTCTGATATTTGTGGCGCCCCCTATGTGTCAAGCAGAAAACGCTTTGGTATGCCTCTTCCCAAATATGTACTGAAGATATCTACCAAGATTTTTGATGATTTGACTAATGGTCAATGAATTATGGCTAATTTCCTGCTAAGTCCCTCCAATTGAAAAGTTTGTTGGTCAACAGATTCATAACACAATGAAGTATCAACACGCTTTATGAAACTTTAGATGACATTAGTCCAATAATGATCCACAGTAAATTTGGTAGCAATCGGACCTACGGTTTAGGAGGAGATGTCAAAAATCTGTTTTTCAAAAAATCCAATATGGCGGAAAATCTAGTTAGGCGGACGTTAGTGGTCTGAGCAGTCTGAGATCACACGGAGCTAGACATGTGTGTCGAGTTGAAAGTCAATCAGACTTATGGTGTGAGGGGCATAGCTTTTTCAAAATTGTGTGTTTGGGCGTTAATTACAGCGCCATCATGTGGCCGATTGGGGTCATAGTTCTTGAGAAGCAGCTGCACATCATTCCAGTTCCTATGCCAAGTTTCATGTTTCCATCTCATTCCAGCTCACGGCAAATTGTGCTTATTCGGCAGACAACGAATAATAATAATAAATTCACACAAAAACAAACTAACTTAATGTAATGTAATGCAAAATTAATTAAATGTACTGTTTACAAGTGTAGCTAGTGTGTTTCTTTTTCTTCTTTTTTGTTTCTTCTTAGTTTTTATCTTCCCTCAACAACAGAAGAATCCCACATGCAGCTAACTATGCTCTGCTGCCACCTCCAGGAACGCCATGGAACAAATCGGGCACGTTCCGCTCAACAAAGAGAAATGATTGAACACTTTTCCACACTGTGTAACAACTTTAATTATATTGAAAAAAAAGATCTGAAAATTGTCGGACAAAAAAAGTCTGAAAAAAAAGATCTGAAAATTGTCGGACAAAAACAGTCTGAAAAATGTCGGACAAAAAAAGTCTGGAAAGAATATCTGAAAAATGTCGGACAAAAAAAGATCTGAAAAAAAAGATCTGAAAATTGTCGGACAAAAAAAGTCTGAAAAAAAAGATCTGAAAATTGTCGGACAAAAAAAGTCTGAAAAAAAAGATCTGAAAATTGTCGGACAAAAAAAAGTCTGGAAAAAATATCTGAAAAATGTTGGACAAAAAAAGTCTGAAAAAAATGTCAGAAAAAAAAGATCTGAAAATGTCTGAAAAAAAAGTCTGAAAAAAAAGATCTGAAAATTGTCGGACAAAAAAAGTCTGAAAAAACTGTCCGAAAAAAAAGATCTGAAATAAAGATCTGAAAAATGTCGTACAAAAGAAGTCTGAAAAAAAAGATCTGAAAATGTCGGACAAAAAAAGTCTGGAAAAAATATCTGAAAAATGTCGGACAAAAAAAGTCTGAAAAAACTGTCCGAAAAAAAAGATCTGAAAATTGTCGGACAAAAAAAGTCTGAAAAACATTTCCGAAAAAAAAGATCTGAAAATGTCTGAAAAAAAATTCTGAAAAAAAAGATCTGAAAATTGTCGGACGAAAAAAATCTGGAAAAAATATCTGAAAAATGTCGGACAAAAAAAGTCTGAAAAAACTGTCCGAAAAAAAAGATCTGAAAAAAAGATCTGAAAAATGTCGTACAAAAGAAGTTTGAAAAAAAAGATCTGAAAATGTCGGACAAACGAAATCTGAAAAAAAAGATCTGAAAAATGTCGGACAAAAAAAGTCTGAAAAAAAAGATCTGAAAATGTCGGACAAACGAAATCTGAAAAAAAAGATCTGAAAAATGTCGGACTAAAAAAGATCTGAAAAAAATATCTGAAAATGTCGGACAAAAAAAGATCTGAAAATAATATCTGAAAAATGTCGGACAAAAAAAGATCTGAAAAAAAAGATCTGAAAATTGTCGGACAAAAGAATTCTGAAATAACTGTCCGAAAAAAAAGATCTGAAAATGTCTGAAAAAAAAGTCTGAAAAAAAAGATCTGAAAAATGTCGGACTAAAAAAGATCTGAAAAAAATATCTGAAAATGTCGGAAAAAAAAAGATCTGAAAAAAATATCTGAAAAATGTCGGACAAAAAAAGATCTGAAAAAAATATCTGAAAATGTCGGACAAAAAAAGTCTGAAAAAACTGTCCGAAAAAAAAGATCTGAAAAAAAGATCTGAAAAATGTCGTACAAAAGAAGTCTGAAAAAAAAGATCTGAAAATGTCGGACAAAAAAAGTCTGAAAAATGTCGGACAAAAAAAGTCTGAAAAAAAAGATCTGAAAATGTCGGACAAACGAAATCTGAAAAAAAAGATCTGAAAATTGTCGGACAAAAGAATTCTGAAAAAACTGTCCGAAAAAAAAGATCTGAAAAAAAATCTGTAAAAAAAGTCCGAAAAAAAGATCTGAAAAATGTCGGACAAAAAAAGTCTGAAAAAAAAGATCTGAAAATGTCGGACAAACGAAATCTGAAAAAAAAGATCTGAAAAATGTCGGACAAAAAAAGTCTGAAAAAAAAGATCTGAAAATGTCGGACAAACGAAATCTGAAAAAAAAGATCTGAAAATTGTCGGACAAACGAATTCTGAAAAAACTGTCCGAAAAAAAAGATCTGAAAAAAATCTGTAAAAAAAGTCCGAAAAAAAGTCTGAAAAATGTCGGACAAACGAAATCTGAAAAAAAAGATCTGAAAATTGTCGGACAAAAGAATTCTGAAATAACTGTCCGAAAAAAAAGATCTGAAAATGTCTGAAAAAAAAGTCTGAAAAAAAAGATCACACATGCAGCTAACTATGCTCTGCTGCCACCTCCAGGAACGCCATGGAACAAATCGGGCACGTTCCGCTCAACAAAGAGAAATGATTGAACACTTTTCCACACTGTGTAACAACTTTAATTATATTGAAAAAAAAGATCTGAAAATTGTCAGACAAAAAAAAGTCTGGAAAAAATATCTGAAAAATGTTGGACAAAAAAAGTCTGAAAAAAATGTCAGAAAAAAAAGATCTGAAAATGTCTGAAAAAACTGTCCGAAAAAAAAGATCTGAAAAAAAGATCTGAAAAATGTCATACAAAAGAAGTTTGAAAAAAAAGATCTGAAAATGTCGGACAAACGAAATCTGAAAAAAAAGATCTGAAAAATGTCGGACAAAAAAAGTCTGAAAAAAAAGATCTGAAAATGTCGGACAAACGAAATCTGAAAAAAAAGATCTGAAAATTGTCGGACAAAAGAATTCTGAAAAAACTGTCCGAAAAAAAAGATCTGAAAAAAAATCTGTAAAAAAAGTCCGAAAAAAAGTCTGAAAAATGTCGGACAAACGAAATCTGAAAAAAAAGATCTGAAAATTGTCGGACAAAAGAATTCTGAAATAACTGTCCGAAAAAAAAGATCTGAAAATGTCTGAAAAAAAAGTCTGAAAAAAAAGATCTGAAAAATGTCGGACTAAAAAAGATCTGAAAAAAATATCTGAAAATGTCGGACAAAAAAAGATCTGAAAATAATATCTGAAAAATGTCGGACAAAAAAAGATCTGACAAAAAAGATCTGAAAATTGTCGGACAAAAGAATTCTGAAATAACTGTCCGAAAAAAAAGATCTGAAAATGTCGGACTAAAAAAGATCTGAAAAAAATATCTGAAAATGTCGGACAAAAAAAGATCTGAAAAAAATATCTGAAAAATGTCGGACAAAAAAAGATCTGAAAAAAATATCTGAAAATGTCGGACAAAAAAAGTCTGAAAAAACTGTCCGAAAAAAAAGATCTGAAAAAAAGATCTGAAAAATGTCGTACAAAAGAAGTCTGAAAAAAAAGATCTGAAAATGTCGGACAAAAAAAGTCTGAAAAATGTCGGACAAAAAAAGTCTGAAAAAAAAGATCTGAAAATGTCGGACAAAAAAAGTCTGGAAAAAAGATCTGAAAAATGTCGGACAAAAAAAGTCTGAAAAAAAATATCTGAAAAATGTTGGACAAAAAAAGTATGAAAAAAATGTCTGAAAAAAAAGATCTGAAAATTGTCGGAAAAAAAAAGTCTGAAAAAACTGTCCGAAAAAAAAGATCTGAAAAAAAGATCTGAAAAATGTCGTACAAAAGAAGTCTGAAAAAAAAGATCTGAAAATGTCGGACAAAAAAAGTCTGAAAAAACTGTCCGAAAAAAAAGATCTGAAAATTGTCGGACAAAAAAAGTCTGAAAAACATTTCCGAAAAAAAAGATCTGAAAATGTCTGAAAAAAAATTCTGAAAAAAAAGATCTGAAAATTGTCGGACGAAAAAAATCTGGAAAAAATATTTGAAAAATGTCGGACAAAAAAAGTCTGAAAAAACTGTCCGAAAAAAAATATCTGAAAAAAAGATCTGAAAAATGTCGTACAAAAGAAGTTTGAAAAAAAAGATCTGAAAATGTCGGACAAACGAAATCTGAAAAAAAAGATCTGAAAAATGTCGGACAAAAAAAGTCTGAAAAAAAAGATCTGAAAATGTCGGACAAACGAAATCTGAAAAAAAAGATCTGAAAATTGTCGGACAAAAGAATTCTGAAAAAACTGTCCGAAAAAAAAGATCTGAAAAAAAGTCTGTAAAAAAAGTCCGAAAAAAAGTCTGAAAAATGTCGGACAAACGAAATCTGAAAAAAAAGATCTGAAAATTGTCGGACAAAAGAATTCTGAAATAACTGTCCGAAAAAAAAGATCTGAAAATGTCTGAAAAAAAATTCTGAAAAACAAGATCTGAAATATGTCGGACTAGAAAAGATCTGAAAAAAATATCTGAAAATGTCGGACAAAAAAAGATCTGAAAATTATATCTGAAAAATGTCGGACAAAAAAAGATCTGAAAAAAATATCTGAAAAATGTCGGACAAAAAAAGATCTGAAAAAAATATCTGAAAATGTCGGACAAAAAAAGTCTGAAAAAAAAGATCTGAAAATGTCGGACAAAAAAAGATCTGAAAAAAAGATCTGAAAAATGTCGTACAAAAGAAGTCTGAAAAAAAAGATCTGAAAATGTCGGACAAACGAAATCTGAAAAAAAAGATCTGAAAAAAAAGATCTGAAAATTGTCGGACAAAAGAATTCTGAAATAACTGTCCGAAAAAAAAGATCTGAAAATGTCTGAAAAAAAAGTCTGAAAAAAAAGATCTGAAAAATGTCGGACTAAAAAAGATCTGAAAAAAATATCTGAAAATGTCGGACAAAAAAAGATCTGAAAAAAATATCTGAAAAATGTCGGACAAAAAAAGATCTGAAAAAAATATCTGAAAATGTCGGACAAAAAAAGTCTGAAAAAACTGTCCGAAAAAAAAGATCTGAAAAAAAGATCTGAAAAATGTCGTACAAAAGAAGTCTGAAAAAAAAGATCTGAAAATGTCGGACAAAAAAAGTCTGAAAAATGTCGGACAAAAAAAGTCTGAAAAAAAAGATCTGAAAATGTCGGACAAAAAAAGTCTGGAATAAAGATCTGAAAAATGTCGGACAAAAAAAGTCTGAAAAAAAAGATCTGAAAAATGTCGGACTAAAAAAGATCTGAAAAAAATATCTGAAAATGTCGGACAAAAAAAGATCTGAAAAAAATATCTGAAAAATGTCGGACAAAAAAAGATCTGAAAAAAATATCTGAAAATGTCGGACAAAAAAAGTCTGAAAAAACTGTCCGAAAAAAAAGATCTGAAAAAAAGATCTGAAAAATGTCGTACAAAAGAAGTCTGAAAAAAAAGATCTGAAAATGTCGGACAAAAAAAGTCTGAAAAATGTCGGACAAAAAAAGTCTGAAAAAAAAGATCTGAAAATGTCGGACAAAAAAAGTCTGGAAAAAATATCTGAAAAATGTCGGACAAAGGAAGTCTAAAAAAATGTCCGAAAAAAAAGATCTGAAAAAATGTCTGGAAAAAAAGCCCGAAAAAAAGTCTGAAAAATGTCGGACAAACGAAATCTGAAAAAAAAGATCTGAAAATTGTCGGACAAAAGAATTCTGAAATAACTGTCCGAAAAAAAAGATCTGAAAATGTCTGAAAAAAAAGTCTGAAAAAAAAGATCTGAAAATTGTCGGACAAAAAAAGTCTGGAAAAAATATCTGAAAAATATCGGACAAAAAAAGTCTGAAAAAACTGTCTGTAAAAAAAGATCTGAAAAAAAGATCTGAAAAATGTCGGACAAAAGAAGTCTAAAAAAACTGCCCGAAAAAAAAGATCTGAAAAAAAGTCTGGGAAAAAAGCCCGAAAAAAAGTCTAAAAAATGTCGGACAAACAAAATCTGAAAAAAAAGATCTGAAAATTGTCGGACAAAAGAATTCTGAAAAAACTGTCCGAAAAAAAAGATCTGAAAAAAAATCTGTAAAAAAAGTCCGAAAAAAATTCTGAAAAATGTCGGACTAAAAAAGATCTGAAAAAAAGATCTGAAAATGTCGGACAAAAAAAGATCTGAAAAAAATATCTGAAAAATGTCGGACAAAAAAAGATCTGAAAAAAATATCTGAAAATGTCGGACAATAAAAGATCTGAAAATAATATCTGAAAAATGTCGGACAAAAAAAGATCTGAAAAAAAACTTCTGAAAATTGTCGGAAAAAAGAATTCTGAAATAACTGTCCGAAAAAAAATATCTGAAAATGTCGGACAAAAAAAGTCTGAAAAAACTGTCTGAAAAAAAAGTCTGAAAAAAAAGATCTGAAAATTGTCGGACAAAAAAAGTCTGAAAAAACTGTCCGAAAAAAAAGATCTGAAAATGTCTGAAAAAAAATTCTGAAAAAAAAGATCTGAAAATTGTCGGACGAAAAAAATCTGGAAAAAATATCTGAAAAATGTCGGACAAAAAAAGTCTGAAAAAACTGTCCGAAAAAAAAGATCTGAAAAAAAGATCTGAAAAATGTCGTACAAAAGAAGTCTAAAAAAAAAGATCTGAAAAAAAGATCTGAAAAATGTCGGACAAACGAAATCTGAAAAAAAAGATCTGAAAATTGTCGGACAAAAGAATTATGAAATAACTGTCCGAAAAAAAAGATCTGAAAATGTCTGAAAAAAAAGTCTGAAAAAAAAGATCTGAAAAATGTCGGACTAAAAAAGATCTGAAAAAAATATCTGAAAATGTCGGACAAAAAAAGATCTGAAAATAATATCTGAAAAATGTCGGACAAAAAAACATCTGAAAAAAAAGATCTGAAAATTGTCGGACAAAAGAATTCTGAAATAACTGTCCGAAAAAAAAGATCTGAAAATGTCTGAAAAAAAAGTCTGAAAAAAAATATCTGAAAAATGTCGGACTAAAAAAGATCTGAAAAAAAACTTCTGAAAATTGTCGGACAAAAGAATTCTGAAATAACTGTCCGAAAAAAAATATCTGAAAATGTCGGACAAAAAAAGATCTGAAAAAAATATCTGAAAAATGTCGGACAAAAAAAGATCTGAAAAAAATATCTGAAAATGTCGGACAAAAAAAGATCTGAAAAAAATATCTGAAAAATGTCGGACAAAAAAAGATCTGAAAAAAAGATCTGAAAATGTCGGACAAAAAAAGTCTGAAAAAACTGTCCGAAAAAAAAGATCTGAAAAAAAGATCTGAAAAATGTCGTACAAAAGAAGTCTGAAAAAAAAGATCTGAAAATGTCGGACAAAAAAAGTCTGAAAAATGTCGGACAAAAAAAGTCTGAAAAAAAAGATCTGAAAATGTCGGACAAAAAAAGTCTGGAAAAAATATCTGAAAAATGTCGGACAAAAAAAGTCTGAAAACACTTTTTGAAAAAAAAGATCTGGAAATGTCTGAAAAAAAAGTCTGAAAAAAAATATCTGAAAAAAATATCTGAAAAATGTTGGACAAAAGAATTCTGAAAAAAAAGTCTGAAAACAAAGATCTGAAAAAAATATCTGAAAAATGTTGGACAAAAAAAGTTTAAAAAAAAAGATCTCAAAATTGTCGAACAAAAAGAGTCTGATAAAATAGAACTGAAAAATGACGGACAAAAAAAGTCTGAAAAAAACTGTCCGAAAAAAAAGATCTGAAAAAAAGATCTGAAAATTGTCGGACGAAAAAAATCTGGAAAAAATATCTGAAAAATGTCGGACAAAAAAAGTCTGAAAAAACTGTCCGAAAAAAAAGATCTGAAAAAAAGATCTGAAAAATGTCGTACAAAAGAAGTCTGAAAAAAAAGATCTGAAAAAAAACTTCTGAAAATTGTCGGACAAAAGAATTCTGAAATAACTGTCCGAAAAAAAATATCTGAAAATGTCGGACAAAAAAAGTCTGGAAAAAATATCTGAAAAATGTAGGACAAAGGAAGTCTAAAAAAACTGTCCGAAAAAAAAGATCTGAAAAAATGTCTGGAAAAAAAGCCCGAAAAAAAGTCTGAAAAATGTCGGACAAACGAAATCTGAAAAAAAAGATCTGAAAATTGTCGGACAAAAGAATTCTGAAATAACTGTCCGAAAAAAAAGATCTGAAAATGTCTGAAAAAAAAGTCTGAAAAAAAAGATCTGAAAATTGTCGGACAAAAAAAGTCTGGAAAAAATATCTGAAAAATATCGGACAAAAAAAGTCTGAAAAAACTGTCTGAAAAAAAAGATCTGAAAAAAAGATCTGAAAAATGTCGGACAAAAGAAGTCTAAAAAAACTGCCCGAAAAAAAAGATCTGAAAAAAAGTCTGGGAAAAAAGCCCGAAAAAAAGTCTGAAAAATGTCGGACAAACGAAATCTGAAAAAAAAGATCTGAAAATTGTCGGACAAAAGAATTCTGAAAAAACTGTCCGAAAAAAAAGATCTGAAAAAAAATCTGTAAAAAAAGTCCGAAAAAAAGTCTGAAAAAAAAGATCTGAAAAATGTCGGACTAAAAAAGATCTGAAAAAAAGATCTGAAAATGTCGGACAAAAAAAGATCTGAAAATAATATCTGAAAAATGTCGGACAAAAAAAGATCTGAAAATAATATCTGAAAAATATCGGACAAAAAAAGTCTGAAAAAACTGTCTGAAAAAAAAGATCTGAAAAAAAGATCTGAAAAATGTCGGACAAAAGAAGTCTAAAAAAACTGCCCGAAAAAAAAGATCTGAAAAAAAGTCTGGGAAAAAAGCCCGAAAAAAAGTCTGAAAAATGTCGGACAAACGAAATCTGAAAAAAAAGATCTGAAAATTGTCGGACAAAAGAATTCTGAAAAAACTGTCCGAAAAAAAAGATCTGAAAAAAAATCTGTAAAAAAAGTCCGAAAAAAAGTCTGAAAAAAAAGATCTGAAAAATGTCGGACTAAAAAAGATCTGAAAAAAAGATCTGAAAATGTCGGACAAAAAAAGATCTGAAAATAATATCTGAAAAATGTCGGACAAAAAAAGATCTGAAAAAAAAGATCTGAAAATTGTCGGACAAAATAATTCTGAAATAAGTGTCCGAAAAAAAAGATCTGAAAATGTCTGAAAAAAAAGTCTGAAAAAAAATATCTGAAAAATGTCGGACTAAAAAAGATCTGAAAAAAAACTTCTGAAAATTGTCGGACAAAAGAATTCTGAAATAACTGTCCGAAAAAAAATATCTGAAAATGTCGGACAAAAAAAGATCTGAAAAAAATATCTGAAAAATGTCGGACAAAAAAAGATCTGAAAAAAAGATCTGAAAATGTCGGACAAAAAAAGATCTGAAAAAACTGTCCGAAAAAAAAGATCTGAAAAAAAGATCTGAAAAATGTCGTACAAAAGAAGTCTGAAAAAAAAGATCTGAAAATGTCGGACAAAAAAAGTCTGAAAAATGTCGGACAAAAAAAGTCTGAAAAAAAAGATCTGAAAATGTCGGACAAAAAAAGTCTGGAAAAAATATCTGAAAAATGTCGGACAAAAAAAGTCTGAAAAAACTGTCCGAAAAAAAAGATCTGAAAAAAAGATCTGAAAATTGTCGGACAAAAAAAGTCTGAAAAACATTTCCGAAAAAAAAGATCTGAAAATGTCGGACAAAAAAAGTCTGGAAAAAATATCTGAAAAATGTCGGACAAAGGAAGTCTAAAAAAACTGTCCGAAAAAAAAGATCTGAAAAAATGTCTGGAAAAAAAGCCCGAAAAAAAGTCTGAAAAATGTCGGACAAACGAAATCTGAAAAAAAAGATCTGAAAATTGTCGGACAAAAGAATTCTGAAATAACTGTCCGAAAAAAAAGATCTGAAAATGTCTGAAAAAAAAGTCTGAAAAAAAAGATCTGAAAACTGTCTGAAAAAAAAGATCTGAAAAAAAGATCTGAAAAATGTCGGACAAAAGAAGTCTAAAAAAACTGCCCGAAAAAAAAGATCTGAAAAAAAGTCTGGGAAAAAAGCCCGAAAAAAAGTCTGAAAAATGTCGGACAAACGAAATCTGAAAAAAAAGATCTGAAAATTGTCGGACAAAAGAATTCTGAAAAAACTGTCCGAAAAAAAAGATCTGAAAAAAAATCTGAAAAAAAAGTCTGAAAAAAAATATCTGAAAAAAAGATCTGAAAAATGTTGGACAAAAAAAGTTTAAAAAAAAAGATCTCAAAATTGTCGAACAAAAAAAGTCTGAAAAAAACTGTCCGAAAAAAAAGATCTGAAACAAAATATCTGAAAAATGTCGGACAAAAAAAGTCTGAAAAAACTGTCCGAAAAAAAAGATCTAAAGAAAAGTCTGGAAAAAAAGCCCGAAAAAAAGTCTGAAAAATGTCGGACAAAAGAAGTCTGAAAAAAAATATCTGAAAAATGTTGGACAAAAGAAGTCTGAAAAAACTGTCCGAAAAAAAAGATCTGAAAATTTCTGAAAAAAAAGTCTGAAAAAAAAGATCTGAAAAAGATCGGACAATAGAAGTCTGAAAAAACTTCTATTGACTTTTTTTTTTGCCAATGATTCAGACTCATTGCCTCCACAAAGTAGGTCAGTGGAAGGTTTGAGGGAGGGCCAAGGCGGGATCTCGTGGCAAATCGGAAGATGCCTGTTCCACTTCCTCGCAGGCTGCAGACGAGGAGAGTTTCTCCCATCGGGACAGGTCCCCTCTTCGGGCCAGCCCGGGAGATGGCGGCCAGCGCTGTGGCTTCTGTCACGCTGGGGATGAAGAAAATGAAACGAGGGGCATGCTTCATACCGATAACTCAAAAAAAGTGGCGGCACACAACAAGTGTATGCTTTTTTCATCGGGGACAGTGCAGCTGACCACAACGTCACGGGCTGAATTTGGAAATTTTGAATTAGAATTAGACTTTTTTCATTAATTTTTTCAACATATGATATATACAATATTGTATTTTTTTCCAAAAAAATTCAAAATGCAATACTATAACTTTTTTTTCATGACATTTTTTGAAAAACTATACTCTGACTTTTTTTCCAAGAAATTTTTCGACATATACGATACATTTTTTTAAATTATTTTTTTCAATATATTATACAATTTAATTTATTTTATGAATTTTTTTCGACATGCCTATGACTTTTTTTTCATGAAATCTTTTGACATATCATACAATGGATTTTTTTTAAAACAGTTTAAGCAAGTTTAGTGATGAAAATTAAAGTTTTACATGGAATTGAGGTCAGTGTGAAGGTTTGATGCAGAAAGGCCAACTATTATGTAAAAAATTTGTAAAAATATATTCCCTTTCATTTTCATCCTGTTTTGTATGTTTCCAATAAAAGAGATTTCTTTTGTGAAGAAATCACATATTCTTCATATAAATGCACATTTCAGTGTTTCTTGAGGAGAAATGCGTTCCTGAGTGGTTTTGGGTGAGAAAGACATATTAAGCGAGTTTAGTGATGAAAACTAGCGTTTTACATGGAATTCAGCTCAGAATGAAGATTTGATACTTGGAAGCGAATTCTAATGTAAAATTTGAGAAAACAATGTTTCTTTTCATATTCTGTCTCTTTTTTGTATTTTTCCAGTATAACAGATGTGTTTCTGTAAATAAATCACATATTCTTCATATAAATGCACATTTCAGTGTTTCTTAAGGAGAAATGCGTTCCTGAGTGGTTTTGGATGAGAAAGACATATTAAGCGAGTTTAGTGATGAAAACAAGAGTTTTGCATAGAATTGAGCTCAGAATGAAGATTTGATACTTGGAAGCAAATTCTAATGTAATATTTGAGAAAACAATGTTTCTTTTCATATTCTATCTCTTTTTTGTATGTTTCCAGTATAACAGATGTGTTTCTGTAAATAAATCACATATTCTTCATATAAATGCACATTTCAGTGTTTCTTAAGGAGAAATGCGTTCCTGAGTGGTTTTGGGTGAGAAAGACATATTAAGCGAGTTTAGTGATGAAAACTTGCGTTTTACATGGAATTCAGCTCAGAATGAAGATTTGATACTTGGAAGCGAATTCTAATGTAAAATTTGAGAAAACAATGTTTCTTTTCATATTCTGTCTCTTTTTTGTATTTTTCCAGTATAACAGAAGTGTTTCTGTAAATAAATCACATATTCTTCATATAAATGCACATTTCAGTGTTTCTTAAGGAGAAATGCGTTCCTGAGTGGTTTTGGATGAGAAAGACATATTAAGCGAGTTTAGTGATGAAAACAAGAGTTTTGCATAGAATTGAGCTCAGAATGAAGATTTGATACTTGGAAGCAAATTCTAATGTAATATTTGAGAAAACAATGTTTCTTTTCATATTCTATCTCTTTTTTGTATGTTTCCAGTATAACAGATGTGTTTCTGTAAATAAATCACATATTCTTCATATAAATGCACATTTCAGTGTTTCTTAAGGAGAAATGCGTTCCTGAGTGGTTTTGGATGAGAAAGACATATTAAGCTAGTTTAGTGATGAAAACAAGAGTTTTGCATAGAATTGAGCTCAGAATGAAGATTTGATACTTGGAAGCGAATTCTAATGTAAAATTTGAGAAAACAATGTTTCTTTTCATATTCTGTCTCTTTTTTGTATGTTTCCAGTATAACAGATGTGTTTCTGTAAATAAATCACATATTCTTCATATAAATGCACGTTTCAGTGTTTCTTGAGTAGAAATGCGTTCCTGAGTGGTTTTGGATGAGAAAGACATATTAAGCGAGTTTAGTGATGAAAACTAGCGTTTTACATGGAATTCAGCTCAGACTGACAGTTTGATGCCTGGAGTCCAAAACTATCATATTAGATTTTGGAAAACTGTGTTCCCTTTCATATTTATCCTTTTTTTTGTGTTTCCAATGCAAGAAATGTTTTTCTGTGAAGAAATTTCACATTTTTCATATGAATCCACTTTTCAGTGTTTCATGAGGAGAAATGCATTCTTTGGCTTAGTGATGAAAACTAGAGTTGTACATTGTGATCGTATAGTGGTACATTTCAACACAGGTTACAATTACATTGTAAAAGAATAAACATGAAATATATAAAACATATTTCCACATCCACATAGTTATATCAATTTAAAATGAATTAAAGCCGCAAGCGGCATTTCGCGGGTTATAGCCTTTATCGCTCAAAGCGCCCGCCTAGTGGTCGATTTGAATGAAACTTTCAGCTGATGTTTCAACTACTCTTGTGAACATATGCTGCAAGTTTGGAGATGATGGGCCAAAGGCTTGTGAAGTTAGGTCTATTGATGTGCTGAGGCACAACTCTTAGAAATGTATTGGTCAATATCTTCACAACGCAATAACATATCAACAAGCTTAATGCAACTTTTGATAAGCCTTGTCCAATAATGATTCGCAGAAAATATTCCAGCCTTCGGACCAACGGCTTAGGAGGAGATGTCAAAAATGTGTTTTTCAAAAAATCCAATATGGCGGAAAATATTTCCAGGTGCACTTTGGAGGTCTAAGAGGCTTTATTGTAGATCACACGGAGTTGCACATATGTGTAACATTTCAAGTCAATCGGACTTACGGTTTGAGGGGCGTGGCCTTTCCAAAATCGCATGTTTGGGCGTTAATTACCATGTGGCCGATTTGAATGAAACTTTCAGCAGATGTTTCAGCTACTCTTGTGAACATATGCTGCAAGTTTGGAGATGATGGGCCAAAGGCTTGTGAAGTTAGGTCTATTGATGTGCTGAGCCCGCCCCTTAAAAATTAATTGGTCAATATCTTCACAACACAATAACATATCAACAAGCTTTATGCAACCTTTGATGAGCCTGGTCCAATAATGATTCGCAGAAAATATGCCAGCAATCAGACCTACGGTTTAGGAGGAGATGTCAAAAATGTGTTTTTCAAAAAATTCAACATGGCGGAAAATTTAGTTGGTGGACTTTCGTGGTCCAAGAGACTTTTTTGTAGATCACATTCAGCAGCACATGTCTGTCAAATTTCAAATTGATAGGACTTATGGTGTGAGGGGGCTGGCCTTGAAAATTGTTATAGCGCCACCATGTGGCCAATTGTTTTCATATTTTATGTGAAGCATTATGACATCATGTACAGTTATGGTACCAAGTCTCATGTCTCTAGCTTGTTCCAGCTCACAGCAAATTGAGCAAAGGCATAATTTAGCATAAAATGCTAAATAGGCCACGCCCACATGCACCGATCAATATGACACTATAGATCTTGGTTAATACTTGCCAAAACTTACCAAATTTGATAAAATTCTGTCCACCGGATCTTGCGATACAAGTTTCTGATATTTGTGGCGCCCCCTATGTGTCAAGCAGAAAACGCTTTGGTATGCCTCTTCCCAAATATGTACTGAAGATATCTACCAAGATTTTTGATGATTTGACTAATGGTCAATGAATTATGGCTAATTTCCTGCTAAGTCCCTCCAATTGAAAAGTTTGTTGGTCAACAGATTCATAACACAATGAAGTATCAACACGCTTTATGAAACTTTAGATGACATTAGTCCAATAATGATCCACAGTAAATTTGGTAGCAATCGGACCTACGGTTTAGGAGGAGATGTCAAAAATCTGTTTTTCAAAAAATCCAATATGGCGGAAAATCTAGTTAGGCGGACGTTAGTGGTCTGAGCAGTCTGAGATCACACGGAGCTAGACATGTGTGTCGAGTTGAAAGTCAATCAGACTTATGGTGTGAGGGGCATAGCTTTTTCAAAATTGTGTGTTTGGGCGTTAATTACAGCGCCATCATGTGGCCGATTGGGGTCATAGTTCTTGAGAAGCAGCTGCACATCATTCCAGTTCCTATGCCAAGTTTCATGTTTCCATCTCATTCCAGCTCACGGCAAATTGTGCTTATTCGGCAGACAACGAATAATAATAATAAATTCACACAAAAACAAACTAACTTAATGTAATGTAATGCAAAATTAATTAAATGTACTGTTTACAAGTGTAGCTAGTGTGTTTCTTTTTCTTCTTTTTTGTTTCTTCTTAGTTTTTATCTTCCCTCAACAACAGAAGAATCCCACATGCAGCTAACTATGCTCTGCTGCCACCTCCAGGAACGCCATGGAACAAATCGGGCACGTTCCGCTCAACAAAGAGAAATGATTGAACACTTTTCCACACTGTGTAACAACTTTAATTATATTGAAAAAAAAGATCTGAAAATTGTCGGACAAAAAAAGTCTGAAAAAAAAGATCTGAAAATTGTCGGACAAAAACAGTCTGAAAAATGTCGGACAAAAAAAGTCTGGAAAGAATATCTGAAAAATGTCGGACAAAAAAAGATCTGAAAAAAAAGATCTGAAAATTGTCGGACAAAAAAAGTCTGAAAAAAAAGATCTGAAAATTGTCGGACAAAAAAAGTCTGAAAAAAAAGATCTGAAAATTGTCGGACAAAAAAAAGTCTGGAAAAAATATCTGAAAAATGTTGGACAAAAAAAGTCTGAAAAAAATGTCAGAAAAAAAAGATCTGAAAATGTCTGAAAAAAAAGTCTGAAAAAAAAGATCTGAAAATTGTCGGACAAAAAAAGTCTGAAAAAACTGTCCGAAAAAAAAGATCTGAAATAAAGATCTGAAAAATGTCGTACAAAAGAAGTCTGAAAAAAAAGATCTGAAAATGTCGGACAAAAAAAGTCTGGAAAAAATATCTGAAAAATGTCGGACAAAAAAAGTCTGAAAAAACTGTCCGAAAAAAAAGATCTGAAAATTGTCGGACAAAAAAAGTCTGAAAAACATTTCCGAAAAAAAAGATCTGAAAATGTCTGAAAAAAAATTCTGAAAAAAAAGATCTGAAAATTGTCGGACGAAAAAAATCTGGAAAAAATATCTGAAAAATGTCGGACAAAAAAAGTCTGAAAAAACTGTCCGAAAAAAAAGATCTGAAAAAAAGATCTGAAAAATGTCGTACAAAAGAAGTTTGAAAAAAAAGATCTGAAAATGTCGGACAAACGAAATCTGAAAAAAAAGATCTGAAAAATGTCGGACAAAAAAAGTCTGAAAAAAAAGATCTGAAAATGTCGGACAAACGAAATCTGAAAAAAAAGATCTGAAAAATGTCGGACTAAAAAAGATCTGAAAAAAATATCTGAAAATGTCGGACAAAAAAAGATCTGAAAATAATATCTGAAAAATGTCGGACAAAAAAAGATCTGAAAAAAAAGATCTGAAAATTGTCGGACAAAAGAATTCTGAAATAACTGTCCGAAAAAAAAGATCTGAAAATGTCTGAAAAAAAAGTCTGAAAAAAAAGATCTGAAAAATGTCGGACTAAAAAAGATCTGAAAAAAATATCTGAAAATGTCGGAAAAAAAAAGATCTGAAAAAAATATCTGAAAAATGTCGGACAAAAAAAGATCTGAAAAAAATATCTGAAAATGTCGGACAAAAAAAGTCTGAAAAAACTGTCCGAAAAAAAAGATCTGAAAAATGTCGTACAAAAGAAGTCTGAAAAAAAAGATCTGAAAATGTCGGACAAAAAAAGTCTGAAAAATGTCGGACAAAAAAAGTCTGAAAAAAAAGATCTGAAAATGTCGGACAAACGAAATCTGAAAAAAAAGATCTGAAAATTGTCGGACAAAAGAATTCTGAAAAAACTGTCCGAAAAAAAAGATCTGAAAAAAAATCTGTAAAAAAAGTCCGAAAAAAAGATCTGAAAAATGTCGGACAAAAAAAGTCTGAAAAAAAAGATCTGAAAATGTCGGACAAACGAAATCTGAAAAAAAAGATCTGAAAAATGTCGGACAAAAAAAGTCTGAAAAAAAAGATCTGAAAATGTCGGACAAACGAAATCTGAAAAAAAAGATCTGAAAATTGTCGGACAAACGAATTCTGAAAAAACTGTCCGAAAAAAAAGATCTGAAAAAAATCTGTAAAAAAAGTCCGAAAAAAAGTCTGAAAAATGTCGGACAAACGAAATCTGAAAAAAAAGATCTGAAAATTGTCGGACAAAAGAATTCTGAAATAACTGTCCGAAAAAAAAGATCTGAAAATGTCTGAAAAAAAAGTCTGAAAAAAAAGATCACACATGCAGCTAACTATGCTCTGCTGCCACCTCCAGGAACGCCATGGAACAAATCGGGCACGTTCCGCTCAACAAAGAGAAATGATTGAACACTTTTCCACACTGTGTAACAACTTTAATTATATTGAAAAAAAAGATCTGAAAATTGTCAGACAAAAAAAAGTCTGGAAAAAATATCTGAAAAATGTTGGACAAAAAAAGTCTGAAAAAAATGTCAGAAAAAAAAGATCTGAAAATGTCTGAAAAAACTGTCCGAAAAAAAAGATCTGAAAAAAAGATCTGAAAAATGTCATACAAAAGAAGTTTGAAAAAAAAGATCTGAAAATGTCGGACAAACGAAATCTGAAAAAAAAGATCTGAAAAATGTCGGACAAAAAAAGTCTGAAAAAAAAGATCTGAAAATGTCGGACAAACGAAATCTGAAAAAAAAGATCTGAAAATTGTCGGACAAAAGAATTCTGAAATAACTGTCCGAAAAAAAAGATCTGAAAATGTCTGAAAAAAAAGTCTGAAAAAAAAGATCACACATGCAGCTAACTATGCTCTGCTGCCACCTCCAGGAACGCCATGGAACAAATCGGGCACGTTCCGCTCAACAAAGAGAAATGATTGAACACTTTTCCACACTGTGTAACAACTTTAATTATATTGAAAAAAAAGATCTGAAAATTGTCAGACAAAAAAAAGTCTGGAAAAAATATCTGAAAAATGTTGGACAAAAAAAGTCTGAAAAAAATGTCAGAAAAAAAAGATCTGAAAATGTCTGAAAAAACTGTCCGAAAAAAAAGATCTGAAAAAAAGATCTGAAAAATGTCATACAAAAGAAGTTTGAAAAAAAAGATCTGAAAATGTCGGACAAACGAAATCTGAAAAAAAAGATCTGAAAAATGTCGGACAAAAAAAGTCTGAAAAAAAAGATCTGAAAATGTCGGACAAACGAAATCTGAAAAAAAAGATCTGAAAATTGTCGGACAAAAGAATTCTGAAAAAACTGTCCGAAAAAAAAGATCTGAAAAAAAATCTGTAAAAAAAGTCCGAAAAAAAGTCTGAAAAATGTCGGACAAACGAAATCTGAAAAAAAAGATCTGAAAATTGTCGGACAAAAGAATTCTGAAATAACTGTCCGAAAAAAAAGATCTGAAAATGTCTGAAAAAAAAGTCTGAAAAAAAAGATCTGAAAAATGTCGGACTAAAAAAGATCTGAAAAAAATATCTGAAAATGTCGGACAAAAAAAGATCTGAAAATAATATCTGAAAAATGTCGGACAAAAAAAGATCTGAAAAAAAAGATCTGAAAATTGTCGGACAAAAGAATTCTGAAATAACTGTCCGAAAAAAAAGATCTGAAAATGTCGGACTAAAAAAGATCTGAAAAAAATATCTGAAAATGTCGGACAAAAAAAGATCTGAAAAAAATATCTGAAAAATGTCGGACAAAAAAAGATCTGAAAAAAATATCTGAAAATGTCGGACAAAAAAAGTCTGAAAAAACTGTCCGAAAAAAAAGATCTGAAAAAAAGATCTGAAAAATGTCGTACAAAAGAAGTCTGAAAAAAAAGATCTGAAAATGTCGGACAAAAAAAGTCTGAAAAATGTCGGACAAAAAAAGTCTGAAAAAAAAGATCTGAAAATGTCGGACAAAAAAAGTCTGGAAAAAAGATCTGAAAAATGTCGGACAAAAAAAGTCTGAAAAAAAAGATCTGAAAAATGTCGGACTAAAAAAGATCTGAAAAAAATATCTGAAAATGTCGGACAAAAAAAGATCTGAAAAAAATATCTGAAAAATGTCGGACAAAAAAAGTCTGAAAAAAAAGATCTGAAAATGTCGGACAAACGAAATCTGAAAAAAAAGATCTGAAAAATGTCGTACAAAAGAAGTCTGAAAAAAAAGATCTGAAAATGTCGGACAAAAAAAGTCTGAAAAAACTGTCCGAAAAAAAAGATCTGAAAATTGTCGGACAAAAAAAGTCTGAAAAACATTTCCGAAAAAAAAGATCTGAAAATGTCTGAAAAAAAAGTCTGAAAAAAAAGATCTGAAAATTGTCGGACAAAAAAAGTCTGAAAAACATTTCCGAAAAAAAAGATCTGAAAATGTCTGAAAAAAAATTCTGAAAAAAAAGATCTGAAAATTGTCGGACAAACGAAATCTGAAAAAAAAGATCTGAAAAATGTCGGACAAAAAAAGTCTGAAAAAAAAGATCTGAAAATGTCTGAAAAAAAATTCTGAAAAACAAGATCTGAAATATGTCGGACTAGAAAAGATCTGAAAAAAATATCTGAAAATGTCGGACAAAAAAAGATCTGAAAATTATATCTGAAAAATGTCGGACAAAAAAAGATCTGAAAAAAATATCTGAAAAATGTCGGACAAAAAAAGATCTGAAAAAAATATCTGAAAATGTCGGACAAAAAAAGTCTGAAAAAAAAGATCTGAAAATGTCGGACAAAAAAAGATCTGAAAAAAAGATCTGAAAAATGTCGTACAAAAGAAGTCTGAAAAAAAAGATCTGAAAATGTCGGACAAACGAAATCTGAAAAAAAAGATCTGAAAAAAAAGATCTGAAAATTGTCGGACAAAAGAATTCTGAAATAACTGTCCGAAAAAAAATATCTGAAAATGTCTGAAAAAAAAGTCTGAAAAAAAAGATCTGAAAAATGTCGGACTAAAAAAGATCTGAAAAAAATATCTGAAAATGTCGGACAAAAAAAGATCTGAAAAAAATATCTGAAAAATGTCGGACAAAAAAAGATCTGAAAAAAATATCTGAAAATGTCGGACAAAAAAAGTCTGAAAAAACTGTCCGAAAAAAAAGATCTGAAAAAAAGATCTGAAAAATGTCGTACAAAAGAAGTCTGAAAAAAAAGATCTGAAAATGTCGGACAAAAAAAGTCTGAAAAATGTCGGACAAAAAAAGTCTGAAAAAAAAGATCTGAAAATGTCGGACAAAAAAAGTCTGGAATAAAGATCTGAAAAATGTCGGACAAAAAAAGTCTGAAAAAAAAGATCTGAAAAATGTCGGACTAAAAAAGATCTGAAAAAAATATCTGAAAATGTCGGACAAAAAAAGATCTGAAAAAAATATCTGAAAAATGTCGGACAAAAAAAGATCTGAAAAAAATATCTGAAAATGTCGGACAAAAAAAGTCTGAAAAAACTGTCCGAAAAAAAAGATCTGAAAAAAAGATCTGAAAAATGTCGTACAAAAGAAGTCTGAAAAAAAAGATCTGAAAATGTCGGACAAAAAAAGTCTGAAAAATGTCGGACAAAAAAAGTCTGAAAAAAAAGATCTGAAAATGTCGGACAAAAAAAGTCTGGAAAAAATATCTGAAAAATGTCGGACAAAGGAAGTCTAAAAAAATGTCCGAAAAAAAAGATCTGAAAAAATGTCTGGAAAAAAAGCCCGAAAAAAAGTCTGAAAAATGTCGGACAAACGAAATCTGAAAAAAAAGATCTGAAAATTGTCGGACAAAAGAATTCTGAAATAACTGTCCGAAAAAAAAGATCTGAAAATGTCTGAAAAAAAAGTCTGAAAAAAAAGATCTGAAAATTGTCGGACAAAAAAAGTCTGGAAAAAATATCTGAAAAATATCGGACAAAAAAAGTCTGAAAAAACTGTCTGTAAAAAAAGATCTGAAAAAAAGATCTGAAAAATGTCGGACAAAAGAAGTCTAAAAAAACTGCCCGAAAAAAAAGATCTGAAAAAAAGTCTGGGAAAAAAGCCCGAAAAAAAGTCTAAAAAATGTCGGACAAACAAAATCTGAAAAAAAAGATCTGAAAATTGTCGGACAAAAGAATTCTGAAAAAACTGTCCGAAAAAAAAGATCTGAAAAAAAATCTGTAAAAAAAGTCCGAAAAAAATTCTGAAAAATGTCGGACTAAAAAAGATCTGAAAAAAATATCTGAAAATGTCGGACAAAAAAAGATCTGAAAAAAATATCTGAAAAATGTCGGACAAAAAAAGATCTGAAAAAAATATCTGAAAATGTCGGACAATAAAAGATCTGAAAATAATATCTGAAAAATGTCGGACAAAAAAAGATCTGAAAAAAAACTTCTGAAAATTGTCGGAAAAAAGAATTCTGAAATAACTGTCCGAAAAAAAATATCTGAAAATGTCGGACAAAAAAAGTCTGAAAAAACTGTCCGAAAAAAAAGATCTGAAAAAAAGATCTGAAAATTGTCGGACAAAAAAAGTCTGAAAAACATTTCCGAAAAAAAAGATCTGAAAATGTCTGAAAAAAAAGATCTGAAAATGTCGGACAAAAAAAGTCTAAAAAAACTGTCCGAAAAAAAAGATCTGAAAAAATGTCTGGAAAAAAAGCCCGAAAAGAAGTCTGAAAAATGTCGGACAAACGAAATCTGAAAAAAAAGATCTGAAAATTGTCGGACAAAAGAATTCTGAAATAACTGTCCGAAAAAAAAGATCTGAAAATGTCTGAAAAAAAAGTCTGAAAAAAAAGATCTGAAAATTGTCGGACAAAAAAAGTCTGGAAAAAATATCTGAAAAATATCGGACAAAAAAAGTCTGAAAAAACTGTCTGAAAAAAAAGATCTGAAAAAAAGATCTGAAAAATGTCGGACAAAAGAATTCTGAAATCACTGTCCGAAAAAAAATATCTGAAAATGTCGGACAAAAAAAGATCTGAAAAAAATATCTGAAAAATGTCGGACAAAAAAAGATCTGAAAAAAATATCTGAAAATGTCGGAAAAAAAAAGATCTGAAAATTGTCGGACAAAAAAAGTCTGAAAAAAAAGATCTGAAAATTGTCGGACAAAAACAGTCTGAAAAATGTCGGACAAAAAAAGTCTGGAAAGAATATCTGAAAAATGTCGGACAAAAAAAGATATGATAAAAAAAGATCTGAAAATTGTCGGACAAAAAAAGTCTGAAAAAAAAGATCTGAAAAATGTCGGAAAAAAGAAGTCTAAAAAAAAGATCTGAAAATGTCGGACTAAAAAAGATCTGAAAAAAATATCTGAAAATGTCGGACTAAAAAAGATCTGAAAAAAATATCTGAAAATGTCGGACAAAAAAAGATCTGAAAAAAAACTTCTGAAAATTGTCGGACAACAGAATTCTGAAATAACTGTCCGAAAAAAAATATCTGAAAATGTCGGACAAAAAAAGATCTGAAAAAAATATCTGAAAAATGTCGGACAAAAAAAGATCTGAAAAAAAGATCTGAAAAATGTTGGACAAAAAAAGTTTAAAAAAACAGATTTCAAAATTGTCGAACAAAAAAAGTCTGAAAACAATATCTGAAAAATGTCGAACAAAAAGAGTCTGAAAAAAACTGTCCGAAAAAAAAGATCTGAAAATGTCGGACAAAAGAAGTCTGGAAAGAATATCTGAAAAATGTCGGACAAAAGAAGTCTGAAAAAAAATATCTGAAAAATGTTGGACAAAAGAAGTCTGAAAAAACTGTCCGAAAAAAAAGATCTGAAAATTTCTGAAAAAAAAGTCTGAAAAAAAAGATCTGAAAAAGATCGGACAATAGAAGTCTGAAAAAACTTCTATTGACTTTTTTTTTTGCCAATGATTCAGACTCATTGCCTCCACAAAGTAGGTCAGTGGAAGGTTTGAGGGAGGGCCAAGGCGGGATCTCGTGGCAAATCGGAAGATGCCTGTTCCACTTCCTCGCAGGCTGCAGACGAGGAGAGTTTCTCCCATCGGGACAGGTCCCCTCTTCGGGCCAGCCCGGGAGATGGCGGCCAGCGCTGTGGCTTCTGTCACGCTGGGGATGAAGAAAATGAAACGAGGGGCATGCTTCATACCGATAACTCAAAAAAAGTGGCGGCACACAACAAGTGTATGCTTTTTTCATCGGGGACAGTGCAGCTGACCACAACGTCACGGGCTGAATTTGGAAATTTTGAATTAGAATTAGACTTTTTTCATTAATTTTTTCAACATATGATATATACAATATTGTATTTTTTTCCAAAAAAATTCAAAATGCAATACTATAACTTTTTTTTCATGACATTTTTTGAAAAACTATACTCTGACTTTTTTTCCAAGAAATTTTTCGACATATACGTTACATTTTTTTAAATTATTTTTTTCAACATATTATACAATTTAATTTATTTCATGGATTTTTTTCGACATGCCTATGACTTTTTTTTCATGAAATCTTTTGACATATCATACAATGGATTTTTTTTAAAACAGTTTAAGCAAGTTTAGTGATGAAAATTAAAGTTTTACATGGAATTCAGCTCAGAATGAAGATTTGATACTTGGAAGCGAATTCTAATGTAAAATTTGAGAAAACAATGTTTCTTTTCATATTCTATCTCTTTTTTGTATGTTTCCAGTATAACAGATGTGTTTCTGTAAATAAATCACATATTCTTCATATAAATGCACATTTCAGTGTTTCTTAAGGAGAAATGCGTTCCTGAGTGGTTTTGGATGAGAAAGACATATTAAGCGAGTTTAGTGATGAAAACAAGAGTTTTGCATAGAATTGAGCTCAGAATGAAGATTTGATACTTGGAAGCAAATTCTAATGTAATATTTGAGAAAACAATGTTTCTTTTCATATTCTATCTCTTTTTTGTATGTTTCCAGTATAACAGATGTGTTTCTGTAAATAAATCACATATTCTTCATATAAATGCACATTTCAGTGTTTCTTAAGGAGAAATGCGTTCCTGAGTGGTTTTGGATGAGAAAGACATATTAAGCGAGTTTAGTGATGAAAACAAGAGTTTTGCATAGAATTGAGCTCAGAATGAAGATTTGATACTTGGAAGCAAATTCTAATGTAATATTTGAGAAAACAATGTTTCTTTTCATATTCTATCTCTTTTTTGTATGTTTCCAGTATAACAGATGTGTTTCTGTAAATAAATCACATATTCTTCATATAAATGCACATTTCAGTGTTTCTTAAGGAGAAATGCGTTCCTGAGTGGTTTTGGGTGAGAAAGACATATTAAGCGAGTTTAGTGATGAAAACTAGCGTTTTACATGGAATTCAGCTCAGAATGAAGATTTGATACTTGGAAGCGAATTCTAATGTAAAATTTGAGAAAACAATGTTTCTTTTCATATTCTGTCTCTTTTTTGTATTTTTCCAGTATAACAGATGTGTTTCTGTAAATAAATCACATATTCTTCATATAAATGCACATTTCAGTGTTTCTTAAGGAGAAATGCGTTCCTGAGTGGTTTTGGATGAGAAAGACATATTAAGCGAGTTTAGTGATGAAAACAAGAGTTTTGCATAGAATTGAGCTCAGAATGAAGATTTGATACTTGGAAGCAAATTTTAATGTAATATTTGAGAAAACAATGTTTCTTTTCATATTCTATCGCTTTTTTGTATGTTTCCAGTATAACTGATGTGTTTCTGTAAATAAATCACATATTCTTCATATAAATGCACATTTCAGTGTTTCTTAAGGAGAAATGCGTTCCTGAGTGGTTTTGGGTGAGAAAGACATATTAAGCGAGTTTAGTGATGAAAACTAGCGTTTTACATGGAATTCAGCTCAGAATGAAGATTTGATACTTGGAAGCGAATTCTAATGTAAAATTTGAGAAAACAATGTTTCTTTTCATATTCTGTCTCTTTTTTGTATTTTTCCAGTATAACAGATGTGTTTCTGTAAATAAATCACATATTCTTCATATAAATGCACATTTCAGTGTTTCTTAAGGAGAAATGCGTTCCTGAGTGGTTTTGGATGAGAAAGACATATTAAGCGAGTTTAGTGATGAAAACAAGAGTTTTGCATAGAATTGAGCTCAGAATGAAGATTTGATACTTGGAAGCAAATTCTAATGTAATATTTGAGAAAACAATGTTTCTTTTCATATTCTATCGCTTTTTTGTATGTTTCCAGTATAACAGATGTGTTTCTGTAAATAAATCACATATTCTTCATATAAATGCACATTTCAGTGTTTCTTAAGGAGAAATGCGTTCCTGAGTGGTTTTGGGTGAGAAAGACATATTAAGCGAGTTTAGTGATGAAAACTAGCGTTTTACATGGAATTCAGCTCAGAATGAAGATTTGATACTTGGAAGCGAATTCTAATGTAAAATTTGAGAAAACAATGTTTCTTTTCATATTCTGTCTCTTTTTTGTATTTTTCCAGTATAACAGATGTGTTTCTGTAAATAAATCACATATTCTTCATATAAATGCATATTTCAGTGTTTCTTAAGGAGAAATGCGTTCCTGAGTGGTTTTGGATGAGAAAGACATATTAAGCGAGTTTAGTGATGAAAACAAGAGTTTTGCATAGAATTGAGCTCAGAATGAAGATTTGATACTTGGAAGCAAATTCTAATGTAATATTTGAGAAAACAATGTTTCTTTTCATATTCTATCGCTTTTTTGTATGTTTCCAGTATAACAGATGTGTTTCTGTAAATAAATCACATATTCTTCATATAAATGCACATTTCAGTGTTTCTTAAGGAGAAATGCGTTCCTGAGTGGTTTTGGGTGAGAAAGACATATTAAGCGAGTTTAGTGATGAAAACTAGCGTTTTACATGGAATTCAGCTCAGAATGAAGATTTGATACTTGGAAGCGAATTCTAATGTAAAATTTGAGAAAACAATGTTTCTTTTCATATTCTGTCTCTTTTTTGTATTTTTCCAGTATAACAGATGTGTTTCTGTAAATAAATCACATATTCTTCATATAAATGCATATTTCAGTGTTTCTTAAGGAGAAATGCGTTCCTGAGTGGTTTTGGATGAGAAAGACATATTAAGCGAGTTTAGTGATGAAAACAAGAGTTTTGCATAGAATTGAGCTCAGAATGAAGATTTGATACTTGGAAGCAAATTCTAATGTAATATTTGAGAAAACAATGTTTCTTTTCATATTCTATCGCTTTTTTGTATGTTTCCAGTATAACAGATGTGTTTCTGTAAATAAATCACATATTCTTCATATAAATGCACATTTCAGTGTTTCTTAAGGAGAAATGCGTTCCTGAGTGGTTTTGGGTGAGAAAGACATATTAAGCGAGTTTAGTGATGAAAACTAGCGTTTTACATGGAATTCAGCTCAGAATGAAGATTTGATACTTGGAAGCGAATTCTAATGTAAAATTTGAGAAAACAATGTTTCTTTTCATATTCTATCTCTTTTTTGTATGTTTCCAGTATAACAGATGTGTTTCTGTAAATAAATCACATATTCTTCATATAAATGCACATTTCAGTGTTTCTTGAGTAGAAATGCGTTCCTGAGTGGTTTTGGATGAGAAAGACATATTAAGCGAGTTTAGTGATGAAAACTAGCGTTTTACATGGAATTCAGCTCAGACTGACAGTTTGATGCCTGGAGTCCAAAACTATCATATTAGATTTTGGAAAACTGTGTTCCCTTTCATATTTATCCTTTTTTTTGTGTTTCCAATGCAAGAAATGTTTTTCTGTGAAGAAATTTCACATTTTTCATATGAATCCACTTTTCAGTGTTTCATGAGGAGAAATGCATTCTTTGGCTTAGTGATGAAAACTAGAGTTGTACATTGTGATCGTATAGTGGTACATTTCAACACAGGTTACAATTACATTGTAAAAGAATAAACATGAAATATATAAAACATATTTCCACATCCACATAGTTATATCAATTTAAAATGAATTAAAGCCGCAAGCGGCATTTCGCGGGTTATAGCCTTTATCGCTCAAAGCGCCCGCCTAGTGGTCGATTTGAATGAAACTTTCAGCTGATGTTTTAACTACTCTTGTGAACATATGCTGCAAGTTTGGAGATGATGGGCCAAAGGCTTGTGAAGTTAGGTCTATTGATGTGCTGAGGCACAACTCTTAGAAATATATTGGTCAATATCTTCACAACGCAATAACATATCAACAAGCTTAATGCAACTTTTGATAAGCCTTGTCCAATAATGATTCGCAGAAAATATTCCAGCCTTCGGACCAACGGCTTAGGAGGAGATGTCAAAAATGTGTTTTTCAAAAAATCCAATATGGCGGAAAATATTTCCAGGTGCACTTTGGAGGTCTAAGAGGCTTTATTGTAGATCACACGGAGTTGCACATATGTGTAACATTTCAAGTCAATCGGACTTACGGTTTGAGGGGCGTGGCCTTTCCAAAATCGCATGTTTGGGCGTTAATTACCATGTGGCCGATTTGAATGAAACTTTCAGCAGATGTTTCAGCTACTCTTGTGAACATATGCTGCAAGTTTGGAGATGATGGGCCAAAGGCTTGTGAAGTTAGGTCTATTGATGTGCTGAGCCCGCCCCTTAAAAATTAATTGGTCAATATCTTCACAACACAATAACATATCAACAAGCTTTATGCAACCTTTGATGAGCCTGGTCCAATAATGATTCGCAGAAAATATGCCAGCAATCAGACCTACGGTTTAGGAGGAGATGTCAAAAATGTGTTTTTCAAAAAATTCAACATGGCGGAAAATTTAGTTGGTGGACTTTCGTGGTCCAAGAGACTTTTTTGTAGATCACATTCAGCAGCACATGTCTGTCAAATTTCAAATTGATAGGACTTATGGTGTGAGGGGGCTGGCCTTGAAAATTGTTATAGCGCCACCATGTGGCCAATTGTTTTCATATTTTATGTGAAGCATTATGACATCATGTACAGTTATGGTACCAAGTCTCATGTCTCTAGCTCGTTCCAGCTCACAGCAAATTGAGCAAAGGCATAATTTAGCATAAAATGCTAAATAGGCCACGCCCACATGCACCGATCAATATGACACTATAGATCTTGGTTAATACTTGCCAAAACTTACCAAATTTGATAAAATTCTGTCCACCGGATCTTGCGATACAAGTTTCTGATATTTGTGGCGCCCCCTATGTGTCAAGCAGAAAACGCTTTGGTATGCCTCTTCCCAAATATGTACTGAAGATATCTACCAAGATTTTTGATGATTTGACTAATGGTCAATGAATTATGGCTAATTTCCTGCTAAGTCCCTCCAATTGAAAAGTTTGTTGGTCAACAGATTCATAACACAATGAAGTATCAACACGCTTTATGAAACTTTAGATGACATTAGTCCAATAATGATCCACAGAAAATTTGGTAGCAATCGGACCTACGGTTTAGGAGGAGATGTCAAAAATCTGTTTTTCAAAAAATCCAATATGGCGGAAAATCTAGTTAGGCGGACGTTAGTGGTCTGAGCAGTCTGAGATCACACGGAGCTAGACATGTGTGTCGAGTTGAAAGTCAATCAGACTTATGGTGTGAGGGGCATAGCTTTTTCAAAATCGTGTGTTTGGGCGTTAATTACAGCGCCATCATGTGGCCGATTGGGGTCATAGTTCTTGAGAAGCAGCTGCACATCATTCCAGTTCCTATGCCAAGTTTCATGTTTCCATCTCATTCCAGCTCACGGCAAATTGTGCTTATTCGGCAGACAACGAATAATAATAATAAATTCACACAAAAACAAACTAACTTAATGTAATGTAATGCAAAATTAATTAAATGTAATGTTTACAAGTGTAGCTAGTGTGTTTCTTTTTCTTCTTTTTTGTTTCTTCTTAGTTTTTATCTTCCCTCAACAACAGAAGAATCCCACATGCAGCTAACTATGCTCTGCTGCCACCTCCAGGAACGCCATGGAACAAATCGGGCACGTTCCGCTCAACAAAGAGAAATGATTGAACACTTTTCCACACTGTGTAACAACTTTAATTATATTGAAAAAAAAGATCTGAAAATTGTCGGACAAAAAAAAGTCTGGAAAAAATATCTGAAAAATGTTGGACAAAAAAAGTCTGAAAAAAATGTCAGAAAAAAAAGATCTGAAAATGTCTGAAAAAAAAGTCTGAAAAAAAAGATCTGAAAATTGTCGGACAAAAAAAAGTCTGGAAAAAATATCTGAAAAATGTTGGACAAAAAAAATGTCAGAAAAAAAAGATCTGAAAATGTCTGAAAAAAAAGATCTGAAAAATGTCGGACAAAAAAAGTCTGAAAAAACTGTCCGAAAAAAAATATCTGAAAAAAAGATCTGAAAAATGTCGGACAAAAAAAGTCTGGAAAAAATATCTGTAAAATCTCGGACAAAAAAAGTCTGAAAAAACTGTCTGAAAAAAAAGATCTGAAAATGTCGGACAAAAAAAGTCTGGAAAAAATATCTGAAAATTGTCGGACAAAAGAATTCTGAAAAAACTGTCCGAAAAAAAAGATCTGAAAAAAAATCTGTAAAAAAAGTCCGAAAAAAAGTCTGAAAAATGTCGGTCAAACGAAATCTGAAAAAAAAGATCTGAAAATTGTCGGACAAAAGAATTCTGAAACAACTGTCCGAAAAAAAAGATCTGAAAATGTCTGAAAAAAAAGTCTGAAAAAAAAGATCTGAAAAATGTCGGACAAAAGAAGTCTAAAAAAAAGATCTGAAAATGTCGGACTAAAAAAGATCTGAAAAAAATATCTGAAAATGTCGGACAAAAAAAGTCTGAAAAATGTCGGACAAAAAAAGTCTGGAAAAAAGATCTGAAAAATGTCGGACAAAAAAAGTCTGAAAAAAAAGATCTGAAAAATGTCGGACTAAAAAAGATCTGAAAAAAATATCTGAAAATGTCGGACAAAAAAAGATCTGAAAAAAATATCTGAAAAATGTCGGACAAAAAAAGATCTGAAAAAAATATCTGAAAATGTCGGACAAAAAAAGTCTGAAAAAACTGTCCGAAAAAAAAGATCTGAAAAAAAGATCTGAAAAATGTCGTACAAAAGAAGTCTGAAAAAAAAGATCTGAAAATGTCGGACAAAAAAAGTCTGAAAAATGTCGGACAAAAAAAGTCTGAAAAAAAAGATCTGAAAATGTCGGACAAAAAAAGTCTGGAAAAAATATCTGAAAAATGTCGGACAAAAAAAGTCTGAAAAAACTGTCCGAAAAAAAAGATCTGAAAAAAAGATCTGAAAATTGTCGGACAAAAAAAGTCTGAAAAACATTTCCGAAAAAAAATATCTGAAAATGTCGGACAAAAAAAGTCTGGAAAAAATATCTGAAAAATGGCGGACAAAGGAAGTCTAAAAAAACTGTCCGAAAAAAAAGATCTGAAAAAATGTCTGGAAAAAAAGCCCGAAAAAAAGTCTGAAAAATGTCGGACAAACGAAATCTGAAAAAAAAGATCTGAAAAATGGCGGACAAAGGAAGTCTAAAAAAACTGTCCGAAAAAAAAGATCTGAAAAAATGTCTGGAAAAAAAGCCCGAAAAAAAGTCTGAAAAATGTCGGACAAACGAAATCTGAAAAAAAAGATCTGAAAATTGTCGGACAAAAGAATTCTGAAATAACTGTCCGAAAAAAAAGATCTGAAAATGTCTGAAAAAAAAGTCTGAAAAAAAAGATCTGAAAATTGTCGGACAAAAAAAGTCTGGAAAAAATATCTGAAAAATATCGGACAAAAAAAGTCTGAAAAAACTGTCTGTAAAAAAAGATCTGAAAAATGTCGGACAAAAAAAGTCTGAAAAAACTGTCTGTAAAAAAAGTCCGAAAAAAAGTCTGAAAAATGTCGGACTAAAAAAGATCTGAAAAAAATATCTGAAAATGTCGGACAAAAAAAGATCTGAAAATAATATCTGAAAAATGTCGGACAAAAAAAGATCTGAAAAAAAACTTCTGAAAATTGTCGGACAAAAGAATTCTGAAATAACTGTCCGAAAAAAAATATCTGAAAATGTCGGACAAAAAAAGATCTGAAAAAAATATCTGAAAAATGTCGGACAAAAAAAGTCTGAAAAAAAAGATCTGAAAATGTCGGACAAACGAAATCTGAAAAAAAAGATCTGAAAATTGTCGGACAAAAGAATTCTGAAAAAACTGTCCGAAAAAAAAGATCTGAAAAATGTCGGACTAAAAAAGATCTGAAAAAAATATCTGAAAATGTCGGACAAAAAAAGATCTGAAAAAAATATCTGAAAAATGTCGGACAAAAAAAGATCTGAAAAAAATATCTGAAAATGTCGGACAAAAAAAGTCTGAAAAAACTGTCCGAAAAAAAAGATCTGAAAAAAAGATCTGAAAAATGTCGTACAAAAGAAGTCTGAAAAAAAAGATCTGAAAATGTCGGACAAAAAAAGTCTGAAAAATGTCGGACAAAAAAAGTCTGAAAAAAAAGATCTGAAAATGTCGGACAAAAAAAGTCTGGAAAAAATATCTGAAAAATGTCGGACAAAAAAAGTCTGAAAAAACTGTCCGGAAAAAAAGATCTGAAAAAAAGATCTGAAAATTGTCGGACAAAAAAAGTCTGAAAAACATTTCCGAAAAAAAATATCTGAAAATGTCGGACAAAAAAAGTCTGGAAAAAATATCTGAAAAATGGCGGACAAAGGAAGTCTAAAAAAACTGTCCGAAAAAAAAGATCTGAAAAAATGTCTGGAAAAAAAGCCCGAAAAAAAGTCTGAAAAATGTCGGACAAACGAAATCTGAAAAAAAAGATCTGAAAATTGTCGGACAAAAGAATTCTGAAATAACTGTCCGAAAAAAAAGATCTGAAAATGTCTGAAAAAAAAGTCTGAAAAAAAAGATCTGAAAATTGTCGGACAAAAAAAGTCTGGAAAAAATATCTGAAAAATATCGGACAAAAAAAGTCTGAAAAAACTGTCTGTAAAAAAAGATCTGAAAAATGTCGGACAAAAAAAGTCTGAAAAAACTGTCTGTAAAAAAAGTCCGAAAAAAAGTCTGAAAAATGTCGGACTAAAAAAGATCTGAAAAAAATATCTGAAAATGTCGGACAAAAAAAGATCTGAAAATAATATCTGAAAAATGTCGGACAAAAAAAGATCTGAAAAAAAACTTCTGAAAATTGTCGGACAAAAGAATTCTGAAATAACTGTCCGAAAAAAAATATCTGAAAATGTCGGACAAAAAAAGATCTGAAAAAAATATCTGAAAAATGTCGGACAAAAAAAGATCTGAAAAAAATATCTGAAAATGTCGGACAATAAAAGATCTGAAAATAATATCTGAAAAATGTCGGACAAAAAAAGATCTGAAAAAAAACTTCTGAAAATTGTCGGATAAAAGAATTCTGAAATAACTGTCCGAAAAAAAATATCTGAAAATGTCGGACAAAAAAAGATCTGAAAAAAATATCTGAAAATTGTCGGACAAAAAAAGTCTGAAAAACATTTCCGAAAAAAAAGATCTGAAAATGTCTGAAAAAAAAGATCTGAAAATTGTCGGACAAAAGAATTCTGAAAAAACTGTCCGAAAAAAAAGATCTGAAAATGTCGGACAAAAAAAGATCTGAAAAAAATATCTGAAAAATGTCGGACAAAAAAAGTCTGAAAAAAAAGATCTGAAAATGTCGGACAAACGAAATCTGAAAAAAAAGATCTGAAAATTGTCGGACAAAAGAATTCTGAAAAAACTGTCCGAAAAAAAAGATCTGAAAAAAAATCTGTAAAAAAAGTCCGAAAAAAAGTCTGAAAAATGTCGGACAAACGAAATCTGAAAAAAAAGATCTGAAAATTGTCGGACAAAAGAATTCTGAAATAACTGTCCGAAAAAAAAGATCTGAAAATGTCTGAAAAAAAAGTCTGAAAAAAAAGATCTGAAAAATGTCGGACTAAAAAAGATCTGAAAAAAATATCTGAAAATGTCGGACAAAAAAAGTCTGAAAAATGTCGGACAAAAAAAGTCTGGAAAAAAGATCTGAAAAATGTCGGACAAAAAAAGTCTGAAAAAAAAGATCTGAAAAATGTCGGACTAAAAAAGATCTGAAAAAAATATCTGAAAATGTCGGACAAAAAAAGATCTGAAAAAAATATCTGAAAAATGTCGGACAAAAAAAGATCTGAAAAAAATATCTGAAAATGTCGGACAAAAAAAGTCTGAAAAAACTGTCCGAAAAAAAAGATCTGAAAAAAAGATCTGAAAAATGTCGCACAAAAGAAGTCTGAAAAAAAAGATCTGAAAATGTCGGACAAAAAAAGTCTGAAAAATGTCGGACAAAAAAAGTCTGAAAAAAAAGATCTGAAAATGTCGGACAAAAAAAGTCTGGAAAAAATATCTGAAAAATGTCGGACAAAAAAAGTCTGAAAAAACTGTCCGGAAAAAAAGATCTGAAAAAAAGATCTGAAAATTGTCGGACAAAAAAAGTCTGAAAAACATTTCCGAAAAAAAATATCTGAAAATGTCGGACAAAAAAAGTCTGGAAAAAATATCTGAAAAATGGCGGACAAAGGAAGTCTAAAAAAACTGTCCGAAAAAAAAGATCTGAAAAAATGTCTGGAAAAAAAGCCCGAAAAAAAGTCTGAAAAATGTCGGACAAACGAAATCTGAAAAAAAAGATCTGAAAATTGTCGGACAAAAGAATTCTGAAATAACTGTCCGAAAAAAAAGATCTGAAAATGTCTGAAAAAAAAGTCTGAAAAAAAAGATCTGAAAATTGTCGGACAAAAAAAGTCTGGAAAAAATATCTGAAAAATATCGGACAAAAAAAGTCTGAAAAAACTGTCTGTAAAAAAAGATCTGAAAAATGTCGGACAAAAAAAGTCTGAAAAAACTGTCTGTAAAAAAAGTCCGAAAAAAAGTCTGAAAAATGTCGGACTAAAAAAGATCTGAAAAAAATATCTGAAAATGTCGGACAAAAAAAGATCTGAAAATAATATCTGAAAAATGTCGGACAAAAAAAGATCTGAAAAAAAACTTCTGAAAATTGTCGGACAAAAGAATTCTGAAATAACTGTCCGAAAAAAAATATCTGAAAATGTCGGACAAAAAAAGATCTGAAAAAAATATCTGAAAAATGTCGGACAAAAAAAGATCTGAAAAAAATATCTGAAAATGTCGGACAATAAAAGATCTGAAAATAATATCTGAAAAATGTCGGACAAAAAAAGATCTGAAAAAAAACTTCTGAAAATTGTCGGATAAAAGAATTCTGAAATAACTGTCCGAAAAAAAATATCTGAAAATGTCGGACAAAAAAAGATCTGAAAAAAATATCTGAAAATTGTCGGACAAAAAAAGTCTGAAAAACATTTCCGAAAAAAAAGATCTGAAAATGTCTGAAAAAAAAGATCTGAAAATTGTCGGACAAAAGAATTCTGAAAAAACTGTCCGAAAAAAAAGATCTGAAAAAAAATCTGTAAAAAAAGTCCGAAAAAAAGTCTGAAAAATGTCGGTCAAACGAAATCTGAAAAAAAAGATCTGAAAATTGTCGGACAAAAGAATTCTGAAACAACTGTCCGAAAAAAAAGATCTGAAAATGTCTGAAAAAAAAGTCTGAAAAAAAAGATCTGAAAAATGTCGGACAAAAGAAGTCTAAAAAAAAGATCTGAAAATGTCGGACTAAAAAAGATCTGAAAAAAATATCTGAAAATGTCGGACAAAAAAAGTCTGAAAAACATTTCCGAAAAAAAATATCTGAAAATGTCTGAAAAAAAAGTCTGAAAAAAAAGATCTGAAAATTGTCGGACAAAAAAAGTCTGAAAAATGTCGGACAAAAGAAGTCTGAAAACACTTTTTGAAAAAAAAGATCTGGAAATGTCTGAAAAAAAAGTCTGAAAAAAAATATCTGAAAAAAATATCTGAAAAATGTTGGACAAAAGAATTCTAAAAAAAAAGTCTGAAAACAAAGATCTGAAAAAAATATCTGAAAAATGTTGGACAAAAAAAGTTTAAAAAAAAAGAGATCTCAAAATTGTCGAACAAAAAGAGTCTGATAAAAAAGAACTGAAAAATGACGGACAAAAAAAGTCTGAAAAAACTGTCCGAAAAAAAAGATCTGAAAAAAAGATCTGAAAAATGTCGTACAAAAGAAGTTTGAAAAAAAAGATCTGAAAATGTCGGACAAACGAAATCTGAAAAAAAAGATCTGAAAAATGTCGGACAAAAAAAGTCTGAAAAAAAAGATCTGAAAATGTCGGACAAACGAAATCTGAAAAAAAAGATCTGAAAATTGTCGGACAAAAGAATTCTGAAAAAACTGTCCGAAAAAAAAGATCTGAAAAAAAATCTGTAAAAAAAGTCCGAAAAAAAGTCTGAAAAATGTCGGACTAAAAAAGATCTGAAAAAAATATCTGAAAATGTCGGACAAAAAAAGATCTGAAAATAATATCTGAAAAATGTCGGACAAAAAAAGATCTGAAAAAAAACTTCTGAAAATTGTCGGACAAAAGAATTCTGAAATAACTGTCCGAAAAAAAATATCTGAAAATGTCGGACAAAAAAAGATCTGAAAAAAATATCTGAAAAATGTCGGACAAAAAAAGTCTGAAAAAAAAGATCTGAAAATTGTCGGACAAAAACAGTCTGAAAAATGTCGGACAAAAAAAGTCTGGAAAGAATATCTGAAAAATGTCGGACAAAAAAAGATATGATAAAAAAAGATCTGAAAATTGTCGGACAAAAAAAGTCTGAAAAAAAAGATCTGAAAAATGTCGGACAAAAGAAGTCTAAAAAAAAGATCTGAAAATGTCGGACTAAAAAAGATCTGAAAAAAATATCTGAAAATGTCGGACAAAAAAAGATCTGAAAATAATATCTGGAAAATGTCGGACAAAAAAAGATCTGAAAAAAAACTTCTGAAAATTGTCGGACAACAGAATTCTGAAATAACTGTCCGAAAAAAAATATCTGAAAATGTCGGACAAAAAAAGATCTGAAAAAAATATCTGAAAAATGTCGGACAAAAAAAGATCTGAAAATAATATCTGAAAAATGTCGGACAAAAAAAGATCTGAAAAAAAACTTCTGAAAATTGTCGGACAAAAGAATTCTGAAATAACTGTCCGAAAAAAAATATCTGAAAATGTCGGACAAAAAAAGATCTGAAAAAAATATCTGAAAAATGTCGGACAAAAAAAGTCTGAAAAAAAAGATCTGAAAATTGTCGGACAAAAACAGTCTGAAAAATGTCGGACAAAAAAAGTCTGGAAAGAATATCTGAAAAATGTCGGACAAAAAAAGATATGATAAAAAAAGATCTGAAAATTGTCGGACAAAAAAAGTCTGAAAAAAAAGATCTGAAAAATGTCGGACAAAAGAAGTCTAAAAAAAAGATCTGAAAATGTCGGACTAAAAAAGATCTGAAAAAAATATCTGAAAATGTCGGACAAAAAAAGATCTGAAAATAATATCTGGAAAATGTCGGACAAAAAAAGATCTGAAAAAAAGATCTGAAAAATGTTGGACAAAAAAAGATCTGAAAAAAACAGATCTCAAAATTGTCGAACAAAAAAAGTCTGAAAAAAATATCTGAAAAATGTCGAACAAAAAGAGTCTGATAAAAAAGAACTGAAAAATGACGGACAAAAAAAGTCTGAAAAAAACTGTCCGAAAAAAAAGATCTGAAAATGTCGGACAAAAGAAGTCTGGAAAGAATATCTGAAAAATGTCGGACAAAAAAAGTCTGAAAAAAAAGATCTGAAAATGTCGGACAAAAGAAGTCTGAAAAAACTGATCAAAAAAAAAGATCTGAAAATGTCTGAAAAAAAAGATCTGAAACAAAATATATGAAAAATGTCGGACAAAAAAAGTCTGAAAAATGTCGGACAAAAGAAGTCTGAAAAAAAATATCTGAAAAATGTTGGACAAAAGAAGTCTGAAAAAACTGTCCGAAAAAAAAGATCTGAAAATTTCTGAAAAAAAAGTCTGAAAAAAAAGATCTGAAAAAGATCGGACAATAGAAGTCTGAAAAAACTTCTATTGACTTTTTTTTTTGCCAATGATTCAGACTCATTGCCTCCACAAAGTAGGTCAGTGGAAGGTTTGAGGGAGGGCCAAGGCGGGATCTCGTGGCAAATCGGAAGATGCCTGTTCCACTTCCTCGCAGGCTGCAGACGAGGAGAGTTTCTCCCATCGGGACAGGTCCCCTCTTCGGGCCAGCCCGGGAGATGGCGGCCAGCGCTGTGGCTTCTGTCACGCTGGGGATGAAGAAAATGAAACGAGGGGCATGCTTCATACCGATAACTCAAAAAAAGTGGCGGCACACAACAAGTGTATGCTTTTTTCATCGGGGACAGTGCAGCTGACCACAACGTCACGGGCTGAATTTGGAAATTTTGAATTAGAATTAGACTTTTTTCATTAATTTTTTCAACATATGATATATACAATATTGTATTTTTTTCCAAAAAAATTCAAAATGCAATACTATAACTTTTTTTTCATGACATTTTTTGAAAAACTATACTCTGACTTTTTTTCCAAGAAATTTTTCGACATATACGATACATTTTTTTAAATTATTTTTTTCAACATATTATACAATTTAATTTATTTCATGGATTTTTTTCGACATGCCTAGGACTTTTTTTTCATGAAATCTTTTGACATATCATACAATGGATTTTTTTTAAAACAGTTTAAGCAAGTTTAGTGATGAAAATTAAAGTTTTACATGGAATTCAGCTCAGAATGAAGATTTGATACTTGGAAGCGAATTCTAATGTAAAATTTGAGAAAACAATGTTTCTTTTCATATTCTATCTCTTTTTTGTATGTTTCCAGTATAACAGATGTGTTTCTGTAAATAAATCACATATTCTTCATATAAATGCACATTTCAGTGTTTCTTAAGGAGAAATGCGTTCCTGAGTGGTTTTGGGTGAGAAAGACATATTAAGCGAGTTTAGTGATGAAAACAAGAGTTTTGCATAGAATTGAGCTCAGAATGAAGATTTGATACTTGGAAGCAAATTCTAATGTAATATTTGAGAAAACAATGTTTCTTTTCATATTCTATCTCTTTTTTGTATGTTTCCAGTATAACAGATGTATTTCTGTAAATAAATCACATATTCTTCATATAAATGCACATTTCAGTGTTTCTTAAGGAGAAATGCGTTCCTGAGTGGTTTTGGATGAGAAAGACATATTAAGCGAGTTTAGTGATGAAAACAAGAGTTTTGCATAGAATTGAGCTCAGAATGAAGATTTGATACTTGGAAGCAAATTCTAATGTAATATTTGAGAAAACAATGTTTCTTTTCATATTCTATCTCTTTTTTGTATGTTTCCAGTATAACAGATGTGTTTCTGTAAATAAATCACATATTCTTCATATAAATGCACATTTCAGTGTTTCTTAAGGAGAAATGCGTTCCTGAGTGGTTTTGGATGAGAAAGACATATTAAGCGAGTTTAGTGATGAAAACAAGAGTTTTGCATAGAATTGAGCTCAGAATGAAGATTTGATACTTGGAAGCAAATTCTAATGTAATATTTGAGAAAACAATGTTTCTTTTCATATTCTATCTCTTTTTTGTATGTTTCCAGTATAACAGATGTGTTTCTGTAAATAAATCACATATTCTTCATATAAATGCACATTTCAGTGTTTCTTAAGGAGAAATGCGTTCCTGAGTGGTTTTGGATGAGAAAGACATATTAAGCGAGTTTAGTGATGAAAACAAGAGTTTTGCATAGAATTGAGCTCAGAATGAAGATTTGATACTTGGAAGCAAATTCTAATGTAATATTTGAGAAAACAATGTTTCTTGTCATATTCTATCTCTTTTTTGTATGTTTCTAGTATAACAGATGTGTTTCTGTAAATAAATCACATATTCTTCATATAAATGCACATTTCAGTGTTTCTTAAGGAGAAATGCGTTCCTGAGTGGTTTTGGGTGAGAAAGACATATTAAGCGAGTTTAGTGATGAAAACTTGCGTTTTACATGGAATTCAGCTCAGAATGAAGATTTGATACTTGGAAGCGAATTCTAATGTAAAATTTGAGAAAACAATGTTTCTTTTCATATTCTGTCTCTTTTTTGTATGTTTCCAGTATAACAGATGTGTTTCTGTAAATAAATCACATATTCTTCATATAAATGCACGTTTCAGTGTTTCTTGAGTAGAAATGCGTTCCTGAGTGGTTTTGGATGAGAAAGACATATTAAGCGAGTTTAGTGATGAAAACTAGCGTTTTACATGGAATTCAGCTCAGACTGACAGTTTGATGCCTGGAGTCCAAAACTATCATATTAGATTTTGGAAAACTGTGTTCCCTTTCATATTTATCCTTTTTTTTGTGTTTCCAATGCAAGAAATGTTTTTCTGTGAAGAAATTTCACATTTTTCATATGAATCCACTTTTCAGTGTTTCATGAGGAGAAATGCATTCTTTGGCTTAGTGATGAAAACTAGAGTTGTACATTGTGATCGTATAGTGGTACATTTCAACACAGGTTACAATTACATTGTAAAAGAATAAACATGAAATATATAAAACATATTTCCACATCCACATAGTTATATCAATTTAAAATGAATTAAAGCCGCAAGCGGCATTTCGCGGGTTATAGCCTTTATCGCTCAAAGCGCCCGCCTAGTGGTCGATTTGAATGAAACTTTCAGCTGATGTTTCAACTACTCTTGTGAACATATGCTGCAAGTTTGGAGATGATGGGCCAAAGGCTTGTGAAGTTAGGTCTATTGATGTGCTGAGGCACAACTCTTAGAAATGTATTGGTCAATATCTTCACAACGCAATAACATATCAACAAGCTTAATGCAACTTTTGATAAGCCTTGTCCAATAATGATTCGCAGAAAATATTCCAGCCTTCGGACCAATGGCTTAGGAGGAGATGTCAAAAATGTGTTTTTCAAAAAATCCAATATGGCGGAAAATATTTCCAGGTGCACTTTGGAGGTCTAAGAGGCTTTATTGTAGATCACACGGAGTTGCACATATGTGTAACATTTCAAGTCAATCGGACTTACGGTTTGAGGGGCGTGGCCTTTCCAAAATCGCATGTTTGGGCGTTAATTACCATGTGGCCGATTTGAATGAAACTTTCAGCAGATGTTTCAGCTACTCTTGTGAACATATGCTGCAAGTTTGGAGATGATGGGCCAAAGGCTTGTGAAGTTAGGTCTATTGATGTGCTGAGCCCGCCCCTTAAAAATTAATTGGTCAATATCTTCACAACACAATGACATATCAACAAGCTTTATGCAACCTTTGATGAGCCTGGTCCAATAATGATTCGCAGAAAATATGCCAGCAATCAGACCTACGGTTTAGGAGGAGATGTCAAAAATGTGTTTTTCAAAAAATTCAACATGGCGGAAAATTTAGTTGGTGGACTTTCGTGGTCCAAGAGACTTTTTTGTAGATCACATTCAGCAGCACATGTCTGTCAAATTTCAAATTGATAGGACTTATGGTGTGAGGGGGCTGGCCTTGAAAATTGTTATAGCGCCACCATGTGGCCAATTATTTTCATATTTTATGTGAAGCATTATGACATCATGTACAGTTATGGTACCAAGTCTCATGTCTCTAGCTCGTTCCAGCTCACAGCAAATTGAGCAAAGGCATAATTTAGCATATAATGCTAAATAGGCCACGCCCACATGCACCGATCAATATGACACTATAGATCTTGGTTAATACTTGCCAAAACTTACCAAATTTGATAAAATTCTGTCCACCGGATCTTGCGATACAAGTTTCTGATATTTGTGGCGCCCCCTATGTGTCAAGCAGAAAACGCTTTGGTATGCCTCTTCCCAAATATGTACTGAAGATATCTACCAAGATTTTTGATGATTTGACTAATGGTCAATGAATTATGGCTAATTTCCTGCTAAGCCCCTCCAATTGAAAAGTTTGTTGGTCAACAGATTCATAACACAATGAAGTATCAACACGCTTTATGAAACTTTAGATGACATTAGTCCAATAATGATCCACAGAAAATTTGGTAGCAATCGGACCTACGGTTTAGGAGGAGATGTCAAAAATCTGTTTTTCAAAAAATCCAATATGGCGGAAAATCTAGTTAGGCGGACGTTAGTGGTCTGAGCAGTCTGAGATCACACGGAGCTAGACATGTGTGTCGAGTTGAAAGTCAATCAGACTTATGGTGTGAGGGGCATAGCTTTTTCAAAATCGTGTGTTTGGGCGTTAATTACAGCGCCATCATGTGGCCGATTGGGGTCATAGTTCTTGAGAAGCAGCTGCACATCATTCCAGTTCCTATGCCAAGTTTCATGTTTCCATCTCATTCCAGCTCACGGCAAATTGTGCTTATTCGGCAGACAACGAATAATAATAATAAATTCACACAAAAACAAACTAACTTAATGTAATGTAATGCAAAATTAATTAAATGTAATGTTTACAAGTGTAGCTAGTGTGTTTCTTTTTCTTCTTTTTTGTTTCTTCTTAGTTTTTATCTTCCCTCAACAACAGAAGAATCCCACATGCAGCTAACTATGCTCTGCTGCCACCTCCAGGAACGCCATGGAACAAATCGGGCACGTTCCGCTCAACAAAGAGAAATGATTGAACACTTTTCCACACTGTGTAACAACTTTAATTATATTGAAAAAAAAGATCTGAAAATTGTCGGACAAAAAAAAGTCTGGAAAAAATATCTGAAAAATGTTGGACAAAAAAAGTCTGAAAAAAATGTCAGAAAAAAAACATCTGAAAATTGTCGGACAAAAAAAGTCTGGAAAAAATATCTGAAAAATGTCGGACAAAAAAAGTCTGAAAAAACTGTCCGAAAAAAAAGATCTGAAAAAAAGATCTGAAAAATGTCGTACAAAAGAAGTCTGAAAAATGTCGGACAAAAAAAGTCTGAAAAAAAAGATCTGAAAATGTCGGACAAACGAAATCTGAAAAAAAAGATCTGAAAAATGTCGGACAAAAAAAGTCTGAAAAAAAAGATCTGAAAATGTCGGACAAACGAAATCTGAAAAAAAAGATCTGAAAATTGTCGGACAAAAGAATTCTGAAAAAACTGTCCGAAAAAAAAGATCTGAAAAAAAATCTGTAAAAAAAGTCCGAAAAAAAGTCTGAAAAATGTCGGACAAACGAAATCTGAAAAAAAAGATCTGAAAATTGTCGGACAAAAGAATTCTGAAAAAACTGTCCGAAAAAAAAGATCTGAAAAAAAATCTGTAAAAAAAGTCCGAAAAAAAGTCTGAAAAATGTCGGACAAACGAAATCTGAAAAAAAAGATCTGAAAATTGTCGGACAAAAGGATTCTGAAATAACTGTCCGAAAAAAAAGATCTGAAAATGTTTGAAAAAAAAGTCTGAAAAAAAAGATCTGAAAAATGTCGGACTAAAAAAGATCTAAAAAAAAGATCTGAAAATGTCGGACAAAAAAAGATCTGAAAATAATATCTGAAAAATGTCGGACAAAAAAAGATCTGAAAAAAAAGATCTGAAAATGTCTGAAAAAAAAGTCTGAAAAAAAAGATCTGAAAAATGTCGGACTAAAAAAGATCTGAAAAAAATATCTGAAAATGTCGGACAAAAAAAGATCTGAAAAAAATATCTGAAAAATGTCGGACAAAAAAAGATCTGAAAAAAATATCTGAAAATGTCAGACAAAAAAGTCTGAAAAAACTGTCCGAAAAAAAAGATCTGAAAAAAAGATCTGAAAAATGTCGTACAAAAGAAGTCTGAAAAAAAAGATCTGAAAATGTCGGACAAAAAAAGTCTGAAAAAAATATCTGAAAATGTCGGACAAAAAAAGATCTGAAAAAAATATCTGAAAAATGTCGGACAAAAAAAGATCTGAAAAAAAAGATCTGAAAATTGTCGGACAAAAGGATTCTGAAATAACTGTCCGAAAAAAAAGATCTGAAAATGTTTGAAAAAAAAGTCTGAAAAAAAAGATCTGAAAAATGTCGGACTAAAAAAGATCTGAAAAAAAGATCTGAAAATGTCGGACAAAAAAAGATCTGAAAATAATATCTGAAAAATGTCGGACAAAAAAAGATCTGAAAAAAAAGATCTGAAAATGTCTGAAAAAAAAGTCTGAAAAAAAATATCTGAAAAATGTCGGACTAAAAAAGATCTGAAAAAAATATCTGAAAATGTCGGACAAAAAAAGATCTGAAAAAAATATCTGAAAAATGTCGGACAAAAAAAGATCTGAAAAAAATATCTGAAAATGTCAGACAAAAAAGTCTGAAAAAACTGTCCGAAAAAAAAGATCTGAAAAAAAGATCTGAAAAATGTCGTACAAAAGAAGTCTGAAAAAAAAGATCTGAAAATGTCGGACAAAAAAAGTCTGAAAAATGTCGGACAAAAAAAGTCTGAAAAAAAAGATCTGAAAATGTCGGACAAAAAAAGTCTGGAAAAAATATCTGAAAAATGTCGGACAAAAAAAGTCTGAAAAAACTGTCCGAAAAAAAAGATCTGAAAATGTCTGAAAAAAAATTCTGAAAAAAAGATCTGAAAATTGTCGGACGAAAAAAATCTGGAAAAAATATCTGAAAAATGTCGGACAAAAAAAGTCTGAAAAAACTGTCCGAAAAAAAAGATCTGAAAAAAAGATCTGAAAAATGTCGGACAAAAAAAGTCTGAAAAAAAAGATCTGAAAATGTCGGACAAACGAAATCTGAAAAAAAAGATCTGAAAAATGTCGGACAAAAAAAGTCTGAAAAAAAAGATCTGAAAATGTCGGACAAACGAAATCTGAAAAAAAAGATCTGAAAATTGTCGGACAAAAGAATTCTGAAAAAACTGTCCGAAAAAAAAGATCTGAAAAAAAATCTGTAAAAAAAGTCCGAAAAAAAGATCTGAAAAATGTCGGACAAAAAAAGTCTGAAAAAAAAGATCTGAAAATGTCGGACAAACGAAATCTGAAAAAAAAGATCTGAAAAATGTCGGACAAAAAAAGTCTGAAAAAAAAGATCTGAAAATGTCGGACAAACGAAATCTGAAAAAAAAGATCTGAAAATTGTCGGACAAAAGAATTCTGAAAAAACTGTCCGAAAAAAAAGATCTGAAAAAAAATCTGTAAAAAAAGTCCGAAAAAAAGTCTGAAAAATGTCGGACAAACGAAATCTGAAAAAAAAGATCTGAAAATTGTCGGACAAAAGAATTCTGAAATAACTGTCCGAAAAAAAAGATCTGAAAATGTCTGAAAAAAAAGTCTGAAAAAAAAGATCTGAAAAATGTCGGACTAAAAAAGATCTGAAAAAAATATCTGAAAATGTCGGACAAAAAAAGATCTGAAAATAATATCTGAAAAATGTCGGACAAAAAAAGTCTGGAAAAAATATCTGAAAAATGTCGGACAAAAAAAGTCTGAAAAACATTTCCGAAAAAAAAGATCTGAAAATGTCTGAAAAAAAAGTCTGAAAAAAAAGATCTCAAAATTGTCGGACAAAAAAAGTCTGAAAAAACTGTCCGAAAAAAAAGATCTGAAAATGTCTGAAAAAAAATTCTGAAAAAAAGATCTGAAAATTGTCGGACGAAAAAAATCTGGAAAAAATATCTGAAAAATGTCGGACAAAAAAAGTCTGAAAAAACTGTCCGAAAAAAAAGATCTGAAAAAAAGATCTGAAAAATGTCGTACAAAAAAAGTTTGAAAAAAAAGATCTGAAAATGTCGGACAAACGAAATCTGAAAAAAAAGATCTGAAAATTGTCGGACAAAAGAATTCTGAAAAAACTGTCCGAAAAAAAAGATCTGAAAAAAAATCTGTAAAAAAAGTCCGAAAAAAAGATCTGAAAAATGTCGGACAAAAAAAGTCTGAAAAAAAAGATCTGAAAATGTCGGACAAAAGAAATCTGAAAAAAAAGATCTGAAAATTGTCGGACAAAAGAATTCTGAAATAACTGTCCGAAAAAAAAGATCTGAAAATGTCTGAAAAAAAAGTCTGAAAAAAAAGATCTGAAAAATGTCGGACTAAAAAAGATCTGAAAAAAATATCTGAAAATGTCGGACAAAAAAAGATCTGAAAATAATATCTGAAAAATGTCGGACAAAAAAAGTCTGGAAAAAATATCTGAAAAATGTCGGACAAAAAAAGTCTGAAAAACATTTCCGAAAAAAAAGATCTGAAAATGTCTGAAAAAAAAGTCTGAAAAAAAAGATCTCAAAATTGTCGGACAAAAAAAGTCTGAAAAAACTGTCCGAAAAAAAAGATCTGAAAATGTCTGAAAAAAAATTCTGAAAAAAAGATCTGAAAATTGTCGGACGAAAAAAATCTGGAAAAAATATCTGAAAAATGTCGGACAAAAAAAGTCTGAAAAAACTGTCCGAAAAAAAAGATCTGAAAAAAAGATCTGAAAAATGTCGTACAAAAAAAGTTTGAAAAAAAAGATCTGAAAATGTCGGACAAACGAAATCTGAAAAAAAAGATCTGAAAAATGTCGGACAAAAAAAGTCTGAAAAAAAAGATCTGAAAATGTCGGACAAACGAAATCTGAAAAAAAAGATCTGAAAATTGTCGGACAAAAGAATTCTGAAAAAACTGTCCGAAAAAAAAGATCTGAAAAAAAATCTGTAAAAAAAGTCCTAAAAAAAGATCTGAAAAATGTCGGACAAAAAAAGTCTGAAAAAAAAGATCTGAAAATGTCGGACAAACGAAATCTGAAAAAAAAGATCTGAAAAATGTCGGACAAAAAAAGTCTGAAAAAAAAGATCTGAAAATGTCGGACAAACGAAATCTGAAAAAAAAGATCTGAAAATTGTCGGACAAAAGAATTCTGAAAAAACTGTCCGAAAAAAAAGATCTGAAAAAAAATCTGTAAAAAAAGTCCGAAAAAAAGTCTGAAAAATGTCGGACAAACGAAATCTGAAAAAAAAGATCTGAAAATTGTCGGACAAAAGAATTCTGAAATAACTGTCCGAAAAAAAAGATCTGAAAATGTCTGAAAAAAAAGTCTGAAAAAAAAGATCTGAAAAATGTCGGACAAAAAAAGATCTGAAAATAATATCTGAAAAATGTCGGACAAAAAAAGATCTGAAAAAAAAGATCTGATAATTGTCGGACAAAAGAATTCTGAAATAACTGTCCGAAAAAAAAGATCTGAAAATGTCTGAAAAAAAAGTCTGAAAAAAAAGATCTGAAAAATGTCGGACTAAAAAAGATCTGAAAAAAATATCTGAAAATGTCGGACAAAAAAAGATCTGAAAATAATATCTGAAAAATGTCGGACAAAAAAAGATCTGAAAAAAAAGATCTGAAAATTGTCGGACAAAAGAATTCTGAAATAACTGTCCGAAAAAAAAGATCTGAAAATGTCTGAAAAAAAAGTCTGAAAAAAAAGATCTGAAAAATGTCGGACTAAAAAAGATCTGAAAAAAAATCTGTAAAAAAAGTCCGAAAAAAAGTCTGAAAAATGTCGGACGAACAAAATCTGAAAAAAAAGATCTGAAAATGTCGGACAAACGAAATCTGAAAAAAAAGATCTGAAAATTGTCGGACAAAAGAATTCTGAAAAAACTGTCCGAAAAAAAAGATCTGAAAAAAAATCTGTAAAAAAAGTCCGAAAAAAAGTCTGAAAAATGTCGGACAAACGAAATCTGAAAAAAAAGATCTGAAAATTGTCGGACAAAAGAATTCTGAAAAAACTGTCCGAAAAAAAAGATCTGAAAAAAAATCTGTAAAAAAAGTCCGAAAAAAAGTCTGAAAAATGTCGGACAAACGAAATCTGAAAAAAAAGATCTGAAAATTGTCGGACAAAAGGATTCTGAAATAACTGTCCGAAAAAAAAGATCTGAAAATGTTTGAAAAAAAAGTCTGAAAAAAAAGATCTGAAAAATGTCGGACTAAAAAAGATCTGAAAAAAATATCTGAAAATGTCGGACAAAAAAAGATCTGAAAATAATATCTGAAAAATGTCGGACAAAAAAAGATCTGAAAAAAAAGATCTGAAAATTGTCGGACAAAAGAATTCTGAAATAACTGTCCGAAAAAAAAGATCTGAAAATGTCTGAAAAAAAAGTCTGAAAAAAAAGATCTGAAAAATGTCGGACTAAAAAAGATCTGAAAAAAATATCTGAAAATGTCGGACAAAAAAAGATCTGAAAAAAATATCTGAAAAATGTCGGACAAAAAAAGATCTGAAAAAAATATCTGAAAATGTCAGACAAAAAAGTCTGAAAAAACTGTCCGAAAAAAAAGATCTGAAAAAAAGATCTGAAAAATGTCGTACAAAAGAAGTCTGAAAAAAAAGATCTGAAAATGTCGGACAAAAAAAGTCTGAAAAAAATATCTGAAAATGTCGGACAAAAAAAGATCTGAAAAAAATATCTGAAAAATGTCGGACAAAAAAAGATCTGAAAAAAATATCTGAAAATGTCAGACAAAAAAGTCTGAAAAAACTGTCCGAAAAAAAAGATCTGAAAAAAAGATCTGAAAAATGTCGTACAAAAGAAGTCTGAAAAAAAAGATCTGAAAATGTCGGACAAAAAAAGTCTGAAAAATGTCGGACAAAAAAAGTCTGAAAAAAAAGATCTGAAAATGTCGGACAAAAAAAGTCTGGAAAAAATATCTGAAAAATGTCGGACAAAAAAAGTCTGAAAAAACTGTCCGAAAAAAAAGATCTGAAAATGTCTGAAAAAAAATTCTGAAAAAAAGATCTGAAAATTGTCGGACGAAAAAAATCTGGAAAAAATATCTGAAAAATGTCGGACAAAAAAAGTCTGAAAAAAAAGATCTGAAAATGTCGGACAAACGAAATCTGAAAAAAAAGATCTGAAAAATGTCGGACAAAAAAAAGTCTGAAAAAAAAGATCTGAAAATGTCGGACAAACGAAATCTGAAAAAAAAGATCTGAAAATTGTCGGACAAAAGAATTCTGAAAAAACTGTCCGAAAAAAAAGATCTGAAAAAAAATCTGTAAAAAAAGTCCGAAAAAAAGTCTGAAAAATGTCGGACAAACGAAATCTGAAAAAAAAGATCTGAAAATTGTCGGACAAAAGAATTCTGAAATAACTGTCCGAAAAAAAAGATCTGAAAATGTCTGAAAAAAAAGTCTGAAAAAAAAGATCTGAAAAATGTCGGACTAAAAAAGATCTGAAAAAAATATCTGAAAATGTCGGACAAAAAAAGATCTGAAAATAATATCTGAAAAATGTCGGACAAAAAAAGATCTGAAAAAAAAGATCTGATAATTGTCGGACAAAAGAATTCTGAAATAACTGTCCGAAAAAAAAGATCTGAAAATGTCTGAAAAAAAAGTCTGAAAAAAAAGATCTGAAAAATGTCGGACTAAAAAAGATCTGAAAAAAATATCTGAAAATGTCAGAAAAAAAAAGATCTGAAAATAATATCTGAAAAATGTCGGACAAAAAAAGATCTGAAAAAAAAGATCTGAAAATTGTCGGACAAAAGAATTCTGAAATAACTGTCCGAAAAAAAAGATCTGAAAATGTCTGAAAAAAAAGTCTGAAAAAAAAGATCTGAAAAATGTCGGACTAAAAAAGATCTGAAAAAAATATCTGAAAATGTCGGACAAAAAAAGATCTGAAAAAAATATCTGAAAAATGTCGGACAAAAAAAGATCTGAAAAAAAAGATCTGAAAATTGTCGGACAAAAAAAGTCTGAAAAAACTGTCCGAAAAAAAAGATCTGAAAAAAAGATCTGAAAAATGTCGTACAAAAGAAGTCTGAAAAAAAAGATCTGAAAATGTCGGACAAAAAAAGTCTGAAAAATGTCGGACAAAAAAAGTCTGAAAAAAAAGATCTGAAAATGTCGGACAAAAAAAGTCTGGAAAAAATATCTGAAAAATGTCGGACAAAAAAAGTCTGAAAAAACTGTCCGAAAAAAAAGATCTGAAAAAAAGATCTGAAAATTGTCGAACAAAAAACGTCTGAAAAACATTTCCGAAAAAAAATATCTGAAAATGTCGGACAAAAAAAGTCTGGAAAAAATATCTGAAAAATGTCGGACAAAGGAAGTCTAAAAAAACTGTCCGAAAAAAAAGATCTGAAAAAATGTCTGGAAAAAAAGCCCGAAAAAAAGTCTGAAAAATGTCGGACAAACGAAATCTGAAAAAAAAGATCTGAAAATTGTCGGACAAAAGAATTCTGAAATAACTGTCCGAAAAAAAAGATCTGAAAATGTCTGAAAAAAAAGTCTGAAAAAAAAGATCTGAAAAATGTCGGACTAAAAAAGATCTGAAAAAAATATCTGAAAATGTCGGACAAAAAAAGATCTGAAAATAATATCTGAAAAATGTCGGACAAAAAAAGATCTGAAAAAAAAGATCTGATAATTGTCGGACAAAAGAATTCTGAAATAACTGTCCGAAAAAAAAGATCTGAAAATGTCTGAAAAAAAAGTCTGAAAAAAAAGATCTGAAAAATGTCAGACTAAAAAAGATCTGAAAAAAATATCTGAAAATGTCGGAAAAAAAAAGATCTGAAAATAATATCTGAAAAATGTCGGACAAAAAAAGATCTGAAAAAAAAGATCTGAAAATTGTCGGACAAAAGAATTCTGAAATAACTGTCCGAAAAAAAAGATCTGAAAATGTCTGAAAAAAAAGTCTGAAAAAAAAGATCTGAAAAATGTCGGACTAAAAAAGATCTGAAAAAAATATCTGAAAATGTCGGACAAAAAAAGATCTGAAAAAAATATCTGAAAAATGTCGGACAAAAAAAGATCTGAAAAAAAAGATCTGAAAATTGTCGGACAAAAAAAGTCTGAAAAAACTGTCCGAAAAAAAAGATCTGAAAAAAAGATCTGAAAAATGTCGTACAAAAGAAGTCTGAAAAAAAAGATCTGAAAATGTCGGACAAAAAAAGTCTGAAAAATGTCGGACAAAAAAAGTCTGAAAAAAAAGATCTGAAAATGTCGGACAAAAAAAGTCTGGAAAAAATATCTGAAAAATGTCGGACAAAAAAAGTCTGAAAAAACTGTCCGAAAAAAAAGATCTGAAAAAAAGATCTGAAAATTGTCGGACAAAAAAAGTCTGAAAAACATTTCCGAAAAAAAATATCTGAAAATGTCGGACAAAAAAAGTCTGGAAAAAATATCTGAAAAATGTCGGACAAAGGAAGTCTAAAAAAACTGTCCGAAAAAAAAGATCTGAAAAAATGTCTGGAAAAAAAGCCCGAAAAAAAGTCTGAAAAATGTCGGACAAACGAAATCTGAAAAAAAAGATCTGAAAATTGTCGGACAAAAGAATTCTGAAATAACTGTCCGAAAAAAAAGATCTGAAAATGTCTGAAAAAAAAGTCCGAAAAAAAGTCTGAAAAATGTCGGACTAAAAAAGATCTGAAAAAAAGATCTGAAAATGTCGGACAAAAAAAGTCTGAAAAATGTCGGACAAAAAAAGTCTGAAAAAAAAGATCTGAAAATGTCGGACAAAAAAAGTCTGGAAAAAATATCTGAAAAATGTCGGACAAAAAAAGTCTGAAAAAACTGTCCGAAAAAAAAGATCTGAAAAAAAGATCTGAAAATTGTCGGACAAAAAAAGTCTGAAAAACATTTCCGAAAAAAAATATCTGAAAATGTCGGACAAAAAAAGTCTGGAAAAAATATCTGAAAAATGTCGGACAAAGGAAGTCTAAAAAAACTGTCCGAAAAAAAAGATCTGAAAAAATGTCTGGAAAAAAAGCCCGAAAAAAAGTCTGAAAAATGTCGGACAAACGAAATCTGAAAAAAAAGATCTGAAAATTGTCGGACAAAAGAATTCTGAAATAACTGTCCGAAAAAAAAGATCTGAAAATGTCTGAAAAAAAAGTCTGAAAAAAAAGATCTGAAAATTGTCGGACAAAAAAAGTCTGAAAAAATATCTGAAAAATATCGGACAAAAAAAGTCTGAAAAAACTGTCTGAAAAAAAAGATCTGAAAAAAAGATCTGAAAAATGTCGGACAAAAGAAGTCTAAAAAAACTGCCCGAAAAAAAAGATCTGAAAAAAAGTCTGGGAAAAAAGCCCGAAAAAAAGTCTGAAAAATGTCGGACAAACGAAATCTGAAAAAAAAGATCTGAAAATTGTCGGACAAAAGAATTCTGAAAAAACTGTCCGAAAAAAAAGATCTGAAAAAAAATCTGTAAAAAAAGTCCGAAAAAAAGTCTGAAAAATGTCGGACTAAAAAAGATCTGAAAAAAATATCTGAAAATGTCGGACAAAAAAAGATCTGAAAATAATATCTGAAAAATGTCGGACAAAAAAAGATCTGAAAAAAAACTTCTGAAAATTGTCGGACAAAAGAATTCTGAAATAACTGTCCGAAAAAAAATATCTGAAAATGTCGGACAAAAAAAGATCTGAAAAAAATATCTGAAAAATGTCGGACAAAAAAAGATCTGAAAAAAATATCTGAAAATGTCGGACAAAAAAAGTCTGAAAAAACTGTCCGAAAAAAAAGATCTGAAAAAAAGATCTGAAAAATGTCGTACAAAAGAAGTCTGAAAAAAAAGATCTGACAATGTCGGACAAAAAAAGTCTGAAAAAATGTCGGACAAAAAAAGTCTGAAAAAAAAGATCTGAAAATGTCGGACAAAAAAAGTCTGGAAAAAATATCTGAAAAATGTCGGACAAAAAAAGTCTGAAAAAACTGTCCGAAAAAAAAGATCTGAAAAAAAGATCTCAAAATTGTCGGACAAAAAAAGTCTGAAAAACATTTCCGAAAAAAAAGATCTGAAAATGTCTGAAAAAAAAGATCTGAAAAATGTCGGACAAAAAAAGATCTGAAAAAAAAGATCTGATAATTGTCGGACAAAAGAATTCTGAAATAACTGTCCGAAAAAAAAGATCTGAAAATGTCTGAAAAAAAAGTCTGAAAAAAAAGATCTGAAAAATGTCGGACTAAAAAAGATCTGAAAAAAATATCTGAAAATGTCGGACAAAAAAAGATCTGAAAATAATATCTGAAAAATGTCGGACAAAAAAAGATCTGAAAAAAAAGATCTGAAAATTGTCGGACAAAAGAATTCTGAAATAACTGTCCGAAAAAAAAGATCTGAAAATGTCTGAAAAAAAAGTCTGAAAAAAAAGATCTGAAAAATGTCGGACTAAAAAAGATCTGAAAAAAATATCTGAAAATGTCGGACAAAAAAAGATCTGAAAAAAATATCTGAAAAATGTCGGACAAAAAAAGATCTGAAAAAAAAGATCTGAAAATTGTCGGACAAAAAAAGTCTGAAAAAACTGTCCGAAAAAAAAGATCTGAAAAATGTCGTACAAAAGAAGTCTGAAAAAAAAGATCTGAAAATGTCGGACAAAAAAAGTCTGAAAAATGTCGGACAAAAAAAGTCTGAAAAAAAAGATCTGAAAATGTCGGACAAAAAAAGTCTGGAAAAAATATCTGAAAAATGTCAGACAAAAAAAGTCTGAAAAAACTGTCCGAAAAAAAAGATCTGAAAAAAAGATCTGAAAATTGTCGGACAAAAAAAGTCTGAAAAACATTTCCGAAAAAAAATATCTGAAAATGTCGGACAAAAAAAGTCTGGAAAAAATATCTGAAAAATGTCGGACAAAGGAAGTCTAAAAAAACTGTCCGAAAAAAAAGATCTGAAAAAATGTCTGGAAAAAAAGCCCGAAAAAAAGTCTGAAAAATGTCGGACAAAAGAATTCTGAAATAACTGTCCGAAAAAAAAGATCTGAAAATGTCTGAAAAAAAAGTCTGAAAAAAAAGATCTGAAAATTGTCGGACAAAAAAAGTCTGAAAAAATATCTGAAAAATATCGGACAAAAAAAGTCTGAAAAAACTGTCTGAAAAAAAAGATCTGAAAAAAAGATCTGAAAAATGTCGGACAAAAGAAGTCTAAAAAAACTGCCCGAAAAAAAAGATCTGAAAAAAAGTCTGGGAAAAAAGCCCGAAAAAAAGTCTGAAAAATGTCGGACAAACGAAATCTGAAAAAAAAGATCTGAAAATTGTCGGACAAAAGAATTCTGAAAAAACTGTCCGAAAAAAAAGATCTGAAAAAAAATCTGTAAAAAAAGTCCGAAAAAAAGTCTGAAAAATGTCGGACTAAAAAAGATCTGAAAAAAATATCTGAAAATGTCGGACAAAAAAAGATCTGAAAATAATATCTGAAAAATGTCGGACAAAAAAAGATCTGAAAAAAAACTTCTGAAAATTGTCGGACAAAAGAATTCTGAAATAACTGTCCGAAAAAAAATATCTGAAAATGTCGGACAAAAAAAGATCTGAAAAAAATATCTGAAAAATGTCGGACAAAAAAAGATCTGAAAAAAATATCTGAAAATGTCGGACAAAAAAAGTCTGAAAAAACTGTCCGAAAAAAAAGATCTGAAAAAAAGATCTGAAAAATGTCGTACAAAAGAAGTCTGAAAAAAAAGATCTGAAAATGTCGGACAAAAAAAGTCTGAAAAAATGTCGGACAAAAAAAGTCTGAAAAAAAAGATCTGAAAATGTCGGACAAAAAAAGTCTGGAAAAAATATCTGAAAAATGTCGGACAAAAAAAGTCTGAAAAAACTGTCCGAAAAAAAAGATCTGAAAAAAAGATCTCAAAATTGTCGGACAAAAAAAGTCTGAAAAACTGTCCTAAAAAAAATGTCTGAAAAAAAAGATCTGAAAATGTCGGACAAAAAAAGTCTAAAAAAACTGTCCTAAAAAAAAGATCTGAAAAAATGTCTGGAAAAAAAGCCCGAAAAGAAGTCTGAAAAATGTCGGACAAACGAAATCTGAAAAAAAAGATCTGAAAATTGTCGGACAAAAACAGTCTGAAAAATGTCGGACAAAAAAAGTCTGGAAAGAATATCTGAAAAATGTCGGACAAAAAAAGATCTGAAAAAAAAATCTGAAAATTGTCGGACAAAAAAAGTCTGAAAAAAAAGATCTGAAAATTGTCGGACAAAAAAAGTCTGAAAAATGTCGGACAAAAGAAGTCTGAAAACACTTTTTGAAAAAAAAGATCTGGAAATGTCTGAAAAAAAAGTCTGAAAAAAAATATCTGAAAAAAATATCTGAAAAATGTTGGACAAAAGAATTCTGAAAAAAAAGTCTGAAAACAAAGATCTGAAAAAAAGATCTGAAAAATGTTGGACAAAAAAAGTTTAAAAAAAAAGATCTCAAAATTGTCGAACAAAAAAAGTCTGAAAAAAATATCTGAAAAATGTCGAACAAAAAGAGTCTGATAAAAAAGAACTGAAAAATGACGGACAAAAAAAGTCTGAAAAAAACTGTCCGAAAAAAAAGATCTGAAAATGTCGGACAAAAGAAGTCTGGAAAGAATATCTGAAAAATGTCGGACAAAAAAAGTCTGAAAAAAAAGATCTGAAAATGTCGGACAAAAGAAGTCTGAAAAAACTGATCAAAAAAAAAGATCTGAAAATGTCTGAAAAAAAAGATCTGAAACAAAATATCTGAAAAATGTCGGACAAAAAAAGTCTGAAAAAACTGTCCGAAAAAAAATATCTAAAGAAAAGTCTGGAAAAAAAGCCCGAAAAAAAGTCTGAAAAATGTCGGACAAAAGAAGTCTGAAAAAAAATATCTGAAAAATGTTGGACAAAAGAAGTCTGAAAAAACTGTCCGAAAAAAAAGATCTGAAAATTTCTGAAAAAAAAGTCTGAAAAAAAAGATCTGAAAAAGATCGGACAATAGAAGTCTGAAAAAACTTCTATTGACTTTTTTTTTTGCCAATGATTCAGACTCATTGCCTCCACAAAGTAGGTCAGTGGAAGGTTTGAGGGAGGGCCAAGGCGGGATCTCGTGGCAAATCGGAAGATGCCTGTTCCACTTCCTCGCAGGCTGCAGACGAGGAGAGTTTCTCCCATCGGGACAGGTCCCCTCTTCGGGCCAGCCCGGGAGATGGCGGCCAGCGCTGTGGCTTCTGTCACGCTGGGGATGAAGAAAATGAAACGAGGGGCATGCTTCATACCGATAACTCAAAAAAAGTGGCGGCACACAACAAGTGTATGCTTTTTTCATCGGGGACAGTGCAGCTGACCACAACGTCACGGGCTGAATTTGGAAATTTTGAATTAGAATTAGACTTTTTTCATTAATTTTTTCAACATATGATATATACAATATTGTATTTTTTTCCAAAAAAATTCAAAATGCAATACTATAACTTTTTTTTCATGACATTTTTTGAAAAACTATACTCTGACTTTTTTTCCAAGAAATTTTTCGACATATACGATACATTTTTTTAAATTATTTTTTTCAACATATTATACAATTTAATTTATTTCATGGATTTTTTTCGACATGCCTATGACTTTTTTTTCATGAAATCTTTTGACATATCATACAATGGATTTTTTTTAAAACAGTTTAAGCAAGTTTAGTGATGAAAATTAAAGTTTTACATGGAATTGAGGTCAGTGTGAAGGTTTGATGCAGAAAGGCCAACTATTATGTAAAAAATTTGTAAAAATATATTCCCTTTCATTTTCATCCTGTTTTGTATGTTTCCAATAAAAGAGATTTCTTTTGTGAAGAAATCACATATTCTTCATATAAATGCACATTTCAGTGTTTCTTGAGGAGAAATGCGTTCCTGAGTGGTTTTGGGTGAGAAAGACATATTAAGCGAATTTAGTGATGAAAACTAGCGTTTTACATGGAATTCAGCTCAGAATGAAGATTTGATACTTGGAAGCGAATTCTAATGTAAAATTTGAGAAAACAATGTTTCTTTTCATATTCTGTCTCTTTTTTGTATTTTTCCAGTATAACAGATGTGTTTCTGTAAATAAATCACATATTCTTCATATAAATGCACATTTCAGTGTTTCTTAAGGAGAAATGCGTTCCTGAGTGGTTTTGGATGAGAAAGACATATTAAGCGAGTTTAGTGATGAAAACTAGCGTTTTACATGGAATTCAGCTCAGACTGACAGTTTGATGCCTGGAGTCCAAAACTATCATATTAGATTTTGGAAAACTGTGTTCCCTTTCATATTTATCCTTTTTTTGTGTTTCCAATGCAAGAAATGTTTTTCTGTGAAGAAATTTCACATTTTTCATATGAATCCACTTTTCAGTGTTTCATGAGGAGAAATGCATTCTTTGGCTTAGTGATGAAAACTAGAGTTGTACATTGTGATCGTATAGTGGTACATTTCAACACAGGTTACAATTACATTGTAAAAGAATAAACATGAAATATATAAAACATATTTCCACATCCACATAGTTATATCAATTTAAAATGAATTAAAGCCGCAAGCGGCATTTCGCGGGTTATAGCCTTTATCGCTCAAAGCGCCCGCCTAGTGGTCGATTTGAATGAAACTTTCAGCTGATGTTTCAACTACTCTTGTGAACATATGCTGCAAGTTTGGAGATGATGGGCCAAAGGCTTGTGAAGTTAGGTCTATTGATGTGCTGAGGCACAACTCTTAGAAATGTATTGGTCAATATCTTCACAACGCAATAACATATCAACAAGCTTAATGCAACTTTTGATAAGCCTTGTCCAATAATGATTCGCAGAAAATATTCCAGCCTTCGGACCAATGGCTTAGGAGGAGATGTCAAAAATGTGTTTTTCAAAAAATCCAATATGGCGGAAAATATTTCCAGGTGCACTTTGGAGGTCTAAGAGGCTTTATTGTAGATCACACGGAGTTGCACATATGTGTAACATTTCAAGTCAATCGGACTTACGGTTTGAGGGGCGTGGCCTTTCCAAAATCGCATGTTTGGGCGTTAATTACCATGTGGCCGATTTGAATGAAACTTTCAGCAGATGTTTCAGCTACTCTTGTGAACATATGCTGCAAGTTTGGAGATGATGGGCCAAAGGCTTGTGAAGTTAGGTCTATTGATGTGCTGAGCCCGCCCCTTAAAAATTAATTGGTCAATATCTTCACAACACAATGACATATCAACAAGCTTTATGCAACCTTTGATGAGCCTGGTCCAATAATGATTCGCAGAAAATATGCCAGCAATCAGACCTACGGTTTAGGAGGAGATGTCAAAAATGTGTTTTTCAAAAAATTCAACATGGCGGAAAATTTAGTTGGTGGACTTTCGTGGTCCAAGAGACTTTTTTGTAGATCACATTCAGCAGCACATGTCTGTCAAATTTCAAATTGATAGGACTTATGGTGTGAGGGGGCTGGCCTTGAAAATTGTTATAGCGCCACCATGTGGCCAATTATTTTCATATTTTATGTGAAGCATTATGACATCATGTACAGTTATGGTACCAAGTCTCATGTCTCTAGCTCGTTCCAGCTCACAGCAAATTGAGCAAAGGCATAATTTAGCATATAATGCTAAATAGGCCACGCCCACATGCACCGATCAATATGACACTATAGATCTTGGTTAATACTTGCCAAAACTTACCAAATTTGATAAAATTCTGTCCACCGGATCTTGCGATACAAGTTTCTGATATTTGTGGCGCCCCCTATGTGTCAAGCAGAAAACGCTTTGGTATGCCTCTTCCCAAATATGTACTGAAGATATCTACCAAGATTTTTGATGATTTGACTAATGGTCAATGAATTATGGCTAATTTCCTGCTAAGCCCCTCCAATTGAAAAGTTTGTTGGTCAACAGATTCATAACACAATGAAGTATCAACACGCTTTATGAAACTTTAGATGACATTAGTCCAATAATGATCCACAGAAAATTTGGTAGCAATCGGACCTACGGTTTAGGAGGAGATGTCAAAAATCTGTTTTTCAAAAAATCCAATATGGCGGAAAATCTAGTTAGGCGGACGTTAGTGGTCTGAGCAGTCTGAGATCACACGGAGCTAGACATGTGTGTCGAGTTGAAAGTCAATCAGACTTATGGTGTGAGGGGCATAGCTTTTTCAAAATCGTGTGTTTGGGCGTTAATTACAGCGCCATCATGTGGCCGATTGGGGTCATAGTTCTTGAGAAGCAGCTGCACATCATTCCAGTTCCTATGCCAAGTTTCATGTTTCCATCTCATTCCAGCTCACGGCAAATTGTGCTTATTCGGCAGACAACGAATAATAATAATAAATTCACACAAAAACAAACTAACTTAATGTAATGTAATGCAAAATTAATTAAATGTAATGTTTACAAGTGTAGCTAGTGTGTTTCTTTTTCTTCTTTTTTGTTTCTTCTTAGTTTTTATCTTCCCTCAACAACAGAAGAATCCCACATGCAGCTAACTATGCTCTGCTGCCACCTCCAGGAACGCCATGGAACAAATCGGGCACGTTCCGCTCAACAAAGAGAAATGATTGAACACTTTTCCACACTGTGTAACAACTTTAATTATATTGAAAAAAAAGATCTGAAAATTGTCGGACAAAAAAAAGTCTGGAAAAAATATCTGAAAAATGTTGGACAAAAAAAGTCTGAAAAAAATGTCAGAAAAAAAACATCTGAAAATTGTCGGACAAAAAAAGTCTGGAAAAAATATCTGAAAAATGTCGGACAAAAAAAGTCTGAAAAAACTGTCCGAAAAAAAAGATCTGAAAAAAAGATCTGAAAATTGTCGGACAAAAAAAGTCTGAAAAACATTTCCGAAAAAAAAGATCTGGAAATGTCTGAAAAAAAAGTCTGAAAAAAAAGATCTGAAAATTGTCGGACAATAAAAGTCTGAAAAAACTGTCCGAAAAAACAGATCTGAAAATGTCTGAAAAAAAATTCTGAAAAAAAAGATCTGAAAATTGTCGGACAAAAAAAGTCTGGAAAAAATATCTGTAAAATGTCGGACAAAAAAAGTCTGAAAAAACTGTCTGAAAAACAAGATCTGAAAATGTCGGACAAAAAAAGTCTGGAAAAAATATCTGAAAATTGTCGGACAAAAGAATTCTGAAAAAACTGTCCGAAAAAAAAGATCTGAAAAAAAATCTGTAAAAAAAGTCCGAAAAAAAGTCTGAAAAATGTCGGACAAACGAAATCTGAAAAAAAAGATCTGAAAATTGTCGGACAAAAGAATTCTGAAATAACTGTCCGAAAAAAAAGATCTGAAAATGTCTGAAAAAAAAGTCTGAAAAAAAAGATCTGAAAAATGTCGGACAAAAGAAGTCTAAAAAAAATATCTGAAAATGTCGGACTAAAAAAGATCTGAAAAAAATATCTGAAAATGTCGGACAAAAAAAGATCTGAAAATAATATCTGAAAAATGTCGGACAAAAAAAGATCTGAAAAAAAACTTCTGAAAATTGTCGGACAAAAGAATTCTGAAATAACTGTCCGAAAAAAAAGATCTGAAAATTGTCGGACAAAAAAAGTCTGAAAAAAAAGATCTGAAAATTGTCGGACAAAAACAGTCTGAAAAATGTCGGACAAAAAAAGTCTGGAAAGAATATCTGAAAAATGTCGGACAAAAAAAGATCTGAAAAAAAAATCTGAAAATTGTCGGACAAAAAAAGTCTGAAAAAAAAGATCTGAAAATTGTCGGACAAAAAAAGTCTGAAAAATGTCGGACAAAAGAAGTCTGAAAACACTTTTTGAAAAAAAAGATCTGGAAATGTCTGAAAAAAAAGTCTGAAAAAAAATATCTGAAAAAAATATCTGAAAAATGTTGGACAAAAGAATTCTGAAAAAAAAGTCTGAAAACAAAGATCTGAAAAAAAGATCTGAAAAATGTTGGACAAAAAAAGTTTAAAAAAAAAGATCTCAAAATTGTCGAACAAAAAAAGTCTGAAAAAAATATCTGAAAAATGTCGAACAAAAAGAGTCTGATAAAAAAGAACTGAAAAATGACGGACAAAAAAAGTCTGAAAAAAACTGTCCGAAAAAAAAGATCTGAAAATGTCGGACAAAAGAAGTCTGGAAAGAATATCTGAAAAATTTCGGACAAAAAAAGTCTGAAAAAAAGATCTGAAAATGTCGGACAAAAGAAGTCTGAAAAAACTGATCAAAAAAAAAGATCTGAAAATGTCTGAAAAAAAAGATCTGAAACAAAATATCTGAAAAATATCGGACAAAAAAAGTCTGAAAAAACTGTCCGAAAAAAAAGATCTAAAGAAAAGTCTGGAAAAAAAGCCCGAAAAAAAGTCTGAAAAATGTCGGACAAAAGAAGTCTAAAAAAAATATCTGAAAATGTCGGACTAAAAAAGATCTGAAAAAAATATCTGAAAATGTCGGACAAAAAAAGATCTGAAAATAATATCTGAAAAATGTCGGACAAAAAAAGATCTGAAAAAAAACTTCTGAAAATTGTCGGACAAAAGAATTCTGAAATAACTGTCCGAAAAAAAAGATCTGAAAATTGTCGGACAAAAAAAGTCTGAAAAAAAAGATCTGAAAATTGTCGGACAAAAACAGTCTGAAAAATGTCGGACAAAAAAAGTCTGGAAAGAATATCTGAAAAATGTCGGACAAAAAAAGATCTGAAAAAAAAATCTGAAAATTGTCGGACAAAAAAAGTCTGAAAAAAAAGATCTGAAAATTGTCGGACAAAAAAAGTCTGAAAAATGTCGGACAAAAGAAGTCTGAAAACACTTTTTGAAAAAAAAGATCTGGAAATGTCTGAAAAAAAAGTCTGAAAAAAAATATCTGAAAAAAATATCTGAAAAATGTTGGACAAAAGAATTCTGAAAAAAAAGTCTGAAAACAAAGATCTGAAAAAAAGATCTGAAAAATGTTGGACAAAAAAAGTTTAAAAAAAAAGATCTCAAAATTGTCGAACAAAAAAAGTCTGAAAAAAATATCTGAAAAATGTCGAACAAAAAGAGTCTGATAAAAAAGAACTGAAAAATGACGGACAAAAAAAGTCTGAAAAAAACTGTCCGAAAAAAAAGATCTGAAAATGTCGGACAAAAGAAGTCTGGAAAGAATATCTGAAAAATTTCGGACAAAAAAAGTCTGAAAAAAAGATCTGAAAATGTCGGACAAAAGAAGTCTGAAAAAACTGATCAAAAAAAAAGATCTGAAAATGTCTGAAAAAAAAGATCTGAAACAAAATATCTGAAAAATATCGGACAAAAAAAGTCTGAAAAAACTGTCCGAAAAAAAAGATCTAAAGAAAAGTCTGGAAAAAAAGCCCGAAAAAAAGTCTGAAAAATGTCGGACAAAAGAAGTCTGAAAAATGTCGGACAAAAGAAGTCTGAAAAAAAATATCTGAAAAATGTTGGACAAAAGAAGTCTGAAAAAACTGTCCGAAAAAAAAGATCTGAAAATTTCTGAAAAAAAAGTCTGAAAAAAAAGATCTGAAAAAGATCGGACAATAGAAGTCTGAAAAAACTTCTATTGACTTTTTTTTTTGCCAATGATTCAGACTCATTGCCTCCACAAAGTAGGTCAGTGGAAGGTTTGAGGGAGGGCCAAGGCGGGATCTCGTGGCAAATCGGAAGATGCCTGTTCCACTTCCTCGCAGGCTGCAGACGAGGAGAGTTTCTCCCATCGGGACAGGTCCCCTCTTCGGGCCAGCCCGGGAGATGGCGGCCAGCGCTGTGGCTTCTGTCACGCTGGGGATGAAGAAAATGAAACGAGGGGCATGCTTCATACCGATAACTCAAAAAAAGTGGCGGCACACAACAAGTGTATGCTTTTTTCATCGGGGACAGTGCAGCTGACCACAACGTCACGGGCTGAATTTGGAAATTTTGAATTAGAATTAGACTTTTTTCATTAAATTTTTCAACATATGATATATACAATATTGTATTTTTTTCCAAAAAAAATCAAAATGCAATACTATAACTTTTTTTTCATGACATTTTTTGAAAAACTATACTCTGACTTTTTTTCCAAGAAATTTTTCGACATATACGATACATTTTTTTAAATTATTTTTTTCAACATATTATACAATTTAATTTATTTCATGGATTTTTTTCGACATGCCTATGACTTTTTTTTCATGAAATCTTTTGACATATCATACAATGGATTTTTTTTAAAACAGTTTAAGCAAGTTTAGTGATGAAAATTAAAGTTTTACATGGAATTGAGGTCAGTGTGAAGGTTTGATGCAGAAAGGCCAACTATTATGTAAAAAATTTGTAAAAATATATTCCCTTTCATTTTCATCCTGTTTTGTATGTTTCCAATAAAAGAGATTTCTTTTGTGAAGAAATCACATATTCTTCATATAAATGCACATTTCAGTGTTTCTTGAGGAGAAATGCGTTCCTGAGTGGTTTTGGGTGAGAAAGACATATTAAGCGAGTTTAGTGATGAAAACTAGCGTTTTACATGGAATTCAGCTCAGAATGAAGATTTGATACTTGGAAGCGAATTCTAATGTAAAATTTGAGAAAACAATGTTTCTTTTCATATTCTGTCTCTTTTTTGTATTTTTCCAGTATAACAGATGTGTTTCTGTAAATAAATCACATATTCTTCATATAAATGCACATTTCAGTGTTTCTTAAGGAGAAATGCGTTCCTGAGTGGTTTTGGATGAGAAAGACATATTAAGCGAGTTTAGTGATGAAAACAAGAGTTTTGCATAGAATTGAGCTCAGAATGAAGATTTGATACTTGGAAGCAAATTCTAATGTAATATTTGAGAAAACAATGTTTCTTTTCATATTCTATCTCTTTTTTGTATGTTTCCAGTATAACAGATGTGTTTCTGTAAATAAATCACATATTCTTCATATAAATGCACATTTCAGTGTTTCTTAAGGAGAAATGCGTTCCTGAGTGGTTTTGGGTGAGAAAGACATATTAAGCGAGTTTAGTGATGAAAACTTGCGTTTTACATGGAATTCAGCTCAGAATGAAGATTTGATACTTGGAAGCGAATTCTAATGTAAAATTTGAGAAAACAATGTTTCTTTTCATATTCTGTCTCTTTTTTGTATGTTTCCAGTATAACAGATGTGTTTCTGTAAATAAATCACATATTCTTCATATAAATGCACGTTTCAGTGTTTCTTGAGTAGAAATGCGTTCCTGAGTGGTTTTGGATGAGAAAGACATATTAAGCGAGTTTAGTGATGAAAACTAGCGTTTTACATGGAATTCAGCTCAGACTGACAGTTTGATGCCTGGAGTCCAAAACTATCATATTAGATTTTGGAAAACTGTGTTCCCTTTCATATTTATCCTTTTTTGTGTGTTTCCAATGCAAGAAATGTTTTTCTGTGAAGAAATTTCACATTTTTCATATGAATCCACTTTTCAGTGTTTCATGAGGAGAAATGCATTCTTTGGCTTAGTGATGAAAACTAGAGTTGTACATTGTGATCGTATAGTGGTACATTTCAACACAGGTTACAATTACATTGTAAAAGAATAAACATGAAATATATAAAACATATTTCCACATCCACATAGTTATATCAATTTAAAATGAATTAAAGCCGCAAGCAGCATTTCGCGGGTTATAGCCTTTATCGCTCAAAGCGCCCGCCTAGTGGTCGATTTGAATGAAACTTTCAGCTGATGTTTCAACTACTCTTGTGAACATATGCTGCAAGTTTGGAGATGATGGGCCAAAGGCTTGTGAAGTTAGGTCTATTGATGTGCTGAGGCACAACTCTTAGAAATGTATTGGTCAATATCTTCACAACGCAATAACATATCAACAAGCTTAATGCAACTTTTGATAAGCCTTGTCCAATAATGATTCGCAGAAAATATTCCAGCCTTCGGACCAACGGCTTAGGAGGAGATGTCAAAAATGTGTTTTTCAAAAAATCCAATATGGCGGAAAATATTTCCAGGTGCACTTTGGAGGTCTAAGAGGCTTTATTGTAGATCACACGGAGTTGCACATATGTGTAACATTTCAAGTCAATCGGACTTACGGTTTGAGGGGCGTGGCCTTTCCAAAATCGCATGTTTGGGCGTTAATTACCATGTGGCCGATTTGAATGAAACTTTCAGCAGATGTTTCAGCTACTCTTGTGAACATATGCTGCAAGTTTGGAGATGATGGGCCAAAGGCTTGTGAAGTTAGGTCTATTGATGTGCTGAGCCCGCCCCTTAAAAATTAATTGGTCAATATCTTCACAACACAATAACATATCAACAAGCTTCATGCAATCTTTGATGAGCCTGGTCCAATAATGATTCGCAGAAAATATGCCAGCAATCAGACCTACGGTTTAGGAGGAGATGTCAAAAATGTGTTTTTCAAAAAATTCAACATGGCGGAAAATTTAGTCGGTGGACTTTCGTGGTCCAAGAGACTTTTTTTGTAGATCACATTCAGCAGCACATGTCTGTCAAATTTCAAATTGATAGGACTTATGGTGTGAGGGGGCTGGCCTTGAAAATTGTTATAGCGCCACCATGTGGCCAATTGTTTTCATATTTTATGTGAAGCATTATGACATCATGTACAGTTATGGTACTGTCGTATCTTGCCTGCGACAGTTCTGTTGAAGTGATGAGGAAGGATGCTTCGCGGACACTGTTCTTGCTGGTATAATAGAATTTATTACAAACAAGCAACAAATGTCATAACGAACGTCTAGAACGTCCGGAGGTCTCTAGTCAAATCAGAAAGTCCCGCACTTCGGGGCTCTCGCGCCTCCTTATATCGGGTTCATGTCATGCAACATCTGAGCTGAGCGCATGACCATGTATGGCTCCTTTGTCCTACATGTTTATCTTTCAGCCCCTGGTCATATCATACGACCATATTCTCCACGTATGATTCTTACACATTTGTTTACCCTTAGGGGCCTCTCGGTCTTGTGCAAGACTTGAAAATATACCACATATTCCCCCCTTCGAGACTTACACAAAGTCTCGAAAAAATAAAAGAAGAAACATACAGGTGTATTAACATGACATATTTAACAACCCGCCCTATTTACCATTGAAACAACTGTATAAAGTATAAAAGTGAGGGTGAAAAACCTGTCAGGCAGCTAATCTTTCTTGAAATATCCATTGAACAATGTAGACAGGAAAATTCTCTCACGGTCCCTCTGCCAAGGCGACCATACGTAGTACTCCATAACACTGAAATGAGGAAATTTAGCAATTTGTGTATGGAAATGACTTAAGCAAATACATATGGAACTCTCAGCAAATCAAAACAAACCAATGTCCAAAGTCAGGCTGGTCGACCCATCGCACCTTTCTATGGACCTTTTCCTGCCTACCCCACTGTCCCTAAACATCGAAAAACAAAAGAAAACATCTGAGGTCCCTTTATATTTAGAAATCATCATTTACCAAGCATGTAATACACAAAAAAGACAATTCATTTTTAAGAATACTAATGTAATATCTAAGAGAAGACATAAGACTGTATAACGCTGCAGTTTCTCAGCAGCCTTGACTCCGGTGTATTATCGATGACTTCTTGACTCGGGATGTTGTATCGCCAGTCCACGGTCAGAGTTCTTCAGGCCATTCGTATTTTCATGTTTGAAGTGTCTGAACCCATTCAGCCCTTCGGAGTCTCCGACAATCCACCACCCTCACAGTGGTCTTCCCCCCATATGTTCTAGAATGAAAGACAAGAAAGCCAGTATCTTTTGCATACAGACATCAAACACAGAATAAAAACACTTCTATAAGTAAAAATGTAAAATTAGAAATCATATTGTCCATTGATCATATTATTCATTTGTTGCCATACCCCCCCTTCGAGACTAAACAAAGTCTCGAAAGAGCAAAACAAAATCAACACTACAAACTACGCAAGCAAAAACAGAGGTAAATAATAGGATTATAATCATATGAGATATTTAAAATGGATATACCTCCACCAATTCGATCTTTATCGCGTCATCCTCACCCACGTCCGTGTCAGCTTTGTGTAATAATGGCATCAGTGTTTGATCGCCGGGCAGCACAACTCCAACCCATTTAAGTATCATAGCCTTTGCAAAGGTCAACAACAGCGTGCAAAAACAAAACATCACACACAACGACAGAACGAGCGCTGCCAAAACCTGAACTAACACTGCTCCTAGTGGCCCTAATTTATCCTGCAACCAAGCATTTGCAGACCATCCCGCGTCTTCTGATGGACCAAATGCATCTCTTATATGCTTCAGTGCATCTATGACATTAGTTATATTATCTGAATTATCAGGAATCAAAGTATAGCAAGCATCCCTTGTTAAGTTCAAAGTCATACAAAGGCCCCCTTGTTTGGCCAAGATATAGTCAAGAGCCATGTCATGTTTCAGCAACGTCAATCTGTGACTTTTCTGAGTGTTTGACAAAAATTCGAAACCTCTTATGGTTTCGGTCGCAAAGCCTTGCAATGTATAGGTAATGTTGTCGATGTGATCTGCCAAGAATGTCACCCCATACCATGGAAATAATCCTATACCCCACTTCTCTCCTATACTTATTCTCCAATGGTAAGATTCCAAATTGTGAAACTGTGCCAACTCACGTTTTCTCCTACGTGAATCGACATCAGATTGAACCTCATCAGATGCTTCTCCCTTCCGTACAGCAAAAACTTCATATGGGAGTTTCAGTGTTGCCATATAGCAACATCCTGTCCACCCGTATGGTAGAAATAAATAAGCATTTTCACCACAAATCCACCAAATATCCCTGAAATTGCCTATAGTCACATTACCAGGCAACACTTGATGTTTTACCATCAAAGTTCTACTCGGCTTACGCTTCGACACTTGATAAATCACTTCATACAACTTATTCACATCCTCATCCTCACGCTTTCCTAAATCCATCATATAACCATCACACTCTGATATTCCCATAAACATTCCAGACCCCTTATTAGTTTCATTTGAGCAAAAACAGTACTTTGCCCTCACAGGTTTCACTTCCATCGGATCAGGTACCGCTGTCATCACATTTTCATGTTGTTCAAGTAAATTCACATATGGTAATCCTGCCAACCAAGAACAATTCAATCTAGGCTTAAAAAGGTTCACTGATAAAGCCATCACTTTATCCACTAATGATTGCTGTTGATACAAGAGCCATGACAGCACAGAAGATTGACATGAAATAGTTAATGGTTCCGGTACCGTCTCCAAAATTGAAGGCCATGTACCTGGTGTTGATACTTTCAACACACATGGACCCTTCAATTTCTTGATTGATCTCACTGAGTGTGTTAACTGCTGAAACCATACATTTCTACCTGCCCATGGGTCTACAATTCCCAACACTGAAGCATCAAATCCATATGCTTTCCACTTAGCTTCTCTCCTCTGTACTACATGGTTCTGTTCAAACATCTCCTGTGATATCTGATCCGAGTCAACAAACTCCTTTCCCACATCTACAATATTCCTCTGAACAGTCTCAAATGACTTTACAACCTTCACTTCCTCGATTTCCTTCCTACTATTCACACTAATCCCCATCTCCAACATAGACTTCCGGCTCTCATTTACCATCTCTTTCACTTTCAAGGATACTTTATCAAGTGTCTGTGTCACATTCTCCAATTTCCTAGGCATTAATGTTGTCACCAAGGTAGTACTCTGATTGAACGCATTATCATTATTTATTGATTTCAAAGTTAAAGTAGCAGCCTCTATCCGTATGTTATTTACCTTTGCAGTGGTTACTTCAACAGGTCTTAGGTTTGTTATCACAAGTCTCACCTTACGACTTATGTAACCTTCAATCCAAGAGTGACTAGATGGAACAAATTTAAACTCTGGCTCCCGATATGTACACATATATTCCCCTTCATCTTCCCATGCAAGGTTGCGCACAGCAAGCGAACAATCATCCACAACTTTCTTATACCTTATATCATTGTACAAAAAGTACTTCCTTTGATTATAAGGCAGACCGTAGTTTCCAGGAGGTATCAACTCCACATCCTCTCCACGACTATTTTCCCACTTGGGAAAATAGTTAATACGGCTATTTCCTATTCCACATTTACAAGGAAGAATAACCATTTTTCCAAGCTTGGATCTGACCACTATCTCCTCAGGTTTTGGCGTCGTAAAAATCTTATTAGGCACCTCTGTTGTTAACTGTGACACATTCTCTACCATCCTAAGTTTCATAACGGAGAGGTTTGACCCTCTTCCGGACTGGTCTCGGGCTCCTTGGTCTAACTGGATTCCTGGGTTGTCCTGCAGCGGAGTCACCGCCCTTTGATATCTCTGGCGCTTTGCAGGCAACTGAAATAGGTCCTGCTGGTTCTGGGACATGTTGAAAGACAATGTCTCTAAATCTTCTTTCCTGTCCATCAACTGCCGAGTCATTTCTGTCATCATCAGGAATGTGTACAGAAACATCAACATTGTCCACAACCTGGGTGATCTCTCCTTCTGAATTCTGACTCTGGGGATTTTCATGCATCTCCCTCTCTGGTATGTGTTCTTCCACATTGTCTTCGGCTGCATGTTCTCCCTTATTTTGTTCCACAGAGTCATCTCGGCTCTGTGAAGGTTGAACCTCTTCTCTGGGTGCTTTAACACAGTGCGATAAATGATACCATGTGGGAGACCCCTTAACCTGGACCGCAGTTCCCGTACTGCGAACAACCTCAAATGGTCCCTCACGGCGTTCGTTATACCACTTCCTTCTAAACACCTTCACGAACACCTTGTCTCCAGGTTGCACTGTGATCCCCTTTTGCTCCTCGAGCTTCTTCTGCACCTCCTCCTTAGTTTGCCTGTCAGACACATATGTGGATATTCTTTTATGTAGATTAACCATGTATGTGACATACGTTTGCATTTCATCCTCTAAAAGGGCCAAACTTGGACCTTTCCCACTTGTCCGCAGACAAGGCGTTGGCATCAGTCTTCCTGTAACCAACTCATGAGGTGTCATATGTAAATCGCGGAGCTCACTAGAGCGACATACCATTAACGCCAATGGAAGTGCTGCTATCCAATTTAACCCCGTGTGCTGGCATATTTTGACAATACGATTTTTCAAAACCCCATTCATTCTTTCGCATAATCCTTGACTTTGTGGGTGATAAACTGCCCCAAGACGCTGTTTAATTCCTAGTTTTTGCAAAATCAATTTCACCGTTTTATCCACAAACTCTTTCCCATTGTCTGAGGATATTCGATCTGGAAGTCCCCACCTGCTTATGACCTCTCTACATAAGAACTTAGCAACCGATTGAGCATCTTTTCGTTTTGTTGGACAAGCCTCAGGCCATCGTGAAAATCTGTCCACCACGACTAGCATATACCTTCTCCCTTCAATCGGTTTTATCATGTCGACATAGTCCACAACTAGTTCACGCATAGGACCCCTTGGAGTTGGGATGTGGCCCGGAGGAACCGTCACTCCCCTCCGAACATTGTTTTTCAGACAGATAATACACCTGCCTATGACATAATCAATCTGTTCAAGCAAACATGGTGCCCAAAAACCATACTCTTTTGTAATTTTTCTCTTAACTTCCCCCCTTGCAACGTGAGCTAAGCCATGCGCCTCCTGAATCATCAGACCCAACAGGTCTGGAGGTGATAGTATCAGCCCCTCATGATTTCTCCAAAGTCCAGTAGAATCTCGGATGGCACCTCGGTCTAGCCACAACTGTTTGTCCATTTCAGGAGCAGCTTCCTGCATTAAAATCACATCATTGAGCGTAATTTTGTCTTCCAAGTTCACTTCATGCGTGACGAGAAGAACTTTGCCCAATTTATCTGCTCCAGTGACTGCTTTTGCAGCTTCATCAGCCGCTCTGTTCCCTTGTGAAACCCTTGAGGCATCCTTCTTATGTGCTGCACATTTAGCTATTGCTATTTCTTTAGGCTTCATCATAGCATGCAACAATTTCATGATCTGGGCGTGATGCTGTATCGGTGAACCATCCGTTTTCTTAAACCCTCGGTCACTCGCTTCCCTTCTGCCAACAAACACGCTTCAGTTAGCCCCACCAGCTCAGCCAATTGTGCAGATGCAGGCTGTGGTATCTCTTCAGCCTTCTCAACTGCAAATCCAGTTCCTTGGGCTTTTACTATCGCATAGCCGGCCCTTAATTTATCTCCCACACGATAACAAGACCCATCAGTCCAATACTCCAGGTCCACCACATGCAATGGGAGAGCTTGTAAATCTGATCTAAGCCTAGAGTATTTCTCTGCTTCTTGAACACAATCGTGTGGCTCACCGTCTTCTGGAGTTGGCAAATTCTCCGCTGGATTTACCGTAACACACCTTGCTAGGGTAACATCTTCCTGCTCTAAGAGCCTATGATAGTCTCTAAGCCTAGACAGGGTCAAGGTGTTCTTACCATAGTTCAAAAGATTTCTGAGACTATGATGTGTAAGAATTGTCACTGGATAACCCATTGTTACAGATGATGCTTTATTGTACATTAGAGAAACTCCCACCATAGCTCTGTAACACAGTGGTAACCCTAACTCTACTTCTGAATAAGCCGTAGAGTAGTACGAAATAGGTTGAGGACTCGTCCCCGTACCCGTTGGTTGACAAAGAACTGCACATGCATATTTACCCCCAATAGAAGTAGATACATATAACACAAAATTCTTAGAGTAGTCTGGAATTGCTAGCGCCGGAGCCTCTTGCAACTTCTTTTTTGTCGTTTCAAATGCCAAAAGGCCGTCGGGTGTCCAGGACAGATTACAGTGTAGCTTAGCATTCCCAGTATCCTTGATCATAGCTCTCAAAGGCCCTGTCAAGCTAGCATAATCCTCAACACATGCTGAGGAATATCCTGCAATATCAAGGAATGTCATCATCTCTCGGACTGTTCTGGGTTTTGGAGCCTTACGAATAGCCTCCACGTGACTATCAGAGATGCTTCTGCGTCCCTGCGTTATTGTTTGACCCAAGTAAATTACCTTCTCCTGACAATACTGCAGTTTCTTCAGAGAGGCCTTGTGACCCTTCTCTGCCAGTATTTGTAGCAATTTAATTGAGTCCTTATGACATGTCTCCTCATCTGGTGAACAAATGATGACGTCGTCCACATATTGAATTACAATGTTTTTTAGTACCTGCTCTATCCCCTCCAAATCGTCTTTCACTATTTTATTGAAAATGTGAGGACTATGTTTGAATCCTTGTGGTAGTCTCTCATACTCATAAGATTGTCCCTTTTAGGAAGAGCTCATGTTTTATTAGTGTCATACGGGTACTGCAGTTACACAACTCCACTTTATTTGTCCTGGTTTATAGTTATTTATCTTATGTGTATGTATTTATCGTAACCAGGCTCATTTCAGTGGCTCATTGTTTCATTCTTTTTACTGTATCTCCCGGAAATCCCTCTTTTGCAGAGAAAACAAGCGTCCACTCCTACCGGCTGTGTCATCACGCCCAACGGCGTGAGTGACAACAGTGTTCCAGGGAGGGTGCGCTTCGATCTCTGATCCAGAGAAATTCCCACAATCAACAGCTTATGTTTCCCCCACAGAATATACTACGCCCAACGTGTAATTAGTTTTCTAGTTCTACAGTCACCGGGTGGATCAGTCTGCTCAATTTTTATTTTCTAACTCGTTTAATTCAACAGTCTTCTAACAGAAGCTCATTGTTTTATATACATTACATTATTTAATTCATTAGTCTTCCAAAGGAAGCTCATGTTTTATACAATACATCAGGCCACGTCTCTATTCTTACAAATTATTAAATGTCCTATTCCCAAATCACCACCTATATATGGTTATTCAATTATAATGTGTTCTTTCTTTCTTTTAACTTTAACACATCTATTCTCTTCCTATGCATTTTATGGCACACATCTGGAACACATCAGTAGACAAATGACACACACACACATTCTGCACTCCTCTTCTTCTCATCCCAAAGTAAACACACACACACATTTTTTTTTTTCACCAGTTTTCAGCAGTCAAAATGTCACACACACATTCTCTTCAACCGTTTTAGATATCTTCATTCATACAGCATGCTTTCTGACGCTATTTCCTTACTTTTTCTCGTAAAATTTATGCTACCTCTGAGGTGTAAAATCTTCGATGAGAGGCTGCTTCAGACACCGTTCGTCAACAAGCGTCAGAGAGGTAACGGTCAATCGAATTGTGATTCTACACTCTCCAGTTATTAAACTGACCATAAGATGTCATTCCAGGTTTTAATCGGCCCGTACTACATGCTCCTGCTCTTGAGGGCTCTAACCTATCCGATTTGCGGCTGTCATATGATCATTTCCTTTATTTCCTTTTCTCTCTCTTATCACTCTGTCTCTTAACACTCTTTACATTTATTTATTCAAATTACCTGGATCCAGGTTTCCCAATTTTGTCTTTCTAACTTAATTCCAGACTATGTCAGAGCCATCGTTACGCAGTGTCTAATATGCATGTGTCTTACTGTTAAGAAGTTGAGGGCCCCTCTTCATTAATCTTGCACGAATACTATTTAGCACACCTTAGCGTTACCATGAAGCTATTCTAAACTATTCCTTGTATTTCTCATACTTCTTTTTTTCACTTTATATCTTTTCTCTATTCATTCCCCCTTTTTCATTAAATTTAGCACGGAGCCTCACTTTAAACATCAAATCAACAGAACATGTCCATAACAAGAAGGTTCTTAATTTACGGTGTGTCCAAACAACTCCACATAACAGCCCCAATTTTATGACCAGCATTCAATCGAGTGAGCTCACCGCTTGTGAAGTTGTTGCAGCCATCTCCGATCCTGTTCGTGACGCCAAAGTTTGTCGTATCTTGCCTGCGACAGTTCTGTTGAAGTGATGAGGAAGGATGCTTCGCGGACACTGTTCTTGCTGGTATAATAGAATTTATTACAAACAAGCAACAAATGTCATAACGAACGTCTAGAACGTCCGGAGGTCTCTAGTCAAATCAGAAAGTCCCGCACTTCGGGGCTCTCGCGCCTCCTTATATCGGGTTCATGTCATGCAACATCTGAGCTGAGCGCATGACCATGTATGGCTCCTTTGTCCTACATGTTTATCTTTCAGCCCCTGGTCATATCATACGACCATATTCTCCACGTATGATTCTTACACATTTGTTTACCCTTAGGGGCCTCTCGGTCTTGTGCAAGACTTGAAAATATACCACAGTACCAAGTCTCATGTCTCTAGCTCATTCCAGCTCACAGCAAATTGAGCAAAGGCATAATTTAGCATAAAATGCTAAATAGGCCACGCCCACATGCACCGATCAATATGACACTATAGATCTTGGTTAATACTTGCCCCCAGAGTATGTGCACCAAATTTGATAAAAATCTGTCCACCGGATCTTGCAATATAAGTGTTTGGCAGTTTTGGCGCCCCCTATGGGTCAAGCGGACAATGCTTTGGTACGCCTATTCCCAAACACGTACTGAAGATATCTACCAGGATTTATGATGATTTGACTAATGGTCAATGAATTATGGCCAATTTCCTGCTAAGTCACTCCCATTGAAAAGTTTGTTGGTCAACAGTTTCATAACGCAAAGAGTAACAAGCCTTATGCGACGTTAGATGAGCTTAGTCCAATAATGATACACAGAAAATTTGGTAACAATCAGACCAACGGTTTAGGAGGAGATGTCAAAAATGTATTTTTCAAAAAATCCAATATGGCGGAAAATCTAGTTCGGCGGATTTTAGTGGTCCTAGAGGCTTTATTGTAGATCACACGGAGCTGCAGATGTCTGTCAAGTTTCAAGTCAATCGGACTTACGGTTTGAGGGGCGTGACCTTTCCAAAATCGCATGTTTGGGCGTTAATTACAGCGCCACCATGTGGCCGATTGGGGTCATAGTTCATGAGAAGCAGCTGCACATCATTTCTAGTTAGTGTGCTAAGTTTCATGTTTCTCGCTCATTCCAGCTCACGGCAAATTGCGCCGCTGCGGCAGACAACGAATAATAATAATAAGAAGAATAATAATAAATTCGCACAAAAATAATAAGTATCAATATAACAATTGACAGCAAAATTGTATTCTTGTTTCGTCATCATGTTATGAAACAATCTCACCACACCAACACTGGTGAATTATTTTGGGGGGGTCATTTATTGTTTGGATGTATCATGACGTGTGTTGGTGAGAGGGGGACTGATGGACGGAGATGATTGTGATTTCTGAACTGGACGTCAGGATGAGACCTTCTCGGCCATTCTCATCCAGCAGAGAGCATGGCTGTCGTACCTATTAATACGTATTTAATAATAAATTCACACAAACTCAATAGGGTTATGCCCCATCGGGGCTATAACCCTAATAATATCAAATTCACGCAAACTTAATTAAAGCCGCAAGCGGCATTTCGCGGGTTATAGCCTTTCGCGCTCAAAGCGCCCCCCTAGTCGCCGATTTGAATGAAACTTTCAGCGGATGTTTCAGATACTCTTGTGAACATATGCTGCAAGTTTGGAGACGATGGGCCAAAGGCTTGGGAAGTTAGGTCTATTGATGTGCTGAGCCCGCCCCTTAAAAATGAATTGGTCAATAACTTCACAACACTATGACATATCAACAAGCTTTATGCAACTTTTGATGAGCCTGGTCCATTAATGATTCGCATAAAATATGCCAGCAATCAGACCTCCGGTTTAGGAGGAGATGTCAAAAATGTGTTTTTTAAAGAATTCAATATGGCGGAAAATCTAGTCAGTGGACTTTCGTGGTCCAAGAGACTTTTTTGTAGAGCACCATCAGCAGCACATGTCTGTCAAATTTCTAATCGATGGGACTTATGGTGTGAGGGGGCTGGCCGTGAAAAATTTTATAGCGCCACCATGTGGTGAAAAAATTAATACCAAAATTAATACCAGCCATATTCTTGAAAAGAAACATTATTTTGAAGAAAAACCATATGTAGTTACAAATATCCAACTGAGTAGAGATGTCAACTGTGAGTGTATTGTTGCAGCACCTTTCAATGTGTCTATCCAAACTAGCCTAATGTTCCAGAATGTGTGAAAACATCAAAGGACGATGACATCACGTCAAAGGACGATGACATTGCTGTAATACATAAAAGGATACGTATGAATATTCAAAATGACGTATGGAAAACTAAATTTAAATGTCCAGAAAAGTGGCAGTGTTGCTGTGCAACAGTGTCTGATGTACGTTGTGAAGCTGTGTGTTGACCAATGTGAGTTGCTTCCAACTCATATTTACCTGGCTTTGGAGATACAATGATCAAGTATTTTATGACAATAATTTTTTTTTAAGTTAAAAACCAATACAGATTAATACCATCCATATTCTTGAAAAGAAGCATTATTTTGAAGAAGAAAATATGTATGTTACAAATATCCAACTGAGTAGAGATTGTCAACTGTGAGTGTATTGTGGCAGCACGCTTCAATGTGTCTATTCAAACTAGCCTAATGATCCAGAATGTGTGAAAACATCAAAGGACGTTGACATCACATCAAAGGACGATGACATCACATCAAAGGACGAAGTCATCACATGACGATGACATCACTGTAATACATAAAAGGATATGTATGAATATTCGAAATGACGTATGGAAAACTAAATTTAAATGTCCAGAAAAGTGGCAGTGTTGCTATGCAGCAGTGTCTGATGTACGTTGTGAAGCTGTGTGTTGAGCAATGCGAGTTGCATCCAACTCATATTTACCTGGCTTTGGAGATACAATGATCAAGTATTTTATGACAATAATTTTTTTTTAAGTTAAAAACCAATACAGATTAATACCATCCATATTCTTGAAAAGAAGCATTATTTTGAAGAAACAAATATGTATGTTACAAATATCCAACTGAGTAGAGATTGTCAACTGTGAGTGTATTGTGGCAGCACGCTTCAATGTGTCTATCCAAACTAGCCTAATGATCCAGAATGTGTGAAAACATCAAAGGACGATGACATCACATCAAATCAAATCAAATCAAATCAAATCAAATCAATTTATTTTTGTATAGCGTCAAATCACAACAGAAGTTATCTCAAGACACTTTATGTCATCGCTTTATACATCAAAGGACGATGACATCACATCAATGGACGAAGACATCACATCAAAGGACGATGACATCACTGTAATACATAAAAGGATATGTATGAATATTCAAAATGACGTATGGAAAACTAAATTTAAATGTCCAGAAAAGTGGCAGTGTTGCTGTGCAGCAGTGTCTGGTGACCATTGTGAAGCTGTGTGTTGAGCAATGCGAGTTGCATACAACTCATATTTACCTGGCATGGGAGATACAATGATCAAGTATTTTATGACAATCATTTTTTTTTTAAAGTTAAAAACAAATACAGATTAATACCAGCCACATTCTTGAAAAGAAGCATTATTTTGAAGAAAAAAATATGTATATTACAAATATCCAACTGAGTAGAGAAGTCAACTGTGAGTGTATTGTGGCAGCACGCTTCAATGTGTCTATCCAAACTAGCCTAATGTTCCAGAATGTGTGAAAACATCAAAGGACGATGACATCACATCAAAGGACGATGACATCACTGTAATACTTAAAAGGCTATGTATGAATATTCGAAATGACGTATGGAAAACTAAATTTAAATGTCCAGAAAAGTGGCAGTGTTGCTGTGCAGCAGTGTCTGATGTACGTTGTGAAGCTGTGTGTTGAGCAATGCGAGTTGCATCCAACTCATATTTACCTGGCATGGGAGATACAATGATCAAGTATTTTATGACAATAATTTTTTTTAAAGTTAAAAACCAATACAGATTAATACCATCCATATTCTTAAAAAGAAGCATTATTTTGAAGAAAAAAATATGTATGTTACAAATATCCAACTGAGTAGAGATTGTCAAATGTGAGTGTATTTTAGCAGCATGCTTCAAATGTCTACCCAAACTAGCCTAATGTTCCAGAATGTGTGAAAACATCTAAGGACAATGTCATCACATCAAAGGTCGATGACATCACTGTAATACATAAAAGGATATGTATGCATATTCAAAATGACGTATGGAAAACTAAATTTAAATGTCCATAAAAGTGGCAGTGTTGCTGTGCAGCAGTGTCTGGTGTACGTTTTGAAGCTGTGTGTTGAGCAATGCGAGTTGCATCCAATTCATATTTACCTGGCATGGGAGATCCAATGATCAAGTATTTTATGACAATCATTTTTTTTTTAAAGTTATAAAGAAATACAGATCAATACCATCCATATTTTTGAAAAGAAGCATTATTTTGAAGAAAAAAATATGTATGTTACAAATATCCAACTGAGTAATGATTGTCAACTGTGAGTGTATTTTAGCAGCATGCTTCAAATGTCTACCCAAACTAGCCTTATGTTCCAGAATGTGTGAAAACATCTAAGGACAATGTCATCACATCAAAGGAAGATGACATCTCATCAAAGGAGGATGACATCACATCAAAGGTCGATGACATCACTGTAATACATAAAAGGATAAGTATGAATATTCAAAATGACGTATGGAAAACTAAATTTAAATGTCCAGAAAAGTGGCAGTGTTGCTGTGCAGCAGTGTCTGGTGTACGTTTTGAAGCTGTGTGTTGAGCAATGCGAGTTGCATCCAATTCATATTTACTTGGCATGGGAGATACAATGATCAAGTATGTTATGATAATAATCTTTTTTAAAGTTATAAAGAAATACAGATCAATAACAGCCATATTCTTGAAAAGAAGCATTATTTTGAAGAAACAAATATGTAGTTACAAATATCCAACTGAGTAGAGATTGTCAACTGTGAGTGTATTGTGGCAGCACGCTTCAATGTGTCTATCCAAACTAGCCTAATGATCCAGAATGTGTGACAACATCAATGGACGATAACATCACATCAAAGGACGATGACATCACTGTAATACTTAAAAGGATATGTATGAATATTCAAAATGACATATGGAAAACTAAATTTAAATGTCCAGAAAAGTGGCAGTGTTGCTGTGCAGCAATGTCTGGTGACCGTTGTGAAGCTGTGTGTTGAGCAATGCGAGTTGCATCCAACTCATATTTACCTGGCTTTGGAGATACAATGATCAAGTATTTTATGACAATAATTTTTTTTAAAGTTAAAAACCAATACAGATTAATACCATCCATATTCTTAAAAAGAAGCATTATTTTGAAGAAAAAAATATGTATGTTACAAATATCCAACTGAGTAGAGATTGTCAAATGTGAGTGTATTTTAGCAGCATGCTTCAAATGTCTACCCAAACTAGCCTAATGTTCCAGAATGTGTGAAAACATTAAAGGACGATTGCATCACATCAAAGGATGATGACATCACTGTAATACATAAAAGGATATGTATGAATATTCAAAATGACGTAATGAAAACTAAATTTAAATGCCCAGAAAAGTGGCAGTGTTGCTGTGCAGCAATGTCTGATGTACGTTGTAAAGCTTTGTATTTTATGATTTTTGACATGCTGCAGCGTGACTTTTTATTTGTTTCTGACATTACTTGTTTTTTATGATTTTCGACATGCATGTCTTTTATTTGTTTTTGACAGGACTTGTATTTTATGATTTTCGACATGCCGCGGAATGAATTTTTATTTGTTTTGGACAAAACTTGTATTTTATGATTTTCGACATGCCGTGGCATGACTTTTTATTTGTTTTTGACATTACTTGTATTTTATTATTTTTGACATTTTGACGACATGACTTTTTATTTGTTTTTGACATGACTTGTATTTAATGTTTTTTGACATGCCGCTACATGACTTTTTATTTGTTTTTGACATGACTTGTATTTTATCATTTTCGACATTTTGACGGCATGACTTTTTATTTGTTTTTGACATGACTTGTATTTTATGATTTTCAACATGTCGTGGCATGACTTTTTATTTGTTTTTGACATGACTTGTATTTTATTATTTTCGACATTTCGACGGCATTACTTTTTATTTGTTTTTGACACAACTTGTATTTTATGATTTTTGACATCGCGGAATGACTTTTTATTTGTTTTTGACATGAATTGTATTTCATGTTTTTCGACATGCCGCGGCATTACCTTTTTATTTGTTTCTGACATTACTTTTTTTTATTATTTTCGACATGCCACGGCATGACTTTTTATTTGTTTTTCATACAACTTTTTTTTTAATGATTTTCGACATGCTGCGTCATGACCTTTTATTTATTTTTGACATTACTTGTATTTTATGATTTTCAACGACTTTTTTTATGATTTTCGACATGCAGCGGCATGACCTTTTTATTTGTTTCTGACATCACTCTTTTCTAATGATTTTCGACATGACTTTTTATCTGTTTTTGACATGACTTTTTTTAATGATTTTCAACATGCTGCGGCATGACTTTTTTTTATGATTTTCGACATGCCACAGCATGGCTTTTTATTTCTTTTTGACATGACTCTTTTTTAATGATATCCGACATGCCGCGGCATGACTTTTTATTTGTTTTTGACATTACTTTTTTTTCTGATTTTCGACATGCCGCAGCATGACTTTTTATTTGTTTTTGACATGACTTTCTTTTAATGATTTTGCTGCGGCTTGACTTTTTATTTGTTTTTGACATGACTTTTTTTGTAATGATTTTCGACATGCTGTGGCATGACTTTTTTTTTTGTTTTTGAGATGACTTTTTTTGTAATGATTTTCGACATGCCTCGGCATGACTTTTTATTTGTTTCTGACATTACTTTTTTTATGATTTTCGACATGACTTTCTTTTAATGATTTTGCTGCGGCATGACTTTTTATTTGTTTTTCATGACTTTTTTTAATGATTTTCGACATGCATGACCTTTTATTTATTTTGACATGACTTGTATTTTATTATTTTCGACATGCCACGGCATGACTTTTTAATTGTTTTTTTAATGATTTTTTTCATGATTTTCAATGATTTTCAACATGCCGACAATTTTTTTTGACATTACTTTTTTTTTTATAATTTTCGACATGACCTATTTATTTTTGACATTACTTTCTTTTCATGATTTTCGACATGCAACGGCATGACTTTTTTTTATGATTTTCGACATGAAGCGACATGACTTTTTATTTGTTTTTGACAGGACTTTTTTTAATGATTTTGACATGAATTTTTTATGATTTTCCACATGACTTTCTTTTAAAGATTTTTGACATGCCGCTGCATGACTTTTTATTTGTTTTTCGAAATTGCTTTTTTTTTTATGATTTTCGACATGCCGCCGCATGACCTTTTATTTGTTTCTGACATTACTTTTTTTTATGATTTTCGACATGACTTTCTTTTAATGATTTTCGACATGCTGTGGCATGACTTTTTTTTTGCTTTTGAGATTACTTTTTTTGTAATGACTTTTTTTATGATTTTCGACATGACTTTCTTTTAATTATTTTCAACATTACTTTTTTTTATGATTTTCGACATGCCGCAGCATGACTTTTTGTTTCGTTTTGACATGACTTTCTTTTAATGATTTTTCGACATGCTGTGGCATGACTTTTTTTTTTGTTTTTGAGATGACTTTTTTTTAATGATTTTCGACATGCCTCGGCATGACTTTTTATTTGTTTCTGACATTACTTTTTTTTATGATTTTCGACATGCCGGCATGATTTTTTTTATGATTTTCGACATGACTTTCTTTTAATGATTTTGCTGCGGCTTGACTTTTTATTTGTTTTTGACATGACTTTTTTTGTAATGATTTTCGACATGCCTCGGCATGACTTTTTATTTGTTTCTGACATTACTTTTTTTTATGATTTTCGACATGACTTTCTTTTAATGATTTTAGAAATGCTGCGGCAGGACTTTTTATTTGTTTTTGATATGACTTTTTTTTAATGATTTTCGACATGCATGACCTTTTATTTATTTTTACATGACTTGTATTTTATTATTTTCGACATATTTTTATTTGTTTTTTACATCATTTTTTTATGATTTTCAATGATTTTCAACATGCCGACAATTTTTTTTGACATTACTTTTTTTTATGATTTCCGACATGCAGTGGCATGACCTTTTTATTTGTTTTTGACATGACTGTTTTTTATGATTTTCGACATGCCGCGGCATTACTTTTTATTTGTTTCTGACATCACTCTTTTTTAATGATTTTCGACATGACTTTTTATCTGTTTTTGACATGACTTTTTTTAATGATTTTCAACATGCCGCGGCATGACTTTTTTTTATGATTTTCGACATACCACAGCATGGCTTTTTATTTGTTTTTGACATGACTTTTTTTAATGATTTTCGACATGACTGTTTTTTAATGATTTTCGACATGCCTCGGCATGACTTTTTATTTGTTTCTGACATTACTTTTTTTCTGATTTTCGACATGCCGCAGCATGACTTTTTATTTGTTTTTGACATGACTTTCTTTTAATGATTTTCGACATGCCTCGGCATGACTTTTTATTTGTTTCTGACATTACTTTTTTTTATGATTTTCGACATAACGGCATGACTTTTTTTATGATTTTCGACATGACTTTCTTTTAATGATTTTGCTGCGGCATGACTTTTTATTTGTTTTTGACATGACTTTTTTATGATTTTCGACATGACTTTCTTTTATTATTTTCGACATGAAGCGGCATGACTTTTTATTTGTTTTTGAAATTACTTGTATTTTAATGATTTTCGACATGCCGCGGCATGACTTTTTATTTGTTTTTGACATGACTTGTATTTTAATGATTTTTGACATTCCGCGGCATGACTTTTTATTTGTTTTTGACATGACTTTTACTTTATGATCTTCGCCATGCCATGGCATGACCTTTTTTATGATTTTCAGCATTACTTTTTTTTATGATATTCGACATGCCCCAGTATGACTTTTTTATGATTTTCGACATGCCGCGGCATGACCTCTTATTTATTTTTGACATGACTTTCTTTTAATGATTTTCGACATTACTTTTTTTTTATGATTTTCGACATGCTGCAGCATGACTTTTTATTTGTTTCTGACATGACTCTTTTAATGATTTTCGACATGCCTCGGCATGACTTTTTATTTGTTTCTGACATTACTTTTTTCATGATTTTCGACATGACTTTCTTTTAATGATTTTCGACATGCTGTGGCATGACTTTTTTTTTGTTTTTGAGATTACTTTTTAATGATTTCGACATGCCGCAGCATGACTTTTCATTTGTTATTTCATTATTTCATTGCATCTATTACCTGCCTCAGTCTCTGTGTTCTGCACTTGGGTTCACTAAATTAGCCACGCCTAACAAGATCACTGGTTCCTCTGAATATTCACCGCCGCTCTCTCTCTAAATAACACACTCTCCTCTGACGTGAATGTCCCTCTCTAGAGCTGCTGTCAACCACCGTCGCTCTCCAACACGCTTGGCACACTGGAGAGGTTATAATCTGCAACCTCATCGCCAGATGTTACACAGTACACCGTTAATGACACCAGGAAGAACAGTGAGTAAACTTTATGTATGACAGTTTTATTTACCTGAAACCAAAGTTCATGTGATACATCGTACAATCATCTCTGAAAATACAGTACAGCAGTTTGTTTGGCAGAAAGAGCCAATGGAGGGACTGCCTGCCGTTTTCATGGTAAAACCTATGCATCGCTGCATGTCCGCCTTCCCAGATATGGCACAATTTGCTCCAAACATGTTGCACATCTCAGTGCAAAGCAAAAAAAGGCTGTTTAGTTTTTAAATATTCCATAAAAGTATTTCCTTAGGAAAGATGGACTGTTTTTTGAGCTTATTTAACATTAGTACTATCTGACAAATGTCTATTCTATTTACCGATACTATACATTGTCTATTCCACTAGTCTGGTAAAAGAGATGGCTGATTCAGCAGACATGCACCATGGAATATTGTACAATTTACTGTACACAGTACTAAGATCTCTGTCTAAAAAGATGGCATGAAAATTGTAATCTAAGGCTCTTCATGCAGGAGGATGGGAAGACTGATGAGATGGAATTGGCTAGTTTTCATCAGACATTTATTAATGGCCGTTCTATAAAAGTCCTGTATGAACTGCATGAGCCTCTGTCTTCATATTATTTAACTGACATGCAGCTCTTGTAAGATGTGCTGCCCAAAACACACATGCACAACACAAAACAAAACCAAAGTTTCTGCAAGGAATTTAGAGTAGAGGTGGGCTTACTTGACCTTTGCTGCAAAGAAAAAGACAAAGAGAGAGGAAGAATGGAATCAGTGGACACCAGAATCACAAGACAAAGTGAAAAGCATCTGAGCAGCAAATCACTTCAATTTATCAGCACTTATTTCAATATATTGAGGCCATGCTATGGGCAAGCAGAAGATTATCTCAAAAGACAAATGCAATAAAAAAAGACCCATGTATAAATAAAACAACACCACCATGTCCTGTAATGGTGTGGGGCACTTAAATGTCAGTGTCTCTGCCAGTTGCCAAAACATGTTGCCAGTGTACAGTCCAAAATAACAGTGCCAGTTCATAATGCAAAAGGCTCCTATTTCTACTCAGTGTGTACTTGGCACTTGGTGACATTGAAGGCATCTTGTACCATTAAAATATTATTTTAAAAACGTGCTTGTCCTATGAAAATACGAGGAGCTGTCATTGCTGTCATTTTAACACGAGCAACGACGGACAACAACGCTGCGTGTGCAGCCACATGAAGACGAGTGAGCGCTGATGGCATGCAGGTCAAAGCGTACTCACTCTGCAGGTAAACAGGTGGAAGCATTGGAAGAAACAACAGTTAAAAACTCAAAGCACTCACTGGCCTGGGATTATTGGAACAGGCATGCAGAAAGGCTAAGACCATGCTTTAGTAAACTAGTGGAAATGAATGGAGCTATGTACAGATATACAGACTGTTCCAATGACCGCTCGTCTCTGTTGTGCTCAGTTGATACGACTAAAAGCTTCTTGGTGCCTTTTTACATATTCAAGTACAGTATGTGCACATTATACATACATTATAAAGATAACTGTAATTAAGATGCAAAATTAAGACTGAAAGTTGAGACTGAATCTCAAAAATTTAAAAAATAAAATCAAGACAAATGTGTTTCCTTCAAGTAAACAAATTTAACAACAGGCTTTATCAAAAGTTGCTCTGAATCAAACTGGTAACATATCTGTGTCCTCGCTTTCCTCCAATAACAGAGAAAAGAAAAATAATAATTATGTGTATATATATATATATATACACACACACACACACACAGATACATTAACGTGTGTGTGTGTGTGTGTGTGTGTGTGTGTGTGTGAGAGGGCTTTGTCTCTACTGCAAAACAAATTGGTGCTTACCTCAACACTTCAAATGATAATCTAGAAAATTATTGTTAAGACAGATGGGTAGTAAAGACCATATTACCAGCACTGAGGTAGCTGTGCTCTGCCTAATGCAGAAAATAATGAATGACATGATGCATGGAGCTCAAAAATGACTGCAGAGATTCATGCCAGGGCAAACATGTTCAAGTCTTTGCCCCAAAATTAGTATTGTCCTATACGGTCCTTCGAATTACATCCTCCTCACACCCAGCATTCTTGTCCCCACAGCCCCTCCCCAAAATTACAAAATATGAATTATCATAAAATAGTGTAAATTCTCTGTACAGCTCAACACACATCTCCGACACGGTGGGCATCTCTAACTGTTCAAAACAGGGCATCAAAAGAGAGAAAAGCGTGATGGTAAAATAAAACACAAAGTCATTAAAATATGACTAAACAACAGCCCCCCCTACCCGCCCAAAAATATGCATCGGTGAAAATGTCCTAAATAGAAAAGAGCTGACAGACTGTCAGAGCAGGTACGAGTGTTGACTGTAAGTTGTTCCGGGTTAATGTAACTGTGTTAGATGTGTGTTAATGTCCACTTCACACTGGTGCACAGGGAGGGTAGTGTACTGGAGTCAGTCAGGGCCACAACATGGCGGACACGTTAGTGTCGGTGCTGTAGATCCACAGCACCAGGGGCAGGGAGATGGCCACGAAGGGCCAGGAGATGCCCTCGGCACATGCAGACAGAGAGCAGCCTCTGCTGGCCGGCTTCTCCAGCTGTTTACCAAAGTCCAAGTGGTTCCTGGCCAGAAACTTTAGCAGCTCGTCCAGCAGGATGACGGGCAGCGAGATCTTCAGCACCATCATCCACTGGGTCGTATCCAGAGGGGTGATCTGGAAGATGACCTGGGAGAGAGCACGACAACATTCATCATGTAACATTACAGCTAATTTACAGGACGCCGAGTGCATGTGGTGTCAGCACAGGAAACTCCAGCTGGAGGTAAACCTGCACGCCAGCATCACAGTCTACACACAAGTACCATCAGGAGCATGCAGGTGAATGTATGGGGCGTCTGGTGGCTTTGTGCTTCAATGAACAGTTTGGAAATATGCTTCGTACTTTGTACATAATCAATCTTCTCATCTAACTCTCAGAAACAAAGCAAAGTAGTTCCAACTATTCCTCAAAGACCCGGTCCATCATCTCAGGCCACGACTGACTGTGTCCCTACTGGGACCTACTTAATAAAGGCAACATACCCAAGTATTCTCGTTTTATAATCTCCGCCAGGAGTATTCAGTCGCGAGTGTGTGCATCTCTGTGTCCGTCTGTCCACGGCTTATCTCTCGTCACCCATCAGCCTGATATTTTTGTGCTCTTTTACGACTGTATGCTCACCTTTCGTCGTTGTGGTGATTCACACTTTTTGAAAACATATTTGCTGACTCCTCGCTCATCTTAACCGGCCGGTAGGTGATCAACAACTGCTTCAGTTTGGAGTCTTTCTGCTAGGGATTAGGAACTGTTCCTCTCTTGAACTGAACCGAGCACCGACAACAAAGGAGCGTGTCTTATGTCGGTAGGAGGAGAGCTAGTAAGCCGTTAACAGCTAACAGAGCTAACAGTTAAGTTGAGCTAAGGTAACTAAACAAACAGCAGGACTGACCGTTTCTGTTCAGAGGAAGCATTAAACAGGCAACATGAAGTGTTACACAGTGAACTGCAGTTCAGCCCAACCCCCCAGGAAGAGCGCAGGCTTGGAAGCAATTTTACATAGTGGCCAAACGGCGGTCCTACAACTTCCGTGTCCGTCATGTGATGCCATTGGGCCCAAAAATACTTTTCCCATAGACTTCGATTAGGAAAGAGATGTCTGTAACTCAGAGGATCATTTATTTTGAGCTGAATCAACTCCCCAGTAGGAACACTCTAATAGTCCTTATTTAAAGGTACTTTATTACACGGCTGTGTTGAATACTCGATTCAATCACTGCATTCTGCGGTCTGTAGTTTCTCTATAGCAGACCGTTGCTACGTATAACAAGCCGTTGCTACGTATAGCAGGCCGTTGCTACGTATAGCAGGCCGTTGCTACCTATAGCAGACCGTTGCTATGTATAGCAGACCGTTGCTATGTATAACAGGCCGTTGCTACGTATAACAGGCCGTTGCTATGTTTAACAGGCCGTTGCTACATATAACAGGCCGTTGCTACGTTTAACAGACCGTTGCTATGTATAACAGACCGTTGCTATGTATAGCAGACCGTTGCTACGTATAACAGGCCTTTGCTATGTTTAACAGGCCGTTGCTACGTATAACAGGCCGTTGCTACGTTTAACAGACCGTTGCTACATATAGCAGACTGTTGCTTTGTATAACAGACCGTTGCTATGAATCATAATTGATCATACGACGTGACGTGCTTGCGGTAAGCGTATTGCCTCATTTCCGGTTGCCTGTCTTTCTGTGTGCTGCTGTGTTCTGTAGCTGCTCTAGCACATCCAGGGCAATATAGTTATATACTTTTCATTACAGCGGCTAATTACCCGCTACATTTATACCTACAATAGTTCTGCTTAAGGATTCATAACTCGCTCCTTTTTAGAGACTTAACCGCACATATTCAGCTCGGCTAACGCTAGCCGGGCTATCGTACTGTAGCATAGCAGTAGCTTTGCCGTTTAGCGATGGCTTCTCTCTCCCCCTCCTCCCTCTTCTGCTCTCCTGTTCTCTCTCCTTCTCCTGCTCTCCCCTGCTCTGTGTGTCTCATGTTTAGTTATTCCTCTGCCTCCTTTAGTGATAATGGTACATGTATTAAGTGTAGTGCACTTGCTGAATTGGAGGCGAGGATTAGTGAGTTAGAAGCCCGGTTCCGCACAATGGAAACTTTATCATTAGCTTCTGTAGTTAGCCAGCCCTTAGCCGGTGCGGACCGGCTAAGCGTAGCTCCTGCTAGCCGTCCCCCGGCAACCCCTGAGCAGCCGGGAGGCTAGGTGAATGGCCGAAGGACGCATTGTCGTAAGCTGAAGCCCACGGTTCACCACCAACCACTCCACGTTTCTAACAGATTCTCCCCATTCAGCAACACACCCACTGAGAAACCAACTCTGGTTATTGGCAGCTCTATTTTGAGGAACGTGAAGTTAGCAAAGCCAGCTGCCATAGTTAACTGCATCCCGGGGGCCAGAGCTACCATAGTTAACTGTATCCCGGGGGCCAGGGCTACCATAGTTAACTGCATCCCGGGGGCCACGGCTACCATAGGTTACTGTATCCCGGGGGCCAGGGCTACCATAGTTAACTGCATCCCGGGGGCCAGGGCTACCATAGTTAACTGCATCCCGGGGGCCAGGGCTGCCATAGTTAACTGCATCCCGGGGGCCAGAGCTGCCATAGTTAACTGCATCCCGGGGGCCAGGGCTACCATAGTTAACTGCATCCCGGGGCCAGGGCTACCATAGTTAACTGCATCCCGTGGGCCAGAGCTACCATACTTAACTACATCCCGGGGGCCACGGCTACCATAGTTAACTGCATCCCGGGGGCCAGGGCTACCATAGTTAACTGCATCCCGGGGGCCAGAGCTGCCATAGTTAACTGCATCCCGGGGGCTAGAGCTACCATAGTTAACTGCATCCCGGGGGCCAGAGCGGGCGACATTGAATCCTTTTTGAAACTGCTGGCTAAGGATAAGCATAAATACAGTAAGATTGTTATTCACATGGCGGTGATGACACCCGATTACGTTAATCGGACTCCGTAGTTTTCTCTGGACCCCTCCCCAAACTGACCAGTGACGACATGTATAGCCACATGAAGTCATTCCACAGCTGACTGTCGAGCTGGTGTCCAGCAAACCATGTGGGCTTCATTGACAATTGGAATTCTTTCTAGAGGACTCCAAGGTCTGATTAGGAGAGACGGCATTCATCCTACTTTGGATGGTGCGGCTCTCTTATCCAGAAATCTGACCAAGATTGTTAGTGGAACAAATCCATGACAAACCAGAGGTCATTCTAGGACGCAGAGCTGTAGTCTTACACACTTCTCTGTGCTTCCACTAGAGTTTGGGGTTACCCATAACTTGACCCCAAATCTAACTGAGACTGTGTCTGCCCCACCTAAATGAATTAAATCAAAAGTAAACAGAAGAGGAGTTAAACATAATAATCTAATAAAATCTAACACTAGCACTGCAATAAAGCAACAAAACAGGAGAATTAAATGTGGACTCTTAAATATCAGATCTCTGTCATCTAAAGCTCTACTAGTAAATGATTTAATGTCAGATAATCACATTGATTTATTTTGTCCTAATGAAACCTGGCTGTGTCATGAAGAATATGTCAGCCTAAACGAATCCACTCCCTGAGTCATATTAATAGTCACATTCCTCGAGACACCGGCCGAGGAGGTGGAGTTGCAGCCATCTTCGACTCAAGCCTATTAATAAACCCTAAAACTAAACTAAATTATAACTCATTTGAAAGCCTTGTTCTTAGTCTTTCACACCCAACCTGGAAAACACTACAGCCAATTCTCTTTGTTATAATGTACCGCGCTCCAGGCCCATATTCTGAATTTCTATCTGAATTCTCAGAGTTTCTATCAAGCCTAGTCCTGAAAACAGATAAAGTCATTATAGTAGGTGATTTTAATATTCATGTGGACGTTGATAATGATAGCCTCAGTACTGTGTTTATCTCTTTATTAGATTCAATTGGTTTCTCGCAGAATGTGCATAAACCCAATCACCGTTTTAACCACACCCTCGACCTTGTTCTGGCATATGGCGTTGAAATTGAACATTTAATTGTTTTTCCACAGAACTCTCTTTTATCAGGCTATTATTTAATCAGTTTTGAATTCTTATTACTAGACTATACACCATCAGACAAAAGTGTGTACACTAGATGTCTATGCGCTCCCCACATAATCAGCTGTGCTGCTCATCCCACAAATGCATGATCCTTACAAGTTGGACATCATTGTGAAGGTATATTATCAGGCTTTCCAATGATGTAAAATACAATGCCAATTAGCATTGTAAAAACAGAGAAATAATCCACCAAACACCAGTTTCCGAACTTTTTTCCCCAGTTTGTTTAGACTGCTTTTCTCCCATCGACCTCCACAAACTGACTTCACTGATCTCTTCATCTAAACCATCTACCTGTCTCGTAGACCCCATCCCAACTAGACTGCTTACAGAAGTTTTACCCTTAGTTAGCACCTGTCTACTGGATATGATCAATGTGTCTTTACTAACAGGCTATGTACCACAGTCCTTTAAAGTAGCTGTAATTAAACCTCTTCTTAAAAAGCCCACTCTTGATCCTGAGGTCCTAGCCAACTATATCTAACATTCCCTTTCTCTGTAAAATCCTTGAGAAAGCAGTTGCCAGTCAGCTGTGTGACTTTCTACAGAACAATCATTTATTCAAGGATTATCAGTCAGGATTTAGAGTGCACCATAGCACAGAGACAGCACTAGTGAAAATTACAAATGACCTTCTAATTGCATCGGACAAAGGACTTCTCTCTGTACTTGTCTTGTTAGATCTTAGTGCTGCTTTCGACACCATTGACCATCACATCCTATTATAGAGACTGGAACATTTAATTGGCATTAAAGGAACTGCACTAAGTTGGTTTAAGTCCTAGTTATCAGATCGATCTCAGTTTGTACATGTTAACGATGAGTCCTCCATGAACGCCAAAGTTAGTCACAGAGTTCAACAGGGTTCTGTACTTGGACCAATTCTATTCACCTGATATATGCTTCCCTTAGGCAATGTTATTAGAAAACACTCCATAAACTTTCATCGTTATGCAGATGATACCCAATTATATCTGTCGATCAAGCCAGACAAAACAAACCAGTTAACTAAACTTCAAGCATGCCTTAAGGACATAAAAACCTGGATGACCTGCATTTTCCTGATGTTAAACTCGGACAAAACTGAAGTTATTGTACTTGGCCCTGAACGCCTCCAAAACAAATTATTTAATGATATAGTTACTCTAGAATAAAATTTTAAATCGTCCTCCTCACCTACAAAGCGCTAAACGGTCAGGCCCCATCATATCTTAAAGAGCTTTTAGTACCTTATTACCCCACTAGAGCACTGCGCTCCCAGAATGCAGAGTTATTTGAGGTTCCTAGAGTCTCCAAAAGTAGAATGGGAGCCAGAGCCTTCAGCTATCAAGCTCCTCTTCTGTGGAACCAGCTCCCAGTTTAAGTCTGGGAGGCAGACACCCTCTCCACATTTAAGAGTAGGCTAAAGACTTTCCTCTTTGATAACGCTTATAGTTAGGGCTGTCTTTGACCAGCCCCTAGTTAAGCTACTATAGGCCTAGACTGCTGGGGGACTTCCTATGACAGCTGGATGTCACCTGGATTGTGGCTGCATCTGCTGCCGCGTCTGCTGCCTGCTTGTCACCAACTGCTACCATCATTAATTAATTCCGTCTGTACGAGGGACTACCAGGGCTAACGAGGGACTACCAAGGCTTAGTGACAAAGTGGCAGCCTGGAGAATGAGACTTCTCGGTCACTGCCAAGGACATCAAGAACTCCCAGCAAGCATGCTGGTGCTGTGGGAACCAACGCACGGGCATCGATCACAGGGACGTCCCAAACCAACATACATGGATGTACTGAGGAGAGATGCTGGACAGTGCTGGCAAGCTAGCCAGATGTATGGTGGACTGAGATAGCTGGAAGCTCCGCTTGAAAGCCCGTCTGAGGACGACCCAATGACATCAATTCCGATAGTTGTATTATCACTATTTTACATCCACTGCTATTGATTTTTGTTATTAGTCCTACTTGTATTAGTTATTACAGCTGCTTTGCTATTATTGTGGTTGCTTCTCTCTCTATATATATATATACAGTATATACTGGAAAAATAAAGTTCGGAAACTTGTTTTTGGTCGATTATTTCTCTGTTGTTACAATGTTAATGGTCATTGTATTTTACATCGTTGGAAAGCCTGTTTATTTACCTTCACAATGATGTCCAACTTGTAAGGACCATGCATTTGTGGGATGAGCAGCACAGCTGATTATGTGGGGAGCGCCCAAGAAAAATGTTCCAAAATGCTCTGCCAATGGTAAACAGTGTATTCTCATAAGGCTACCAGGAAGCCTGCAATGACTGCCCTTCACCGTCAGGCCCGTTTGCGATGGTGTCGACAACACAGACAATGGAACCTGAACATGTGGGGGAATGTCATGTTCAGTGATGAGTTCAGGTTCTGTCTGCCAAAGTTGGATGGCAGGGTCAAAGTATGGAGACGACGCGGAGAACGCTCTGGTGATTGTTGCACCGATGGAGTAACAGCTTTTGGTGGGGGCAGTGTCATGGTGTGGGGCGGCATCTCCCTCACTGGCAAAACAAGGCTTGCCATCATTGAAGGCCATCTCAATGCAGTGAGATATCGGGATGAGATTCTGCAGCCAGTGGCGATCCCATATCTCCACAATCTGGGACCTAACTTCCTCCTCCAAGATGACAACGCTCACCCCCACAGAGCCAGGGTTATCACAGACTACCTCCACAATGTGGAAGTAGAGAGAATGGAACGGCCTGCCAAGAGTCCAGACCTCAACCCAATTCAACACTTGTGGGATCAGCTTGGGCGTGCTGTACGTGTTAGAGTGACCAACACAACCACGCTGGCTGACCTGCAATGAATCCTGGTTGAGGAATGGAACGCCATCCCACAACAATGTGTGACCAGGTTGGTGACCAGCATGAGGAGGAGGTGTCAGGCTGTTGTGGCTGCGTATGGATCTTCCACCGCTACTGAGGCTACTGACGGTGTATTAAATGAATAAAGTGTAAAATATGTCTTGTTTGTTCCTTGTTACTGATAGAGAGCTCAATCATCCAATCCACCAAACAACTCAAAACAAGAGTCAACACCAACAGGAGAATACAAATGGACTTGGACTTATACACTGTTTACCATTAGCATTTTGGAACATTTTTCTTGGGCGCTACCCACATAATCAGCTGTGCTGCTCATCCCACAGATGCATGATCCTTACAAGTTGGACATCATTGTGAAGGTAAATAAACAGGCTTTCCAACCATGTAAAATACAATGCCAATTAGCATTGTAACAACAGAGAAATAATCCACCAAACACAAGTTTCCGAACTTTATTTTTCCAGTTTATATATCTATCTCTCTATCTATCTATCCCCCCAGCTGGTTTCGACAGATGGCCGCCCACCCAGAGCCCAGTTCTGCTCCAGGTTTCTTCCCACTAAACGGGGAGTTTTTCCTGGCCACAGCGCGCTTGGTGGATCTTATTGGGTCTCTAAACTATGGTGTACGGTCTAAGACCTGCTCTATATATAAAGCCTCTTAAGATAACTTCTATTGTGATTTGATGCTATATAAAAATAAATTGAATTGAAATTGAATTGGAATTGAATTAAATCACAGGCCGTTGCTATGTATAGCAGACCGTTGCTATGAATAGCAGACCGTTGCTATGTATAACAGACCGTTGCTATGAATAGCAGACCGTTGCTATGAATAGCAGACCGTTGCTATGTATAACAGACCGTTGCTATGGATAGCAGACCGTTGCTATGGGCGCAATTCTGATGTCGGACTCGTTTTTGTGTCAGAATATTGATTTCTTCAGTAAGTAGCCAATGAGAGACCCCTGCGCTTTGCGTCTCTCATCGCCCTGTCGGGATTCTTTCACAACAGTGACCCGTTAGCTGTACATTATCCCTTACGTATGTTACTTTTTACAGGTATAAAGGACTGGAAGGACACCCACAGGGTCAGAGTCCCAGTGGATGCGACGTAATGCTTGCTCGCGTGTGCTTTCTCTCTTCAGCTCAGGTGAAGAAATGTCCGCCAATGCAAACAAACGACCAGTCTCCACCACAACTCCAAGGAAGCACAAAAACAGCAGTTATCTAGTGTAGCCCGTGGAATGTGACCGACGTTGGAGGAAAACTAGTGTTGTCGGAGTGTGGGTGCACGAGCGGCATTGAAACGAGCAAGCAGCAGAGCAGAAAAGTTAGTTTAGCTCTGAGAATATCTAGTGAATGTTCAGTGGACGTTTGTGCAGAAATAACTGCTGCAGATCCTCTAGACCAACAGAGGTTTCCCGTGTCTTGTGAAGTGACTGGGCTCCGCAGCGAGAAACGTTATCGTCTCCGACCAAAACTCCGGTGTCTCCCCTGTTCCCCCCGGCCGCGGTCGGGAGGCTGAGGCAGGAAAAGCCAACACTAGGATCAGCATTGATTCATGGAGAGACCTTCGTTTGGCCAGCTAACATTACTGCCAAGCAGCTGAAATATAGAGGGATATTGTGCTTTTAGCTGTCAGCCACGTGTGTGTCACCTCACTATTTTGACCGATGCTCGTTCATGTCTGTGTAGAGCGAGCACAAGCGCGAGCAACAGGACGTTGACTTAAAGGCCACAGGTGTCGCTGTTAACAAGCAATTTGTGATTCTTACATTGAGTCCCTTTAAATCATCAGGTCCTAAAAGTTGTAAAACACGCTAATAGCTGAATCCAGAGTTATTTCCCTTCATCCGTTCATGTGAATGAGCCCCAGACCGAGGCTGGAGCGAGGGCTGGGAGGCAGAGTTAAAGGGAACCCTACTGCGCCTGCTCTCTGGGCTCAATGGATGAGGGAGCTCGCTGGATGATCCGGGTACTTTATCCCTCGGAAGTCAAACTTGTTTTGCTTCATGCTCCACTGAGCAGCTCTCACCGCCTCCAACGCTGTATCCAGTTCTCTTCATACATCCATGGTTTAGCTGCACAGAGCCGATGAAGACAACTGCATAGATTAAACTGAGAGTGTATCTGTTGCGTGAGACGTGCGAGTGAAAAACACGTCTGATTGGCTCGCGTTCTAGACGGGGGGCAACTGTGGTTTGTATTCATTCATCAAACATTACAGCGGTGGTCGTTACAGACACACCTACTGGATATCTACACTCTACTGAATGCACTTTTCTACTTTAAAAGGTAACCCATAGGTTTCCATTGCATGTGTGTAATGAAGCCATACAACCACCAGGGGGAGGAAGCACATAACTCCTGACATTCAACCAGTGTCCTGCAGTCGCTAACTGGAGCATCAGGCAGCCAGCTCATCTCTCCCTTCTGTTTTTAAATGACATCAGTGAATGAAACTCACAGGCAGAGGCTCCACATAGAGGATGAGGAAGTGGAGGGACATGGACAGGCAGATGGCCCCCAGGAGCCAAATGTTCTCCCAGGGAGGCATCCGCAGGAGAGACTGGTTCTCCGACAGACTGGACACAAGAGAGAACACAAACGGTAATATTCATTTCAACAGTTTCCCTTCCTTCTCCAAGTGCAAATGATCTTTGGATGAGAGCGTGAATCTTTCTGAAAGGAACTCCTTTACCTGTTGAGGGCATTGCACATCTCAATGGTGACGAGCACAGACAGGGCCATGGTCATCGGGTAGGGCGACTCAAACACGTGGCAGTCCAGGCCGTCGAATTCTGGGTTGTCTGGGGCGCACTGGAGGAAGTGGCTCTGCAGGGAGGAAGGCAAGGGATGAGGAGGAGGAAGAGGAAGAGCTGAAGGACGAGATGAAGGACAGGCAGACTCACCAGCTGGTACAGAGTGATCTGAGGTCCATCTTCAGAGACAGTAAACCACCAGGCAGCAGCTCCCACTGTGGCTGCACCCACGTAGCCTGAGACCAGAGACAACAAACAAGGCAAATGAAAGATTCTCCATGTAAAAACTGACATTCCTGTCCATCATCAACTTACATCCAATGGCCAGGTATCTGAAGAAGAGCCAACCAGAGATGAGGGGCTCCTTAGCATTACGAGGAGGCTTCTCCATGATGTCCAGGTCGGGGGGGTTGAAGCCCAGGGCAGTGGCAGGGAGGCCATCAGTCACCAGGTTGACCCAGAGCAGCTGGACTGGGATTAGAGCCTCAGGGAAGCCCAGCGCCGCAGTGAGGAAGATGCTATCGGGACAAATGAGTCCATTTAGCAGCCGTACTGACACGCTGCATGTTGGATACCAATCATCCATTAGCCATGTATGATAATGTGCTCCTTAGGAGACTCACCAGACCACCTCCCCCACGTTGGAGGAGATAAGGTATCTGATGAACTGCTTCATGTTATTGTAAATAGCTCTGCCTTCTTCAACGGCAGCCACGATGGAAGAAAAGTTGTCATCGGCGAGGACCATCTCAGAGGCTGACTTGGCCACGGCAGTGCCAGAGCCCATGGCGATACCAATCTCTGCCTTCTTCAAGGCAGGGGCATCATTCACACCATCACCGGTCTGTGTTACACAAGAGGAATTACTGACACTATTTACATGACAGGATAAGAGGATACCCACAGGTTTCATGTTTTTATCTTCTCATTGCTAACCAGAGTGGAATTAAGACCAACTTCACAACCAAAATCAAGAAACAGAACACTTCCAGACTACTTCCAATAAAACGATCAGAATCATTTCAGACTTCATACCATAGCAGTGATCTCGTCAAATCCTTGCAGGAACTCAACAATCTTGGACTTGTGAGAAGGCTCGACGCGGGCGAAACAGCGACCGTGAGTCACAGCCTCTCCCTGATCATAGGGTGAAAGTTCATCAAACTCTCGTCCAGTGAAGGCCATGCGCTCGACATCATCCTCCTCGCTCAGGATGCCAATGCGGCGGCAGATAGCCACAGCTGTGCCCTTGTTGTCTCCGGTGATCATGATGACACGGATGCCGGCCTGGCGGCACAGCTTGATGGAGGCAGCCACTTCCTGTCTGGGAGGGTCCAGCATGCCGACACAGCCGACAAAGGTCAGGTCGGACTGGATGCAGAGACAAAGACGTGACTCAATGTTGAAAAGAATACTCCACAGTTTATGAAAACAGCCAAACAAGTGTACCAGACATTAGATGAAAAAACTCACCTCGTACTCTGAGAATTTGGCAGTGTCGGACAGTATCATGTCCTCCATTTTGGGTGGGCTGTCTCGTGTGGCCAGAGCCAGACACCTAAGGGTATCACGACCTGTCCCATACTCCCGGATCACAGACATGATCTTTTCCTTGATACCTTTGCTGAGGGGAACTTTGCTGTTGCCAACTCTGACGTGAGTGCACCTGTCAATAACTCCCTCCGGGGCCCCCTGTAGGGGAGAGCAGAGGAATAAAAGATTCACAACATGGTAGACGACCATCAGAAGCAAAGCCATGGACCGTTGTGTCCTCCGTATAGGTTCCTCTCAGTTTACCTTGACAAACATCTTGCCCATAGAAGAACGAGACTTGTTGGGGGTGCAGTAGACAGACATAGACTTCCTGTCTCTGGAGAACTCCAGGGTGAACTCCTTCCTCATCAGCTGCTTGATCACCTGCTCAGACAAAAGGAGGAGAAGCTGCTGAGTGGGAGCACTGGGAGCACTGGGAATCTACAGCATGCGGCTGTCACTCACTGAGTTGCAGGCGTTAGCTCTGTCAATCTTGGACAGGTTGTGGACTTCAGTGTCGAACACGTTCATCTTCTCCACCAGACAGGTCAGCGCCGTCTCTGTGGCCTCGCCGACCTTCTCGTACACACCCTTCACCTGGAACATCACAAACATTCATGTTAATCCACTGGATGCATTTTAGGTTTGTCCATAGAGATAATTTTACTCCAACCCACAGATTAAAACTAATGAAGCAAACCAACGTCCCCCCAAACACACACTTTAAATGATATGTTTTAGTAACGTACATCTGTTAATAACACTCTACAAAAAGGCCTCCCAAAATGTTTCAAACCCAACGTTTATGTGTCCGGTACTATTGCCTACACCTCAGACGAATCCTCAGCGACACGTCGCTGCACATTTGGATGCATACCGGTGTATGTATCAGAGTATATGGGTATGGATGGAGATATGTAGAAGTATATGTCAACTACAATTGTCATTATTTCTATCCCTTTTTTGTTATATTTTTGACTATTTTTTCCAACATGTCCTACTTCACATTCACATTTACACTTTGTACTGGAGCGCTGTGAGTTTGTGTTATTGTCTATTAAGTCCTTGGGAAATACACAAAAAGAATCATATTGGCCAATATTACACTCTACACATGTGTGACATGTAAAGTAAGACACAGTCAGGGTTCAGACCTCGTTGAAGTCCAGAGAGGAGTCATTACACAGGGCACAGATGGTAGCCAGTTCAACCAGGGCATCATACTGGGAGGATTTCACTGGTTTACCATCCTGGTACCTGAGGGCAAGTACAACGTATTAACCTGTGTGTGTGTGTGTGTGTGTGTGTGTGAGTGTGAGCGTGAGTGTGTACAGTTCATATAACAATAAGAACTTTCCCTATTGGTGCATTTAAATACCCATCTTTACATCCGCAATGGAAATAAGTCATGTGACTTTATTGCGATTTTAGTACTGAGTGCACATTTGTTTACTGTATTTTAATCTATCAAATAAAATCAATCAATCAATCAATCAATCAATCCTACATTTAAAGTCAGTCAATCAGATCTTTTAGTTTTCACCTAGATGTGCCTGTTGTGTATTCAGCTGTTAAGTACTCACACTTCTCCCTCAGGTGCGTAGGTAGAACCGGTGACGGTGAACTCTGACAGAGCACAGCTGTCTCCGTCAGCTTTGTTGATAGTGAACATCTGGAGAACAAGAGAGCAGGTGGGACAAAAACAAATGTGAGTAGTTCAAACAGACACCATCTGATGATGTCAGTGTTTGAGTCTACTGACAGTTTCTTTACTGACACAGCAGGTGGCAGCAGAAAGCATCCAGACCAGAGCAGAGCTGGAGACTGACAGCTCTTTATAGACAGTAGATCAGCCTGCAGTGTTAGTGCTAATGTTATAGTGTTATAATGTTATAGTGTTATTATAGTGTTATAGTGTTATTGTTATAATGTTATAGTGTTATAGTGTTATAATGTTATAGTGTTATTATAATGTTATAGTGTTATAGTGTTAATGTTATAATGTTATAGTGTTATAATGTTATAATGTTATAGTGTTATAGTGTTATAGTGTTATAGTGTTATAATGTTATAGTGTTATTATAGTGTTATAGTGTTATAGTGTTATTATAGTGTTATAGTGTTATAGTGTTATTATAGTGTTATAGTGTTATAATAGTGTTATAGTGTTATAATGTTATAGTGTTATAGTGTTAATGTTATAGTGTTATAATGTTATAGTGTTATAATGTTATAGTGTTATTATAGTGTTAATGTTATAATGTTATAGTGTTAGTGTTATAATGTTATAGTGTTATAGTGTTATAGTGTTAATGTTAGTGTTATAATGTTATAGTGTTATAGTGTTATAGTGTTAATGTTATAATGTTATAGTGTTATAGTGTTATAATGTTATAGTGTTATTATAGTGTTATAGTGTTATAATGTTATAGTGTTATAGTGTTATAATGTTATTATAGTGTTATAGTGTTATAATGTTATAGTGTTATAATGTTATAGTGTTAATGTTAGTGTGTCTCTCTGAGGACCAGCAGAAAGCATCCAGACCAGAGCAGAGCTGGAGACTGACACCTCTTTATAGACAGTAGATCAGCCTGCAGTGTTAGTGCTAATGTTATAGTGTTTAGCGTTAATGTGTCTCTGTGAGGACCAGACTGGGTGAGGACCAGACTGGGTGAGGACCAGGCTGGGTGATGACCAGACTGGGTGAGGACCAGACTGGGTGAGGACCACACTTGGTGAGGACCAGACTGGGTGAGGACCAGACTGGGTGAGGACCAGACTGGGTGAGGACCAGGCAGGGTGAGGGCAACGCTGGGTGAGGGCCAGACTGGGTGAGGACCAGGCTTGGTGAGGACCAGACTGGGTGAGGACCAGACTGGGTGAGGACCAGGCTGGGTGAAGGCCAGACTGGGTGAGGGCCAGGCTGGGTGAGGACCAGACTGGGTGAGGACCAGGCTTGCTGAGGACCAGACTGGTTGAGGTCCAGGCTGGGTGAGGACCAGGCTGGGTGAGGGCCGGGCTGGGTGAGGGCCGGGCTGGGTGAGGGCCAGGCTGGGTGAGGGCCAGGCTGGGTGAGGACCAGACTGGGTGAGGGCCGGGCGTACTGGCCTACTATTCACACTAATGTACTATTAATACTAACATACTAAAATACTATTCATACTAACATACTATTAATACTAACGTACTATTCATAACATATTAGTCATACTAACATACTATTCATAACATACTATTCACACTAACATACTATTCATAACATACTATTCATACTAACGTACTATTCACACTAACGTACTATTGACACTAACGTACTATTCACACTAACATACTATTCATAACATACTGTTCATAACGTACTATTCACACTAACATACTATTCATAACGTACTATTCATAACATACTATTCATACTAACGTACTATTCACACTAACGTACTATTCACACTAACATACTATTCATAACATACTGTTTATAACGTACTATTCACACTAACATACTATTCATAACGTACTATTCATACTAACGTACTATTCACACTAACATACTATTCATAACATACTATTCATACTAACGTACTATTCACACTAACATACTATTCATAACGTACTATTCACACTAACATACTATTCATAACATACTATTCATACTAACGTACTATTCACACTAATATACTATTCATAACATACTATTCATACTAACGTACTATTCACACTAACATACTATTCATAACATACTATTCACACCAACGTACTATTCACACTAACATACTATTCATAACATACTATTCACACCAACGTACTATTCACACTAATGTACTATTAACAAAGGAAGTCAGCTCCATGGTATAACCCTCAAACACGCAAATTAAAGCAAGCATCGAGGAAACTGGAAAGGATATGGCGTTCCACCAAACAGGAAGAATTTCATTTAGTCTGGCAAGATAGTCTTAAAACATATAAGAAGGCTCTCCGTGATGCCAGAGCAGCCCATTACTCATCATTAATAGAGAAAAATAAGAACAACCCCAGGTTTCTGTTCAGCACTGTAGCCAGGCTGACAGAGAGTCACAGCTCTATTGAGCCATGTATTCCTACAACCCTCAGTAGTAGTGACTTCATGAGTTTCTTTAATGATAAAATCATAACTATTAGAGCCTAAATTAATCACCTCCTACCGTCAACTGGTACCAATTTATCCTCAAACTTAGGAACCTTAGAAACAGCTGTACAACCTGAAATATATTTAGACTGCTTTTCTCCCATCGACCTCCACAAACTGACTTCACTGATCTCTTCATCTAAATCATCTACCCATCTCCTAGACCCCATCCCAACTAGACTGCTTACAGAAGTTTTACCTTTAGTTAGCACCTCTTTACTGGATATGATCAATGTGTCTTTACTAACAGGCTATGTACCACAGTCCTTTAAAGTAGCTGTAATTAAACCTCTTCTTAAAAAGCCCACTCTCGATCCAGAGGTCCTAGCCATCTATAGACCTATATCTAACCTTCCCTTTACCTCCAAAATACTTGAGAAAGCAGTTGCCAGTCAGCTGTGTGACTTTCTACAGAACAATCATTTATTTGAGGATTATCAGTCAGGATTTAGAGTGCATCATAGCACAGAGACAGAAGGGTGAAAATTACAAATGACCTTCTAATGGCATCAGACAAAGGACTTGTCTCTGTACTTGTCTTGTTAGATCTTAGTGCTGCTTTCGACACCATTGACCATCACATCCTATTACAGAGACTGGAACATTTAATTGGCATTAAAGGAACTGCACTAAGTTGGTTTAAGTCCTACTTATCAGATCGATCTCAGTTTGTACATGTTAACGATGAGTCCTCCATGCACGCCAAAGTTAGTCACGGAGTTCCACAGGGTTCTGTACTTGGACCAATTCTATTTACCTTATATATGCTTCCCTTAGGCAATGTTATTAGAAAACACTCCATAAACTTTCATCGTTATGCAGATGATACCCAATTATATCTGTCGATCAAGCCAGACGAAACAAACCAGTTAACTAAACTTCAAGCATGCCTTAAGGACAAAAAAACCTGGATGATCTGCAATTTCCTGATGTTAAACTCAGACAAAACTGAAGTTATTGTACTTGGCCCTGAGCGCCTCCGAAACAAATTATCTAATGATATAGTTACTCTAGATGGCATTGCCCTGGCCTCCAGCACCACCGTAAGGAATCTGGGAGTTATCTTCGATCAGGATATGTCCTTTAACTCCCACATAAAACAAACTTCAAGGACTGCCTTCTTTCATCTACGTAACATTGCGAAGATCAGACACATCCTGTCTCAAAATGATGCAGAAAAATGTGTCCATGCATTTGTTACCTCTAGACTTGATTACTGTAACTCTCAGGCTGCTCCAATAAGTCTCTTAAGACTCTCCAATAATCCACCAAACACAAGTTTCCGAACTTTCTTTTTCCAGTTTATATATATATCTATCTCTCTATCTATCCCCCCAGCCGGTTTCGGCAGATGGCCACCCACCCAGAGTCTGGTTCTGCTCCAGGTTTCTTCCCAGTAATCAGGGAGTTTTTCCTAGCCACAGCGCGCTTGGTGGATCTTGTTGGGTCTCTAAACTATGGTGTACGGTCTAAGACCTGCTCTATATATAAAGCGTCTTGAGATAACTTCTGTTGTGATTCCACGCTATATAAAAATAAATTGAATTGAATTGAATTAACACTAACGTACTATTCACACTAATGTACTATTCACACCAACGTACTATTAATACTAACGTACTATTCACACTAATGTTCTATTAATACTAACGTGCTATTCACACTAATGTACTATTCACACTAACGTACTATTAATACTAATGTTCTATTAATACTAATGTACTATTCACACCAACGTACTATTAATACTAACGTACTATTCACACTAATGTTCTATTAATACTAACGTACTATTCACACTAATGTACTATTCACACTAACGTACTATTAATACTAATGTACTATTCACACTAATGTACTATTAATACTAACGTACTATTCACACTAATGTTCTATTAATACTAACGTACTATTCACACTAACGTACTATTAATACTAACGTACTATTCACACTAATGTTCTATTAATACTAACGTACTATTCACACTAATATACTATTCACACAATTTTGTGAACCGTTCCACCCCTAGATTATACTATACTAATGTTTCTCTAACTGCTGTCTGCTTATTCAAACACCAGGCAGGGACGACCAAACTGCTCGGCAATGCACCAACAGAGAGTGTGTGTGTGTGTGTGTGTGTGTGTGTGTGTGTTTTAGTGTAGGTGTGTGTGTGGCACTCACTCTGCAGACAGACATCTGGTTGGTGGTCAGGGTTCCCGTCTTGTCAGAGCAGATGACAGAGGTGCAGCCCAGGGTCTCCACGGAGGGCAGGCTGCGAACGATGGCGTTCTTCTTGGCCATGCGGCGGGTGCCCAGGGCCAGGCAGGTGGTGATGACGGCAGGAAGACCCTCAGGGATGGCGGCCACGGCCAGCGCCACGGCGATCTTGAAGTAGTAGACTGCCCCGCGGATCCAGGAGCCTCCGTGGACGGGGTCGTTAAAGTGGCCAATGTTGATGATCCACACGGCGATGCAGATGAGGGAGATGACCTTGGACAGCTGCTCGCCAAACTCATCCAGCTTCTGCTGCAGGGGCGTCTTCTCCTGCTCGGTGGCCGCCATCTCGTCACGGATCTTACCGATCTCTGTGTTAACGCCAGAGGCCACGACCACTCCCACGGCCTTCCCAGCTGCAATGTTAGTACCCTGAAATAACAAGTAATATACATGTTGGCTCAAGAGCATCTGATAACATCTCACACATGTTGAAATAACAACAGGAAGTTTACAGAAACTAAACAAACGTCAACAGGATGTGTGATAAGTTGAACTTACAGAGAAGAGCATGTTCTTCTTGTCCTGGTTGACAGCACGAGGGTCGGGCACAGGGTCGGTGTGTTTGATGACAGACACAGATTCACCTACAGAGACAACAGAGGGTTAAATCAGTCTCAAAGCACAGCCAATTATCTCCACAGAGACATCATTTATGCTGCCTCACTGATCTTTCACATGCTCATGTATGTTTCCATTCAGGAGCAAACATCATGATCCACCTCTGGGCTCAATCTGCTGCCAACTCAAATGATTTTGTTCAGGTAATCCAGTTATTCTGGTTCTTCAAACACAGGTGGAGGATTGATCCATTCATCTTGGTGCTTATTTTGAAACAAAGGGAGCAACCCCACTGAAGTCTCGAATAAAACAGCTGATTGAACTCGGTTACTCTGCATGTGTGACCGCACAACCAAAGTTCACTGATAAGGTATACAGAAGTTAAAGGGCTAGGTGGTAATATAGAAGCCTTTGTATGAAAACAATGAGCAACCTCATTTGTCCATCATGTTAAGTAAGAGATTGCTGACACCCCCTAACCCCTTAGCTACTATGTGACTTTCTATTAATTACTGAATAACGAGCAGACATTCAAAGATTTAAATGTGTGCAGTGAAATGCAGGATAGCATAGTCTTGATGCTGTGCTAAAAAGGTTAGTGTGAAATAAGAATAATAATTAGAAAAACTGTAAAAACATATAACATACACAGGAACAAAATGATATACAGTATGTATTATATAGAAATAGTTTGTTAAATTGATGTAATAATCTTACCAGTCAGAATGGACTGGTCCACCCTTAGAGTTGTTGATTTGATTGAACAGATACGGATGTCAGCAGGCACCTTGTCTCCAACTAGAACCAGACAGATCAGCAATTAGACAAACAAAAATACTAAAGCATGAGAAAAATAAACTATTTCAACTTTAAAAGAATTTGCACCTGAAGGCTCATGTTAACAGTTAAATTGTCATGACATCATCGTATATGTTGGCTCAATGGTATTTTACACCACATGAATAGCAATGATTACCACTGAGTCCTCTCATACACTCCTGGTAGTGTATAATGCTGTAAATGAAGATTTAACAGATGAGATGTTGTCTATTTTCTGCAGGCAGTAACTGAGCATTAGTGTAAACTACAGTGATGAAGCACAGCTCATTACTGCTGGGCCACACAGCAGCAGAGCAGCGTTGCCATCGCTGCAGGGAAAGAGAAGGAGAGCCAAAGAAAGAGGAGCAAATGAAGGACCTGTGAGCCATAAAAGGCCCGCCTCCAAGGAAAAGGCCAATTTGGGTACATCGGAATTGCAGTGACCCAATTCAGCTTCCTAATGGTACATAAAGGCGATGGAAACTGGGAAAATAGCTCAGGCTATGGCACAGTTCTGTCGGCGTCATCTCCATATAGGCCTCCTTAGTTAGAAATGAAAACTGTGTCAGATTATTACAAAAGACCAAGAACGTGGTATATTAGAATCCTGGAAACCACACAAGCCTGCCAAACACCTAAGGCCCTGTTCACACGCATTTGAGTGATCTGATCACAAGTGGAGCTCTAAGTCCGTCAGTTCACACCTACACCACAATCTGATCTCACTCCTCCGCTCTATATACAAATAAACACAGACATCAGTTCCATTTGACCAAATGTGTTGCTGTTTTTAACCGACGGGAGGCAGCAACTCACTTCCTGTGCCTAGTCTGCTGGAAATCAAAAGAAGAAGAAATCAAAACAATACAGACTGGGTCTATTCCTTAACGTGTTCCAGGTGAACCAGGTCGCCCAAGATGTTGGTACACTCCTGATATATCTTTATGGGCATTTCCAAATTTAAAAAACAAACGGTGAATGAGTACGTACTTCCGCATACGCAGGGAGCGTTAGTTGAGTAGATGGTCCTTCAATGTGGCCCAGAACACATTGGCGTACATACTGCTAAAAGAATGTGGCCATATGCGACCCAGACCACCTCCGAATATGGTCTGAAAGATCGGATCTCAATGTGTCTTGAGTGCATTCACACCTGAACTTAGAGCTGTCCACTTGTGATGGGATCACCTGAGACGAAGAATCTAGCAAAACATCAAGACAAAGTAGAAGTGAAAACAAAGATTTGCTAAAAGGTACCAAGTTGAGGGAGACACTTACCATAATCCAGGACCCCCATGCCCTTGAGAGAAGGGAGGGGGGCTAGCAATGGGACCAACAACGCATTTCAATGTTGCCCAATACGCTATAAATGTGGCCATATAATGGAAGATGTTTCCTCATCATCAACAGGAAGAGAGACAAGGGGACAACGACTGGGGCCCAGCTTCTCACCTTACTTTTCCATTAACATGTGAATGTCTACATTTTTACACATTTCCAACTAATGCACAGCCTTGTCGTTGGACAGTCAAAAAGACAGACATTGAAGGACTAAGTTGCATCGTTAAACCATCTGAACCTGGAAAGACGGATGCAATGGCTGCTTCACAGCAGCTCACTGCTGCTAATGATAATGGTGGTTAAATGCAGAGGTCACATTTCATGTACGTACCTCTATGTATATGACGACTGTAATAAAGTTGAAGTTTTAAGAAGGTCATGCAACCCGGCTCATAGATGGAGCGATGCAGGCTTGGGGTCAGTTCAACATATAACCTAAGTGCCTGTTACATATAGCATTTTTTTCTGAGCACAGCGTCTTTTTTCAAATGTTCCCAATGAGGAGAAGACGTTTGCCGCACCCTCGAGAAAAAACGCTGCACCCAGCATCTTTTTTCTGAGCGCTCTGCCTTTTATGTGCGGCTGCTCCCAACTCTTCAATTTGAAAATCTCTGCAGCCGCTTTTCCTTTTTTTGTCACTTTAATCTTTATTGCTTTTTTGCATACACAAATAAAACACAAATATAACAAGGAAACTTGCAACAGTGCAGCGAGGGGTTTAGTTTACAATTGATGATGCAGTATACAGGGTTATTTTCTTTTTAAACATTTTCCAATAACTTACGGTATTGTCAATGCAATTACATAGTGCTGATGTCTTTATTTCTATACCTAATCCATTTATCCCATTTTCTGTTAAACTCATCTTCTTTCACTCTTAGAGAATAAGTAATTTTCTCCATCACAAATATTTCCTGTACTATGTCTAACCATTGAATAAGTCTGGGGGTGTACACTACAAGCCATTTTCTTGTAATGGCCTTTCTGCCAGCTGTGAGTAGGATTTTAACCAAGTACTGATCTTCCTCAGCACCACTGTAGTTATATTACCCAGGTATAAAATGTAACATTTCTTGATGATTATATATCATAATACCTCCTTTAATACTGAATTCACTCTGTCCCAAAATGGTTCTATTACGTGGCTAACCTGCTACACACCGGATGCTAACGTGGACCTGACGGGGTTCACCACCGTGAGAGCCAACAGAGACACAAAAGCATGCGGAAAAAGCAAAGGTGGGGGACTCATAATATATATCAACAACCGATGGTGTAACCCAGGCCATGTAACTGTGAAGGAAGTGTTATGCTGCCGAGACTTAGAGCTGCTAGCCGTTAGCCTAAGGCCATACTATCTGCCGAGGGAGTTCAGCCACTCCATAGCCATCTGTGTTTACATTCAGCCGAGGGCCGAAGCAGCGACCGCATGTGAGGTGTTTCATACAACAACAGCAAGGCTTCAAACACAACACCAAGATGCATTCATCGTCATTTCAGGTGACTTCAACCATGTCACCCTGGACTCCACTCTCACTGCATTTTACCAGTTTGTGGACTGCCCAACAAGACACAACAGGACAATAGATCTGCTGTATGCTAATGTTAGGGATGCATACAGAGCCACCCTCCTCCCCCTGATGGTGAAATCAGACCACAACCTGGTATGCTGTCAGCTGCAGTACACCCCACTAGTGCAAAGGCAGTCTGTCTCAACACTCTCTTTCAGGAGGTGGACTCCTGCAGCTGAGGAGGCCCTCAGAGACTGCTTTGAATCCTCGGACTGGAGTGTACTGCAGGGATCACATGCTGAGGACATCGAGGGAGCAACACACTGCCTGATGGACTACCTGAACTTCTGCATGGATGTGGTCATTCCTGTAAGAACTGTGCGTTGTTTCCCTAACAACAAACCCTGGGTGACCAGTGAAGTGAAGGCTGTCCTCAACAGGAAGAAGAGGGCCTTCAAGAACAAGGACAAGGAGGAGTTGAGGGCAGCACAGAGGGAGATGAAGGTGTGTCTGAGGGAGGCCAAGGAGTCCTACAGGAGGAAGGTGGAGCAGAGGCTGCAGGACAACAACGTGAGGGTGGTCTGGGATGGTGTGGCTGCAAACAAAGAAACAGCACTGCAGCGGAGGGGACCATAGAGGGCGAAGAGTCTGAACAACTTCTTCAACCGGTTTGACTCTTCCCATCCCCGCTTCTACCTCCCTCCCCCCTTGACTCCTCCCCAGCTCCTCACTCCCTCTGACTCCTTCCCCCCTCTACAGTCCAGCTCTCACCACCGCCTGCCTCTCCCCCCTCCCATTCACCCTCCAACATTACTGCAGACCAGGTCAGGGCTTCGCCCCAGGAAAGCAGCCGGCCCGGACAAGGTGTGTCCTCGACTCCTGAAGGCCTGCGCTACTGAACTGGGAGAACCCCTGCAGCACATCTTCAACCTGAGTCTGCAACTGGGGAAGGTGCCCACGCTGTGGAAAACATCTGGCATTGTTCCGGTTCCTAAGAAGAACCGGCCCAACGAGCCCAACGACTTCAGGCTAGTGGCACTGACGTCACACCTGATGAAGACCATGGAGCGACTCCTCCTCAACCTCCTCAGACCTCAGGTGCAGCATGCTCAGGATCCATTGCAGTTTGCTTACCAGGCGAAGGTCGGGGTGGAGGATGCAGTCATCTACCTCCTACACCGGGCCCACTTGCACCTTGACAAGGGAGGCGGCACAGTCAGAATCCTGTTTCTTGACTTCTCCAGCGCCTTGAACACCATCCAACCCCTTGTACTACAGGACAAGCTGACCAGGATGCAAGTGGACCCACACCTGGTGACCTGGGTCACGGACTACCTCACCGGCAGACCACAGTATGTCAGGTTGAAGGACATCACATCTGACACTGTGGTCAGCAACACCAGTGCTCCACAGGGGACTGTGCTGGCCCACCGTCTCTTCACCCTCTACACGGCGGACTTCAACTACATTTCTGAGTCATGTCACATTCAGAAGTTCGCCGACGACACGGCCATTATGGCATGTGTTAAGGTCGATCAGGAGAAGGAGTACAGCAGCCTGGTGGGGGACTTCGTCGCCAGGTGTCACTCCAACCACTATTCTCACTTTTTTAATAGTCGTGTATCACAGCTGTTACCCTTCACTATATTCAGTTTTAACAGTTTTGTTCAACTCCTTGTATTTTTATATCTGGTATATTTTTTTGTACTGTGTACTTTGCACTACTAACCTTTTTACTGCCTTTTTACTAACATGTTTTGCACCATGGAACTGTGAGGCTGGAAACTTGAATTTCCCTCCAGATTAATAAAGTTACTATCTATCTTTCTATCCATCTATCTATTTCATATAAAATGTAGTCTTAGCTTGACATTCCATTAAACCATGATAAAGTTTAGAAATAATCCTTGATGTTTTTTGATGATACGCATTGACTATCACTTCTACCACTGGATTCTTTTCTTCTAGTGCCTCCCTTTTGACTTTTTTGTTGTAATATTCTCTCAGTTGGAGATATCTAAACAAGTCTTGGTTGCGAACACAAATCTGTCCTTCAAATCTTGAAAACTTCTTAGGTCTCCATTTTAATAATAGTACAAAACGCAGACATTCCTTTTTTCCTCCATTCTGTAAATGTTGAATCATACATCCCTGGTTTAAATTCACCATCCAAAGCTATCCATCTTAACACGTTTTGCCCATTACTCAATTTAAGTTGTCTGGTAAGAGTGAACCAGGTTTCTAAATTAAATATTGTTATTGGATCGATTATACTCTTGATATGTCCAGGAAGAGCTTTTTCTCCAAAGAGAGTTTGGATGTGGAAATCAGGGATATATGTCTCAATCTCTTTCCACCTAGCTATGTCGCTATCATCACACCAATTATTTAGAAATAACATAGAAATATGTCCTAAAATTTGGAAATGCCATTCCACCTTTATCCTTTGGCAACTGAAGTGTAGTGTATCAAACTCTGGCCTCCTTCTCTCCCCAAATAAATCTAGATATTAATTTATCCCATTCTGTGAATTGTTTTAGTGGGACCTCTATTGGCAGAGATTGAAAAAAGTACAATAACCTTGGCAAAATATTCATCTTCACCACATTTATTTTACTGCTAAAATCCACTGGGTAGGTGGACCATCTTTCTATATCCTTTCTTATGTTTTGGTTGATGTGGTTATAATTGGCTCCATACAACATTGATATATTTTTCGTCATATGTACCCCTAAGTATTTAATTGATTTTGAATCCCATTTAATATTATACTTTTGCCTGATTTCCAGGCTTATCAGGATAGCGCGCGTACTTTCTTTTTGAATCTTGTGTATTATATGTAGGGTTCTTCTAATACTGTCTTGTGTTTGTCTGCCTGTTATAAAACCAGTCTGGTCTTCATCAATTAAATCTGGCATGAACTTTTCAAATCGTTTGGAGATAATTGAGGTATACAATTTATAGTCCACATTTAGAATTGATATCGGTCTGTAGTTGGTAAAATTTTCCTTGTCTTTGTTCTCTTTGGAGATTAGTGTTATAATTGCCTCTTTCCATGATGGGGGTGTCTTGCCTTCTTTGATAATCCAGTTAAAGGTTCTCAGAAGAAGTGGCTCATTACAGAATATTTTATACCATTCTATAGGAAAACCGTCGCTACCTGGGGCATTGTTTGTTTTCATCCTACCAATTGCCTTCTCTATCTCGTCCAGTGATATTTCTGCTGTGATTGTTTTATTTTGTGTCTCTCCAATACAGGGCAGATCTATTGTACGTAAAAAAGTCCTCATTGATTCCCCATCTGCTGTAGAAGTTTGTGTATATAATTCTTTATAATATTCCTGGAAGATATGTTCTATTTCTTTTGGATCACTCTTCAATTTCTGTGTACAGGGCTCCTTAATTTTGTGTATGGTGTTGTCAGCCTGTTTTACAAATCTTGCTTTTTTCTCCACCTCTTGACCCAATATCCCATCCATTGTCCCCTCAAATCTTTTATTTGTTTATACGTTTTCTGGTCCTTATTATTTTTGTACTTCTGTTCTAAATCCTTCAGGTCTAATATCAATTTATCGTATGTTTTCATTCTGGCCTTTTTAATATGTGATGCCCTAGCTATTAACCAACCTCGTATTACAGCCTTCAATGAGTCCCAAAATATGGATGGGTCCACCTCCCCATTATCATTCCCCTCTAGATATCTTTTGATTTCCAAGTCAATGTCATTAACAGTTGTTTTATCATTCAGCATGCCAACATTTAATCGCCACACTGTGTTTTTCCATCTACTATCCATTTGAATAGTTAAGTATATGGCATTATGGTCTGATACATCTGCCACGCCAATTCTGCAATCTGTTACACTAGCAGTCTTTTTTCTGCATTAAAATAATAGTCTATTCTGGAGTAAACTGAGTGCGTTATTGAGTAATGCATATAGTCTCTTTCTAAAGGGTGAAAATTCCTCCAGACATCAACGGAACTAATTTCTTCACATGTAGTGTTTAGTAGTTTTGTTAACTGGTTCTTATTCTTCTTTTTGCTTGCCTATCAAGACTATGATTCAATACAACATTCAGATCCCCACCGCATATACAAATTCCTTCTGCTTCCATTGCAATAATACCAAATAGGGATTTGAAAAAATGTTCATCACTATCAGGGGGAGCATAGATATTTACCAGTTTCAGGATATTATCATCAACTTTGCCCTTTACTATGATATACCTCCCTTCTTTGTCTTTTATTTCTTTAAATATTTCTAATTTAACTGAGTTCAATATCAAGATTGCCACTTGTCTTGTATGACTTCAAGTATGTGAGCTATAATATGTGTTTTTGTATCCAAATCTTTTCAGCTTTTCGTGCTCTTGTCGCGATAAATGGGTTTCTTGTAAAAAAGTAATATGCATTTTCTTTTTTCAATTTAGTCATGACTTTGGATTACCCAAACCATTAACATTTAAAGACATCAGCTTAAGTCCCTGACATTGCATCATTACACTTAGTGTGATTAATTTCACTGTATCCCCTCAACTCGACACCAGAACCATTCTGAACAACAAACCAGAAAATATGAACAAACAAAGGTGTTCTGCCTAGCAAAACCAAACAAAACATCAACACAAAGATGGACTCCCAGAAAAGGGTATTCTCTCTCCACCGTAGATCCCGAATCCCTTTGTGGATTGAGGGGTGAAGCCTAACACTATGAAAGGGCCCTCTCCTAGATAAGGGGAATAACCGTCTATGGGTCCCTCCACTCATTCTAGCTCTAATACTTCGATAATCTCCCTAACAGTCGGATTTATCTAGCACAGAAAGTTGTATTAAATCAACATTAATTACACTCACATGAGGTCTGTGATGCTTGGTGATATTCTTAGAACTAGGCTTATAAACAAATTTGTCTATGAATATGCATATCTGTGCATTTATTTGTAAACCTAGGGTTCCATGGACTCAGTATTCTAACAGATTGTGGCAGAGACCACTGTATTATCCATGTCTATGCGTACCTTCATAATCATATCTCAGTTCAAGCATGAGTCTTTCGTTGGAATTCTTGGAGGCGCTCCCGTGCCCGTCTGACAGTCTCTGATTCACCGTGTCTCCCGACGAGCTGCCAAGGCGCCGTTTGGCGGAGTTGTTCAAGCAGCGGCGGCATGTCCGTGTCTCCCCGCGGCTCTTCCACTTTGTAGCCTCTCCGTTGTAGCTCTCGAATGGCAACTGATGTTGATGTAGGTTTGGGGTCCGCTGTCCCAGTGAATACGCATCTTGGTGAATGGTGTCTGAAAGCGGATTCCTTCCTCTTTTAGGACACTTTTAACATGTTTGTATGCCTTACGTTGTTGTACTACAGCGGTAGTGTAGTCGTGGTCAAAAGACAGCATTCATTCTCCAAGTTAGATCTTCTTTTGCCATGCCTGTTTGAGAACCATCTCTTTACCTTTAAACTGGAGAGAGTGGACAATCATGGATCTCGGAGGTGAGTTGGGGCTAGGTTTCTTTGCCAGGGCTCTGTGTGCTCGTTGAATCTGTAAATCTGTCGTTACAGGGATTGACATTTCACTTCTGAGCAGTTTCTCCACAAACTGAGGTACCGAGCTGTCTTCCGCACCCTCCGGCACACCGTATATCCGCAGATTATTTCTTCGGGATCTGGACTCCAGGTCAATCAGTTTGTCGAAAAGTATAGTCTGATCTTTCAGTGTTTCTTGGAGTACGTTGTTCGCAGCAGCACTCCAAGCTTTCAAGCTCCTCTATCCGGGCGGCGACTTCCTCCATCTTTTTATTTTGGTCTTGTATTGCTTGTGTGTTCGCCGCCACCTGATGATTCACTTCACGTTTGAATTCGGCCAGCTCTTCTCTCATGTCCCGCTTGAATTCGTCTTTGGATGATGTAAAGTCCGCTTTTAATTCTCTTCTCAAGTTGCTGATTTGTGTACTTATGCTTTTTAATCCCTAATGAAAGGCCTCCGTTGCATCGTCTCCGCCATCTTCTTTGTTTTGGTCTTCGTTCGAGTCGCTTTGAGCCTTTCCTTTTGTTTCTTGCTTTCCTCGCATCTTTCTGGTCTTCGGTTTATTTGTCCGACTGTACAGAGCTCTCTGTCTAGACAGCCGCCATGCTCAGCTGCCTACCGGAAGTCCTGCAGCCGCTTTTCTACCAGGAAAAGGCACAATATGAACACAGGCCCTCAGACTGCAGCTAACTTCCTGATGGTATGGATCAATAATCTTGCTGAAACCCCTACACCTATAACTTCCTTAAGAGAAATGATCCCATCCCTGGAAGAGAATAAAGGATAACCCGAAGCTGCATCCCAGGAACAAAACATGACATGGGTTCCTTAGAAGCCAAAAAGCTTTACAGTTACATCCTAGATGGTCGTGTAACACTTCCCCTTCTAAGTCATTGTTTTTGAAGAAATACTGACAACTTTTAAGAGAGTGCTGAGCCAAGAAACGTGGCTTCTAACAGTGGTGCTGGGCTGGCTGATATTCAACCAGCGAGTGTTGAGACGGTGACACACTGGACACGAGGCTGTGTTACACTGCAGACCTGCTCTGATGAAGTGTGTGTAGATCATCTGTCCCTTTGTGTCAACATCCTACTTGGTAGCAGTCCGAGCATCTCCTCAGGCATGACCACATTTTCTCCTCTGTGCTTGACAACAGCTTCCAGACCTACTGGTGATACTCTCAGAGGTGCCTTTTAAAACAGCCGGCGAGGCAGCGACTGAACCGGAGCGGTTCGCTTTGACTGGCAGCTGCCTCTGCCGTGTGGTCAGGTGGGCCAGCCGGGACGCCACATGTGCTGATGGCAGCTGAACAAAAGGCTGACCTCCTGTCATGATGAGTGGGTCATTTCAGAACCGTCAACAGGTGAAGCATCCTGCAGCTTTCCAACACAGCTCTTACTGATGAACCCACAAGATACATTTACAAATACTTTATCCAAATAGATTAGTGATCAAAAACAGGTCAAATAGGAACATTTCACTCCTTCTCTGTTCAATGAAGATTTCCTTTCCAAGGTCAGGTGAACTGGAGATGCTATGTTACCGTGACTCAGCACAATCAATGCAAGGAAATAAAACTGATAATCTTGTGCTGTTTATATGGGTGCTCCCGTACACTGTCTGTTATGTATTACAGGTGCATTTGGTTGTGCATGTACAGGTGGACACTGCAGAAAGCCTTCAGGGCATGAATCCGGCTCCTGTGTTAGCACATGGCAAAAGTCACGAGTGAGTTTCACGACTTTATCAGCATTCAGGAGCAGAGTAGGTCATGTTTAGTGAGCAGTTGGCTGGTAGGAGACGAGACCAACCAATATTTACCAACAGCTGACTAGTTTCTTGACCTCCTGCTGTTAGGCTGTCATGTCAGCTGATCCTCACCGATGACCTGAGTTATGGAAGCACTATCTCTACACAGTGTTAATACCAGGTCTGAACAGGGCCACTGTCGCCCTGACATCTCGGATTTGTCTTTGTAGTTTGATATTAATCTGAAGCAGCAGCAGGCTGGGCCTCTATTTAGCATGCAACTGTTGCCATAGTAACAACATTTGTCCCAGGACTGAGAGCGTTTTAGCGCTGCCTTCCTGACAAAATAACGGTGGTTTAGTACAGCCATTCTCAACCAGTGGGCCGCGGCCTACCGGTGGGCCTCAGAGCGCCATCTAGTGGGCCGCAGAGGCAGTGGTACTAGATTATTTTTTTATTATTATTTAGCAAAGTGAACAGGTAAAACCTAAAGGAGGTAAGATGCCAGCTGCCGTAAAATCAAAGCCTATTGAAGGAGGCTGAGACACGGGCGGACACGGGTCTTGTATTGGGTATAACACATGCGCAGTGTAACTGGAGCTGCGGTCGTGCGTTGCGATCGGCTCAGCTCGAGTGCAGAGCAGATATTACTGCACATGTGCAGTACCCCGAAGATGCGTTGATTAAGTGTGACCCAACCTCCTTCAATAGGCCTTGTGTAAAAACACCAAACATCATCAGGTAGAGACAAACGTGTTTGCCACTGTTAGCTAGCTAACATTCTCGGATGCAGTGAGACAAAATGGATCAGTTTTTAAAGCGAAAAAGTGATGTGGGAGACAACCCTGCGCCAGTAAAAGCTCCGAAGCGTGTGGTGAGAAAATATGACCTATTTGGATTCGTAATGGCAGGCAGTGATGCTGAGCCCAAGGCACAATGTGTTGAATGTGGCGAAATCTTGTCAAATGAGGCGCTAAAACCATCGAAGCTCCAGAGACACTTAAACACAAAGCACCCAGGATGTGTCGAGAAGCCAAAAGAATATTTCCTAAGGAAAAGAGACGGGCTTCAGGCACAACAGAAAGTCATCACAACATTAACAACTCAGTCAAAAGCCACTTTGAAAGCTAGCTATATGGTTGCTGCTCATGTAGCTCGTAGCAAGAAACCCTTTACGATTGCAGAGGAGCTTATTTTGCCACGCTGTGGATATGTGCCGAGAGTTACTGGGGGAAGCCGCTGCAACCAAAATTCAGTCAATACCACTCTCCTATGACACCGTGAGCAGAAGAATTATTGACATGAGTGATGACATCGAATGCCAACTTCTGGAAGGAATAAAGGCAAGCCCATACTTTGCCATACAGCTGGACAGGTCGACTGACGTTAGCAATGCCACTTTACTGTTAGTTTTTGTAAGATACTGCAAGGACAGTGATCTTCACGAGGATCTATTGTTTTGCAAGGAGCTTCCAACAAGAACAACGGCAGATAATGTAATGCGCTGCCTTGATGATTACTTCACCGAAAAAGGTCTTGATTGGAAATACTGTACAGGTGTTTGCACAGATGGCGCTGCATCAATGACGGGAAGACATCGTGGTGTTATAAAACAGATCCAAGAGAGGGCGCCAGACGCCAAGTGCACGCACTGTTTCTTACATCGGGAAAGTCTAGCTACAAAGCAGATGTCACCAGAACTGCATGAAGTCATGAACGTGTCTGTGAAAACTGTTAACTATATTAAGAAAAATGCACTCAACTCAAGGTGTTTTGCTGCTTTGTGTGAAAGACTTGATGCAGATCATTTGCAGCTGTTGTACCACAGTGAAGTAAGGTGGCTTTCAAGGGGACATATGCTTAATCGCCTTTTTGAACTGAGAGAAGAAGTGCACACATTTCTGGAAGAGCAGCACTCCCCTCTTGCTGAGCATTACACTGATGGTAACTTTTGTGCAAAACTGGCCTACTTATCAGATATATTTGACCAGTTAAATCAGCTTAATATATCAATGCAAGGCAGAAACAGCACAGTGTTTTTGGTTTCAGGCAAAATTGAGGGCTTCAAGAAAAAACTTATTCTGTGGAACAGAAGAGTCAAGGAGGGACGATTTGACGTGTTTTCACTCCTCAGTGAAACTTTGGAAGCCACTCCTCATGTCAACATATCCAGTGTTATAACCCAACATTTGACTCAGTTGTCAGGAAAGTTTGCAGGCTACTTCCCAGAAGATGCACGAGATGGAAACCTTTGGATTTTGGACCCTTTCTCTGTGGATCCTGCTGCAGAAGACATAGCCCTCTCCACTGTGTTGGAAAATGAACTGATGGAACTATCAGCAGACAGCAGCCTGAAGCTTCAGCTCACACAAGTAGACCTTGCTTCATTCTGGATACTGGCTGCCAGTCAATATCCTTCTCTGTCAAAACGGGCAATCAAATTTCTGTTGCCTTTCACCACCACCTATTTATGTGAGTCAGGGTTTTCCATTGTGACTGTCACAAAATCAAAGGCAAGGAACAAACTGAAAGCAACTTTGAATGCTACTCTGCGTGTCAGCCTCTCACCCATCCCACCACGACTTGATCTCATTATTTCCCAGAGGCAAGCCCAAGTGTCTCACTGAGGGTAAGCAGAATATGTATTTTGGTCATTACAGCTGACAGTGGCATAACACATATCTACAGCCCAGTTTATTATTTGTTGTATAAACATGTTAGATTTTTTACTCATTTATTTGGGAAGGTGGTCCTCAGAAATGTTTTGACAATCACAAGTGGGCCTTCAGTTGCAAAAGGTTGAGAACCCCTGGTTTAGTAGAGCCTGGCAGAAATGACATGTCCATTTACCATGGAACAATTAATTCACCAAGATCAACCACTATACTCATATGTGGGTGTTCACCAGCGCCCACACATACACACATACAAAGATCTGAACTGTTGACTTTCTGATGGGGGACTTCTTGTGAACACAGGCAGGTATTCTAGAAGAAATATTAGCAGACTGAATATGATGTAGACATCAAACAAAACACAATATCTAACTGGTTCTTGCTGCCACGTAAGACACAAAAAGGTTAATGTGAAAACAGCGATCAGGTTAAAGGGACGGTGTGTAGGATTTAGTCCCATCTAGTGGTGTGGTTGCAGACTGCAACTAACTGAGTACCTCTCTGCTCACTCCTCCCTCTCCAAGACTGCAGTAACGTGAGGAGTCAGTGCAGGATGATTTAGGCTAACAAGGCTAGTGCAGTGGGCTGAAGAGTTGATAATCTGTATAAAACTAGAAGCCAGCTCTAAAGGTCTCATATTATGCTAATTTCCAGGTTCATAGATGTATTTTAATGTTGTACTAGAACATGTTTACATGCTGCAATGTTCAAAAAACCCTTTATTCTTCTCATAGTGTCTCTCTCACTCAGCCTGCATTTAGCCTCTGTCTGAGAGATCCTGATTTACAGCCTGTCTCCTCCCACTCTGCTCTGATTGGTCAGCGTTTCTGTCAATCAAAGTCCTCAACAACACAACTTCACAGATAGAGAGAGAGAGCTACCTGTAGCTCTGAGTGCAGCTCTGACTGTAAGGAGAGGGAGAAGCAGCTAGAATAGAGTTTATAAACCACTTTAAAGTTTATAAGCCAGAAACTTCACCCAGCGCACGTTCCCGGAGGAATCTGATCAGAAATCGGCAACAAATGATCAACATCTGCGGTCCAGATTCCAGGTTTTCCTGATGGTTTCTCTCAGGTAAATAATGCTATTTATATCTCTGTTAGTTAGCTCAGTGTTTACATTATGCATAAACTCTGTATACCGTAAACATACACTCTGTTTTACATCTGTCTTTACAGATCCGTCTGTGAGAAATGACTGACAGAATCATCCCAGAGGAGAAGAAAACATTAGCAGTGAGCAAATAGTTCTGTTTACATGAGATACAGAGCTAACCCGTTAGCTTGTAGCTACATGCTAATGGGATAGCTACATGCTACCGCTATGAGACGGTGTGTAAACACAGCGACCATCAGGGTGGAAAATAGAAGATGTGAAACAGTAGTCAGTTCATTATTTCTGGTAAAAGACACCTGATAAACATAGTAAAGTAATCAGAGTAATGGTATATTAGTTACTGTAGAAGCTGTCTCTGTGTTATCATGACTACAGACCACCGGAGCTTAGTTTACCGGAGCTGAAAGACTTTCTCCTGTACCATGTCAACATAACTGCAGGTGGGATGATTACAAATGCTGTGAATAATTAATATTGTCATCTGTCTACTCAAATAAAGTTTGACTGTGAAACAGAAATGTGTTGTGTTGCTTACAGTCACTATTTACTACCTGTACTCTTCTACATGCATGACATCAAATATATATAATATATAAATATCACCTGTTTAAACAGTGTAGTTACATAAAGCCTTTGTGAAACAACATGTTATATTTAGATGATGGGAGTACATGAAGACTGTTCTGCTGGTTCTTGCAGACTAACAGGAGCTACTTTGCTCATAGTTCGGTTGAGAGTGTGGGGCGGTGTCAGCTAGCTTGACTTCTCTCTGGTTCAACCAGGAAACCCTTACATGGCTTGCAATTCTCTAATGACGTCAGAAGAGAAGGAAAAGCTGCAAAGTGATTTTCCACACCCATTTCCGGACAAACGGAGCAGGAGAAAAAGAGAGAGGATGGTCTTTTATGATACTATGGTGACCTGTAGACACACTGGGGACAGATATTGATGTTTAAAAGACATGGAAAAGTGCATTTTGCATAATAGGTGACCTTTAATAATGGAGAATTGCTGGTGCAACAGGTGACACTTGAGATTCATATACCAGTATCACCAAACATTTGGGTCGATGTGTTTTACACATATATTTAGTTTCCATGCATACTTCTCTCCAACCAGGCTCTGTGCCTGCTGAAGAAAACCTCTGTGCCCTTCTGCAGGACACTACCAAAAGGTTTCTGCTTTGCTAAAGCCTGCTTCCCTGGGCGGCAAGATGAGACCATTTTCTCTCAGTCCTGCTGACAAGTCAGGAACCTTTGCCAAAAACCAGTCCCTCTGTGACAATGGATGCTTGCCAGACCACATTAAATGTCACATACTATCCATGGTGTCTGGAATCTTAGTGGAGGGTGCGGGTGCTGACGGGCAGGGTTGCCGTGCATTGAGCATGGTGGGGAGGGACGGTTATCCACAAAGTGCTTCCCTATAAGGTCATCTCTCTCAAGCACAATAGGAGCAGATTAGAGATCCCCCCCCCCCACCTCCCCAACGAGTCCCCGTCACTACCAGACTCCACAACTTCACAGGCAACAGAGAACAAACCCACTGAGTTCTGCTGCTCTGACAAAAGGCCAACACCAAAGAGTAACGAGGCAGCATACAGTGAGTTCTCCACCGGCAGGAGCTCCACATGCTACCAGCTAAAGCTGCTTTAGGGTTTAGCTAAGTGGAATTCTTTATCCCCATCCTAACATGAGAGCAAGTCTTGAGGACAGTAAAATCAGGTTCATCATGATTTCAGAATCTAAGCTATCAAGGCAAAATCACTGATCTGCATGTCAGTGAGATCATTTCTGCAACAATCAGTGGTCAGATTAGTAGCACTGCCTCATTGGCTGAGCCCTGATGATTTCAACAGGTGTTTCATGAACAGTCAGAGGACTACAACGGGACAGCAGACTGGACGGGGAAGACCAGCACAGGTAGCCAACTGAAAACACTAAACTACAAAGATGAAACCCAGCATCAAATGATCTAGTTCGGATAGAAGTGTAAGAAATGCATCACACACAATGTTATTTCCACGACATGAAACTAATTTGAGTGAGCGATGAAGAGTGAGTAGGAGGCAGCAGCACCCTGACACAGATTGGCTGCAGGCTATTCTTCTCACAGCCGAGCCGAGGCAGCCTCAGAGGGCTCGTCTCAGTGTCTCGGTGTCCTCTAGCTGATGAGCTTCTTCTGACTGCAGGATAAAACATCTGGTTTTGCTGCCAGTTGGACTGCATTGTTGAGTAAAGCTGCTGAGAACCAAAGCATCAGGAGCGTTTAATGAACTAGAGGAGAGTGCATCTGACTCACAAGTTTCTCTTTAAACATGAGCCAAATAACGAAGCTTTCTACACTCTGCGATACATAATCCAAATGGCATGATTACCATGGTCAACCTAAAACTGATTCTATACAGTATGCCAGTATATAACAGTAGAAAAATTACACCTTTTAATTCCCAGTACACTCCTGCTCTGTTTGCCCTTGTCAAGGTTACTCAGGAGTCCTGCTGAACACGGTCCCACGTCACCCACTGTAGTTCCACAATGTTCCCCAGAGCAGGATGGGTGGGGCGTGCATGGGGTGGGACCAGACACCTGTCATCTTCACCACTGTCACTGCCTCTATAAATACAGCATTCCAACATCTAAAGGGCCAATGACAGCTAAAAATGAAATCTACCACTATGCACAGAAAAACTAGGCATCACTGCAGTGGCTTAGGTATCAAGATAACGCAAGTTTTCCCCCACTTCATCCCTCTGCTAAACTGTACACGTGTGATGTGTGTGAGCCGTGCTTTACATCCTGCTGAAATACGCTGACTGGACCTCAGCAGCAGGAATCTCTCTCTCACTCTCTCACTCTCTCACTCACACACTCACAGAGAGAGAGAGAGTAAAGTGGGCCTTGATGTGCCCAGCCCTTTGAGACAATGGGTTAATAAGAGCATCTCAAAATACATCCCTCTTGCAGGGTGAGTCACCTCTGCAGTGGCACATGGGGATGAGGATGGGGGGTGGGAGGTGGTGGTGGTGGTGGTGGTGGGGGGGCGGGGGGGGGTGTTTAACTCAGGCTTGTGCTAAATGTGATCCATGACCATACGGGGACTCATCTGATCCGTCCACAGGAGGCTTTACCTGAGGCAGAGCCAAGAACTATCATATTAAAACACCGGATCTTTGCTGTAGTCTACAAAAAGAGCAGCGTGTGGAATAATCAGCTCTTTCACAGGGAAACAAAACAATATTGAAGAAGTTGCAGTGGCATTAAATTGCCAATTCTCTGTGACTTCATAGGTTCATGTGATATCCAGATGTTCCCTTTGCTTGGGCTAAGTCTAAAACAAACCAACATCTAAACTTTACACATTTCAGTTAGCTGATGCTCTAGTCTAAGCAACAGTAGAGTATGGTTCAACCAATAACAACAATAGCAACGAAGCTATGTCCATTTAAATATGCACACGGTCCAGAGTAGCTCAACCTACCAGCCACCTCCACGATGTCACCAGGCACGATGTCCCTGGCCTTGATCCTCTGCACAGTTTTCCTGTCCTGCCGGTACACCTTCCCCATCTCAGGCTCGTACTCCTTCAGTGCCTCTATGGCATCCTCAGCATTGCGTTCCTGGTGAGGAGAAAAGGAGACGAGAGTTTCTCTGAGATGAACTGATGACATCCCATAAACTAAGACTCTGCTGGACTGAACGCTATTAGAGCATTTCCCTCTGAAGGGGCACTGACTCCTCGAAGATGGATGCTTATTTGATTGATCAGGTTTTGGTTTGGGACATTTAATGATGAAATCCACACTGCAAGAGTTGATTTCTTCTCCATTGCGTGATCCACATAAGTATTTAGGTGTCATTATTGATTAGAACTTGTCCTCAAATCACTCAAGTGTATGAAAATGGGAATATAAATAAATCACATAATTTTCTGCCTCTGTTATCCAATTTTATTCTTCACCAGCATCATCATCCTACATCAGCATAAAGAAGCCATAAGTCAATATGGACAGCCCACACATGGTTTAAAATAATAAATAAAGAAGAACCAGCTTCATAGTGGCATCCAGGGAGACGGACTGTTCCTTTTCAATAGCAGGTATTCTTGAGACAAAAATAACTTTCAATCAACACTGTTGATCGCCAGTGGAAGTGATAGATACGTGAGGACATTCTACACCCATATGCCACCTGTATTAGGTTCACCTGTTAAATTTCCTGCAATCCAAATACAAAAGTCTTTCTGCTGAAACTAAGTCAGAGATGTGATGGTTCAACATCTTGGAGGCTGCAGTTCACGATAATGTCGCACTGGATTAGAGTGCATTGGACGCATGACCACCTAGATGAAGGTAGCATATTCATTAGAAGGCCGTGGTACAGGATTGAATTGGATTTAGATACAGTTTGTGTATCTAATATCTCTTTCCATGTTAAATACAGCGTCCTTACCGCCCTCTGTGACATTCGCACTGACAAGCAATAGCTTTCAATACCATACTTACTTTATACAATGCATTCATTTTAAAATTCATTTCACATGTTTTAATGCTAGGCCTGCACGGTAGTGCAGTGGTTAACACTGTCGCCTCGAAGGTTCAAACCCAGCTTGGGGTCCTTCTGTGTGGAGTTAGCATGTTCTCCGCGTGTTAGCGTGGGTTTTCTCCGGGTTCTCAGGTTTCCTCCCACAGTCCAAAGACATGCAGGTTAGGTTCATTGTTGACTCTAAATGTCCCATAGGTGTGAATATGAGTGTGAATGGTTGTCTGTCTCTATGTGTCAGCCCTGTGATAGTCTGGTGACCTATCCAGGGTGTACCCCGCCTTCACCCAATGTCAGGTGGGATCGGCTCCACCCCCCCCGCGACCCCGAATGGGATTAGCGGTTACACATAATGGATGGATGCTTTAATGCGGTCTTATTATCTTAAGATGTTATCCTGCGATGTCTATTTGTACTGGATAAATCAATAAAGCTGGTTCCAATCCATTAAGAAAAGCAGTCAACATGTGCAACTATTTCACAGGGAATTCATCATTGTGTTGCATAATGAAATGTGATTTACTTCAACAAAATGCATTAGATCTAGACAATCCTAACTAGAATAATGTCTCACCTGCCACACACCGACGATGGCATTGGCTATAAGAATGAGTAAAATGACAAAAGGCTCCACAAAGGCAGTGATAGTCTCCTCTCCCTCCTCAAACCAGGCCAGCACCTGAAAACCATACCAGAAACATATCATTATTTATTAAAAGACATTAGCTTACACCGATGAGAGTGAGGGACAAAAACACTTCAACTTTATCGTCACATTCTTGAAATTCGACCTCTGCATTTGATCCATCCTAAGCAGGAGCAGCAGTGGGCTGCTGTTGAGCAACTTGGACACTTGGACATGCAGACAGTAGGAGCTGGGGATCCAACCGTCCAAAGACGACACGCTCTACCCACTGAGCCACAGCCGCCCCAAAAAACTAGACAGAACAAACAAAGTTGTTGCTACCTGTCTGATAGCTGATTGAGATGTAGTGGGCAGGCAAGAGAGACTGTGACTGCAGTGGTTCATTCCTATAATGTGAGGGTGAGCCAGACATCATCCCACACACTCCTTATATAAAACTGTATGGACTGGGAGAAAAGATCAGATCAGATCAGATCAGATCAGATCAGATCAGACAGTTACGTCTGGTCTGAACTTTAGTCTACTGCTGCTAGCTATGCATGTATTCTCTTCAGTGTGGGCAGTTGTTTTTAATACTTCTCAGTCCAACTGTGTAGGAATGCAAACATGTCAGCCATCAAGAAGACTGTAACTCAGATGAACACAGTTAGACATCTATCATATACACTATACAGGTGCAGCTCATAAAATTTGAATATCACGAAAAAGTTCAATATTCTTTGTCAGTTATTTAAGAAAGTGAAAATATAATATATTATAGACTCATTGCACATAAACTAAAATGTTTCAAGCATTTTTTCATTTTAATTTCGATAATTAAAGCCTACAGCTCCAAAAAGATAGAAAAAGGTATCTCAAAATATTAGAATATTTCATTTAGAGTTTCAGAAAATTGCTATTCATACAGAATAAATATTGTGTATCTCTCGGTCTAGTTCAGTACACGCAACCACAATCATGGGTACGCTGCTGACTAGACAGTTGTCCAGAAGATAATCATCGACACCCTCCACAAGGAGGGTAAGTCACAGAAGGTCATCGCTGAAAGTGCTGGCTGTTCGCAGAGTGCTGTATCGAAGCATGTTCACTTAAAGTTGACTGGAAGGGAAAAATGTGGTAGGAAAAGGTGCACAAGCAACAGGGTTGACCGCAGCTTTGAGAAGATTGTCAAGCAAAGCTGATTCAAGAACTTGAGAGAGCTTCACAAGGAGTGGACTGAGGCTGGAGTTAGTGCATCAAGAGCCACCACTCACAGACGTCTTCAACAGATGGACACAGCTGTTGCATTCTGGTATCAAGCCACTCCTGAACCAGAGACAACATCAGAAGCATCCTACCTGGGCTAAGGAGAAGAAGAACTGGACCATTGCTCAGTGGTCCAAAGTCCTCTTTTCAGATGAAAGTAAATTTTGCATTTCATTTGGAAATCAAGGTCCCAGAGTCTGGAGGAAGAGTGGACAGGCACAGAATCCAAGTTGCTTGAAGTCCAGTGTGAAGTTTCCACAGTCGGTGATGATTTGGGGTGCCATGTCATCTGCTGGTGTTGGTCCACTGTGTTTTATCAAGTTCAAAGTCAACGCAGCCGTCTACCAGGACATTTTAGAGCACTTCATGCTTCCGTCTGCTGACAAGCTTTAAGGAGAAGCCGATTTCCTACTCCAGCAGGACTTAGCACCTGCCCACAGGGCCAAAACTACTACTAACTGGTTTGCTGACCATGATATTACTGTGCTTGATTGGCCAGCCAACTCGCCTGACCTGAACCCCATAGAGAATCTACGGGGTTCAGGTCAAGAGGAAGATGAGAAACATCCAACCCAACAATACAGATGAGCTGAAGACCGCTATCAAAGCAACCTGGGCTTCAATAACACCTCAAAAGTGCCACAGACTGATCGCCTCCATGCTACGCCGCAATGATGCAGTAATTTGTGCATTTATACGCTCAATACCAAGTATTGAGCGTATAAATGCATACTTTACAGAAGTTGGACATTTCTGTATTGTAAATCCTTTTTTTGATTGATCTTATGAAATATTCTAATATTTTGAGATACCCTTTTTCTTTCTTTTTTGAGCTGTAGGCTGTAATTATCTAAATTAAAATGAAAAAATACTTGAAACATTTTAGTTTATGTGTAAAGAGTATTATATATTATATTTTCACTTTCTTAAATAACTGACGAAGAATATTGAACTTTTTCGCGATATTCAAATTTTTTGAGCTGCACCTGTATTATTAGAAGCTCTTACTGCCATTTAGCTTGTTGTTCCTGAGAAAATGACCCTACAATGACTCTGTGTGTCAAAAGGAATGAATTAATGTCCCATAATATCATAAAGCAATCAGCCTCAGTAAGACCTAAGTATCTGACTGGGGCTGAGGCCAAACACATTTTAAATGGCATAACTCTTAATAGCAGTTTAATACAGAAGTGCTCTACTGTCTGTCATAACACCACCAAGAGATTTACATTACTCAGAAAAATTACTAAAGGATGATATATATTATAAATATATAATTAGGTTATTATCAATTAGTCATTCAGACTATGAATAACTTACTTTCCAACAGTCCAAAACCCAAAGATATTCAGTTTACACACAAAACAGACAAACAAATCTCACATTGAAGAAAATGGAACAAGACAATGATTCATATTTTTGCTCGATGGAGACTTAAACAATTAATTAATTATCAAAATAGTTGGCAAATACTATTTTGTCGATCCACTAATCGACTATTTGTTACATCCCTAATATATGCTGACATGCAATGGTTCAAAAACATTTCTGAACTGTTCTCTCAACACCAAACGGAATCATGCAAACAGAACTAATGAAAACTCATTTAGTTTTCACATAAAACTTCAACTGATTTTAATTTGCTTAACTGGATAGTACGGGAGTGGGGGGGTTGTGTGTGTGTTTGTCCGATAAGAGCCCTCCCATTGAGCGGTGAGGGCCCAAATTAGGTCTTGAGTGGAGCTCTGTTCCCCTCGGACAGCAGCCGCTGACACCTCTGGATCACATGACTGGACATGGCACGCTACATACCGGTTCTCACACAGCTACAGGGGGCCTCACTTATTCAAATGTTCTTCAGCCAGCTGCTAATCTACTGTGCTGTCCAACAAAGAACATGAAAAATGTAAAATTGCAGAAATTAATCCTGCACCCAGCTTTCTATCTATCAAAAACAATCCCGATTTGGTGGTTGATTTTCCCATAAAAACTTTAATGAAAATTAAAAAGTGGTTGTACATGAAGCCTCATCTTTCCATATGACATCACAACAATAAAAAGTGCTGTTACTACTATGTAGAGAGTAGACGTTGGTTTGATTTAGCTATGGGGAGGGCTTGGACAGTGACACTGATGCTGATGATGCTATCACATAATGGCCACTATTAAACATTTATCTGTCCAACACTCAGAGTCAGAGGCCCGAGGGAGACCAGGGTAAGTCATTACACAGCAGTCATGCTTGACCACTCAAATGTCTTACTTGGCACATGCTGATAGCAACTCGATGCTGCTGCTGCTGTTGTCACCATTCCTCAGATGGGTTGCCGGCCTTCTCAGCTGCTTAGCTCTCTAATGTGGGAATGTAACCCCAGCCGGGTTAAACAAACTGAAGACGTTAACACATCAGCACTATGCGCTTCATAAATTGCCCCCTGCCATTCAACACACAGGGCTTAATAATAATCCCATCTGCAATTCTGACTTCACATAAACACCCTCTCAACTCGAGGTGGAAAGGAAAAGCTATTTGTAGGATGCTGTGACTTGTCGTGAGATTCCCTCAACTTTTTAGGTTCTTTCTCTCGGTTACTGTAGTTACAGAGTAGGAGCCAGGAGGAGTGATAGTGGGAATAGAGAAGAACTCATCGATCCAGCAACCTAAACAAGACAGCTTTTCAGCAAACAGTGCAAGACAATGTAGTAACATACTTACAAAAGATATACATGCAGCCAACAGAAGAATTCGAACAAGTAAATCTTCAAATTGTTCAAGGACAAGCTCCCACAAAGATTTCCCTGCAGAGAAGAGAGCTGATTAAAAAAACAATCCATCACAGAATGACAGTAACAACATGGGTAACAGTAGTGCTTACCTTCCTCTGCTGGTAACTCTGTGTGTAGAGGTGTGGGAGTCAATCCAGGGACCGCACAGGAAACAGACAAAAAGAAAAAGAAAAGAAAAGAAAAAGAAGGTAAGTTGTGTATAAATACTTCTTTTTTAAATTGCCAGATGGAAACATGCAGTTCCTGTTTCATGATGCGGAAGTGACTCCTCCAACAAGAGGAGGTCAGTTTATTCTGCGAGACTGAGTTAAATCTCACACAAATACGAGTTGGTGTCAAATCCACCAGCATGTTTCCAGGTTCACTTGAAATTTACATATATACTGTACGAGAGGGGAATACTTATAATGATGTAGTGAAATTGCTCTGTTTGACTATTAAACAAGAACCAATCATACAGCAATATTTAATGCTTCTTCACAAATCAGGTTTACACTTAGTCTACTCAATATAATGTAAATGTTGAAGTGATTTAAGGGGAGGGTTGTAAAGGTGATATTAATATGAACCAGCTATTTAAGCCTGGAACAAGAGAGATTAAGGTGATGGATAACGTTACTACAATGATCCTGTGGCCACTGTTCAAATGCCTGCTGGATCTCTGGGCACATGGGCTGATGTGTTGCTGCTCTGCTTTAAGAAACATCCAGCAAAGCAACTGTGGTCACCCTATTTTACCTCTACTGCCACCAATGTCACAGTTATGATGTTTAACAATCACAGTCAACAGTGTTACACTGATGTTACCATACCTAACACTGCCCCCATGTTCAACAGTGTTACACCAATGTTACCATACCTAACACTGTCCCAATGTTCAACAGTGTTACACTGATGTTACCATACCTAATACTGTCCATATGTTCAGCAGTGTTACACTGATGTTACCATACCTAATAATGTCTAATGTTCAACAGTGTTACGCTGATGTTACCATACCTAACACTGCCCCAATGTTCAACAGTGTTACACTGATGTTACCATACCTAATAATGTCTAATGTTCAACAGTGTTATGCTGATGTTACCATACCTAACACTGCCCCAATGTTCAACAGTGTTACACTGATGTTACCATACCTAATAGTGTCTAATGTTCAACAGTGTTACACTGATGTTACCATACCTAACACTGCCCCAATGTTCAATAGTGTTACACTGATGTTACCATACCTAATAGTGTCTAATGTTCAACAGTGTTACACTGATGTTACCATACCTAACACTGCCCAAATGTTCAACAGTGTTACACTGATGTTTCCATACCTAGCACTGTCCTAATGTTCAACAGTGTTACACTGATGTTACCATACCTAACACTGTCTTAATGTTCAACAATGTTACACTGATGTTACCATATCTAACACTGTCCTAATGTTCAACAGTGTTATACTGATGTTACCATACCTAATACTGTCCTAATGTTCAACAGTGTTACACTGATGTTACCATACCTAACACTGTCCTAATGCTCAACAGTGTTACACTGATGTTACCATACCTATTAATGTCTAATGTTCAACAGTGTTACGCTGATGTTACCATACCTAACACTGCTCCAATGTTCAACAGCGTTACACTGATGTTACCATACCTAACACTGTCCTAATGTTCAACAGTGTTACACTGGTGTTACCATACCTAATACTGTCCCAATGTTCAACAGTGTTACACTGATGTTACCATACCTAACACTGTCCCAATGTTCAACAGTGTTACACTGATGTTACCATACCTAACACTGCCCAAATGTTCAACAGTGTTATACCGATGTTACCATACCTAACACTGTCCTAATGCTCAACAGTGTTACACTGATGTTACCATACCTAACACTGTCCTAATGCTCAACAGTGTTACACTGATGTTTCCATACCTAGCACTGTCCTAATGTTCAGCAGTGTTACACTGATGTTACCATACCTAACACTGTCTTAATGTTCAACAATGTTACACTGATGTTACCATATCTAACACTGTCCTAATGTTCAACAGTGTTATACTGATGTTACCATACCTAATACTGTCCTAATGTTCAACAGTGTTACACTGATGTTACCATACCTAACACTGTCCCAATGTTAAACAGTGTTACACTGATGTTACCATACCTAACACTGTCCTAATGTTCAACAGTGTAACACTGATGTTACCATACCTAACACTGTCCTAATGTTCAACAGTGTTACACTGATGTTACCATACCTAACACTGTCCTAATGTTCAACAGTGTTACACTGATGTTACCATACCTAACACTGTCCTAATGTTTAACAGTCAACAGTGTTACACTGATGTTACCATACCTAACACTGTCCTAATGTTCAACAGTGTTACACTGATGTTACCATACCTAACACTGTCCTAATGTTCAACAGTGTTACACTGGTGTTACCATACCTAATACTGTCCCAATGTTCAACAGTGTTACACTGATGTTACCATACCTAATACTGTCCTAATGTTCAACAATGTTACATTGATGTTACCATACCTAACACTGCCCCAATGTTCAACAGTGTTACACTGATGTTACCACACCTAACACTGTCCTAATGTTCAACAGTGTTACACTGATGTTACCATACCTAATACTGTCCTAATGTTCAACAGTGTTACACTGATGTTACCATACCTAACACTGTCCTAATGTTTAACAGTCAACAGTGTTACACTGATGTTACCATACCTAACACTGTCCTAATGTTCAACAGTGTTACACTGATGTTACCATACCTAACACTGTCCTAATGTTCAACAGTGTTACACTGGTGTTACCATACCTAATACTGTCCCAATGTTCAACAGTGTTACACTGATGTTACCATACCTAATACTGTCCTAATGTTCAACAATGTTACATTGATGTTACCATACCTAACACTGCCCCAATGTTCAACAGTGTTACACTGATGTTACCACACCTAACACTGTCCTAATGTTCAACAGTGTTACACTGATGTTACCATACCTAATACTGTCCTAATGTTCAACAGTGTTACACTGATGTTACCATATCTAACACTGTCCCAATGTTCAACAGTGTTATACTGATGTTAAAATTCCTAACACTGTCCTAATGTTCAACAGTGTTACACTGATGTTACCATACCTAACACTGTCCTAATGTTCAACAATGTTACACTGATGTTACCATACCTAACACTGTCCTAATGCTCAACAGTGTTATACTGATGTTTCCATACCTAGCACTGTCCTAATGTTCAACAATGTTACATTGATGTTAAAATTCCTAACACTATCCTAATGTTCAACAGTGTTACACTGATGTTACCATACCTAATACTGTCCTAATGTTCAACAGTATTACACTGATGTTACCATACCTAAAACTGTCCTAATGTTCAACAGTGTTACACTGATGTTACCATACCTAATACTGTCCTAATGTTCAACAGTGTTACACTGATGTTACCATATCTAACACTGTCCCAATGTTCAACAGTGTTATACTGATGTTAAAATTCCTAACACTGTCCTAATGTTCAACAGTGTTACACTGATGTTACCATACCTAACACTGTCCTAATGTTCAACAATGTTACACTGATGTTACCATACCTAACACTGTCCTAATGCTCAACAGTGTTATACTGATGTTTCCATACCTAGCACTGTCCTAATGTTCAACAATGTTACATTGATGTTAAAATTCCTAACACTATCCTAATGTTCAACAGTGTTACACTGATGTTACCATACCTAATACTGTCCTAATGTTCAACAGTATTACACTGATGTTACCATACCTAAAACTGTCCTATTATTTAACAGTGTTACACTGATGTACCATACCTAACACTGTCCTAACGTTCAACAATGTTACACTGATGTTACCATACCTAATACTGTCCTAATGTTCAACAATGTTACATTGATGTTACCATACCTAACACTGTCCCAATGTTCAACAGTGTTACACTGATGTTACCACACCTAACACTGTCCTAATGTTTAACAGTCAACAGTGTTACACTGATGTTACCATACCTAATGCTGTCCCAATGTTCAACAGTGTTACACTGATGTTACCATACCTAATACTGTCCTAATGTTCAACAGTGTTATACTGATGTTACCATACCTAATACTGTCCTAATGTTCAACAGTGTTACACTGATGTTACCATACCTAACACTGTCCCAATGTTAAACAGTGTTACACTGATGTTACCATACCTAACACTGTCCTAATGTTTAACAGTCAACAGTGTTACACTGATGTTACCATACCTAACACTGTCCTAATGTTCAACAGTGTCACACTGATGTTACCATACCTAACACTGTCCTAATGTTCAACAGTGTTACACTGGTGTTACCATACCTAATACTGTCCCAATGTTCAACAGTGTTACACTGATGTTACCATACCTAATACTGTCCTAATGTTCAACAATGTTACATTGATGTTACCATACCTAACACTGCCCCAATGTTCAACAGTGTTACACTGATGTTACCACACCTAACACTGTCCTAATGTTCAACAGTGTTACACTGATGTTACCATACCTAATACTGTCCTAATGTTCAACAGTGTTACACTGATGTTACCATACCTAACACTGTCCTAATGTTTAACAGTCAACAGTGTTACACTGATGTTACCATACCTAACACTGTCCTAATGTTCAACAGTGTTACACTGATGTTACCATACCTAACACTGTCCTAATGTTCAACAGTGTTACACTGGTGTTACCATACCTAATACTGTCCCAATGTTCAACAGTGTTACACTGATGTTACCATACCTAATACTGTCCTAATGTTCAACAATGTTACATTGATGTTACCATACCTAACACTGCCCCAATGTTCAACAGTGTTACACTGATGTTACCACACCTAACACTGTCCTAATGTTCAACAGTGTTACACTGATGTTACCATACCTAATACTGTCCTAATGTTCAACAGTGTTACACTGATGTTACCATATCTAACACTGTCCCAATGTTCAACAGTGTTATACTGATGTTAAAATTCCTAACACTGTCCTAATGTTCAACAGTGTTACACTGATGTTACCATACCTAACACTGTCCTAATGTTCAACAATGTTACACTGATGTTACCATACCTAACACTGTCCTAATGCTCAACAGTGTTATACTGATGTTTCCATACCTAGCACTGTCCTAATGTTCAACAATGTTACATTGATGTTAAAATTCCTAACACTATCCTAATGTTCAACAGTGTTACACTGATGTTACCATACCTAATACTGTCCTAATGTTCAACAGTATTACACTGATGTTACCATACCTAAAACTGTCCTATTATTTAACAGTGTTACACTGATGTACCATACCTAACACTGTCCTAACGTTCAACAATGTTACACTGATGTTACCATACCTAATACTGTCCTAATGTTCAACAATGTTACATTGATGTTACCATACCTAACACTGTCCCAATGTTCAACAGTGTTACACTGATGTTACCACACCTAACACTGTCCTAATGTTTAACAGTCAACAGTGTTACACTGATGTTACCATACCTAATGCTGTCCCAATGTTCAACAGTGTTACACTGATGTTACCATACCTAATACTGTCCTAATGTTCAACAGTGTTACACTGATGTTACCATACCTAATACTGTCCTAATGTTCAACAGTGTTACACTGATGTTACCATATCTAACACTGTCCCAATGTTCAACAGTGTTATACTGATGTTAAAATTCCTAACACTGTCCTAATGTTCAACAGTGTTACACTGATGTTACCATACCTAACACTGTCCTAATGTTCAACAATGTTACACTGATGTTACCATACCTAACACTGTCCTAATGCTCAACAGTGTTATACTGATGTTTCCATACCTAGCACTGTCCTAATGTTCAACAATGTTACATTGATGTTAAAATTCCTAACACTATCCTAATGTTCAACAGTGTTACACTGATGTTACCATACCTAATACTGTCCTAATGTTCAACAGTATTACACTGATGTTACCATACCTAAAACTGTCCTATTATTTAACAGTGTTACACTGATGTACCATACCTAACACTGTCCTAACGTTCAACAATGTTACACTGATGTTACCATACCTAATACTGTCCTAATGTTCAACAATGTTACATTGATGTTACCATACCTAACACTGTCCCAATGTTCAACAGTGTTACACTGATGTTACCACACCTAACACTGTCCTAATGTTTAACAGTCAACAGTGTTACACTGATGTTACCATACCTAAAGCTGTCCCAATGTTCAACAGTGTTACACTGATGTTACCATACCTAATACTGTCCTAATGTTCAACAGTATTACACTGATGTTACCATACCTAATACTGACCTAATGTTCAACAATGTTACACTGATGTTACCTTACCTAACACTGTCCCAATGTTCAACAATGTTACACTGATGTTACCATACCTAACACTGTCCCACTGTTCAACAGTGTTACACTGATGTTACCATACCTAACACTGTCCTAATGTTCAACAGTGTAACACTGATGTTACCATACCTAACACTGTCCCAATGTTCAACAGTGTTACACTGATGCTACCACTGTCCCACTGTTCAACAGTGTTACACTGAGGTTACCATACCTAACACTGTCCAAATGTTAAACAGTGTTACACTGAGGTTACCATACCTAACACTGTCCCAATGTTAAACAGTGTTACACTGATGTTACCATACCTAACACTGTCCTAATGTTCAACAGTGTTACACTGATGTTACCATACCTAACACTGTCCCAATGTTTAACAGTCAACAATGTTACACTGATGTTACCATACCTAACACTGTCCCACTGTTCAACAGTGTTTCACTGAGGTTACCATACCTAACACTGTCCCAATGTTAAACAGTGTTACACTGATGTTACCATACCTAACACTGTCCTAATGTTCAACAGTGTAACACTGATGTTACCATACCTAACACTGTCCTAATGTTCAACAGTGTTACACTGATGTTACCATACCTAACACTGTCCTAATGTTCAACAGTGTTACACTAATGTTACCATACCTAACACTGTCCTAATGTTTAACAGTCAACAGTGTTACACTGATGTTACCATACCTAACACTGTCCTAATGTTCAACAGTGTTACACTGATGTTACCATACCTAACACTGTCCTAATGTTCAACAGCGTTACACTGATGTTACCATACCTAACACTGTCCTAATGTTCAACAGTGTTACACTGGTGTTACCATACCTAGTACTGTCCCAATGTTCAACAGTGTTACACTGATGTTACCATACCTAACACTGTCCTAATGTTCAACAGTGTAACACTGATGTTACCATACCTAACACTGTCCCAATGTTCTACAGTGTTACACTGATGCTACCATGCCTAACACTGTCCCACTGTTCAACAGTGTTACACTGAGGTTACCATACCTAACACTGTCCTAATGTTCAACAGTGTTACACTGATGTTACCATACCTAACACTGTCCCAATGTTTAACAGTCAACAATGTTACACTGATGTTACCATACCTAACACTGTCCCACTGTTCAACAGTGTTTCACTGAGGTTACCATACCTAACACTGTCCCAATGTTAAACAGTGTTACACTGATGTTACCATACCTAACACTGTCCTAATGTTCAACAGTGTAACACTGATGTTACCATACCTAACACTGTCCTAATGTTCAACAGTGTTACACTGATGTTACCATACCTAACACTGTCCTAATGTTTAACAGTCAACAGTGTTACACTGATGTTACCATACCTAACACTGTCCTAATGTTCAACAGTGTTACACTGATGTTACCATACCTAACACTGTCCTAATGTTCAACAGTGTAACACTGATGTTACCATACCTAACACTGTCCCAATGTTCAACAGTGTTACACTGATGCTACCATGCCTAACACTGTCCCACTGTTCAACAGTGTTACACTGAGGTTACCATACCTAACACTGTCCCAATGTTAAACAGTGTTACACTGATGTTACCATACCTAACACTGTCCTAATGTTCAACAGTGTTACACTGATGTTACCATACCTAACACTGTCCCAATGTTTAACAGTCAACAATGTTACACTGATGTTACCATACCTAACACTGTCCCACTGTTCAACAGTGTTTCACTGAGGTTACCATACCTAACACTGTCCCAATGTTAAACAGTGTTACACTGATGTTACCATACCTAACACTGTCCTAATGTTCAACAGTGTAACACTGATGTTACCATACCTAACACTGTCCTAACGTTCAACAGTGTAACACTGATGTTACCATACCTAACACTGTCCTAATGTTTAACAGTCAACAGTGTTACACTGATGTTACCATACCTAATGCTGTCCCAATGTTCAACAGTGTTACACTGATGTTACCATACCTAATACTGTCATAATGTTCAACAGTGTTACACTGATGTTACCATACCTTAGTGTCTAATGTTCAACAGTGTTACACAGATGTAACCATACGTAATACTGACCTAATGTTCAACAGTGTTACACTGATGTTACCATACCTAATACTGTCCCAATGTTCAACAATGTTACACTGATGTTACCGTACCTAGCACTGCCCAAATGTTCACCGTGTTACACCGATGTTACCATACATAATACTGCCCCAATGTTCAACAGTGTTACACTGATGTTACCATACCTAACACTGTCCTAATCTTCAACAGAGTTTCACTGATGTTACCATACCTAACACTGTCCCAGTCTTCAACAGTGTAACACTATTGTTACCATACCTAATACTGTCCCAATGTTCAATAGTGTTACACTGATGTTACAAAACCTAACACTGTCCCAATGTTCAACAGTGTTACACTGATGTTACCATACCTAACACTGTCCTAATGTTTAACAATCAACAGTATTACACTGATGTAACCATACCTAATACTGTCCCAATGTTCAACAGTGTTACACTGATGTTGCCATTCCTAACACTGTCCTAATGTTCAACAGCGTTACACTGATAACATTTTTAACACTGCCCTAATGATCAACAGTGTTACACTGTCCTCTCGGTAATGATTCATTTGTTACTTTGTAAGAGACAGGAAACCCTTGAGGTCACCAGTGATGACGTCAGCCTAATGACTTCATGGAGCTGGGTAACACCGGCCGATGATGATGATGATGATGATGATAACGATGATGGTGATGATGACAACTTTTAGCCCATATCCTGAATACTGTGCTCTCACTGGCCCTGTTATGATGATAATACATGTTGAACCGTGTCTCATGTGTGGTTACACTGTAGAGATATGTAGTCTGGTCTAATGTTACAGTGTAGATATATAATCTGGTCTAATATTACAGTGTAGAAATACTGTATAGTCTGGTCTAATGTTACAGCGTAGATATATAGTCTGGTCTAACGTTACAGTGCAGATATATAGTCTGGTCTAACGTTACAGTGTAGATATATAGTCTGATCTAACGTTACAGTGTGTATATATATAGTCTGGTCTAACGTTACAGTGCAGATATATAGTCTGATCTAACGTTACAGTGTATATATATATATAGTCTGGACTAACGTTACAGTGCAGATATATAGTCTGGTCTAACCTTACAATGCAGATATATAGTCTGGTCTAACGTTACAGTGCAGATATATAGTCTGGTCTAACGTTACAGTGTAGATATATAGTCTGATCTAACTTTGCAGTGTAGATATATAGTCTGATCTAACGTTACAGTGCAGATATATAGTCTGGACTAACGTACATATATATATATAATATATATGTTATATATATATTATATATATATAGTCTTGACTAACATTACAGTGTAGATATATATATATATATAGTCTGGACTATACAGGATACAGGGGCGACTGTGGCTCAGAGGACAGAGCAGGTCGTCCACCAATCGGAAGGTCGGTGGTTCGATCCCCGGAGCAGCCTGGTCATATGTCGATGTGTCCTTGAGCAAAACACTTAACTTAATACTTGAATGAGTATTGAGATTAAATCCTGATGGACAGGTTGGCTCCTTGCATGGCATGGGAATGTGTGTTTGAATGCTGACATCAGTGTGTGAAAGTGCTTGTGAATGGGTGAATGTTGACATTAAGTGTAAAGCGCTTTCAGTGGTCGGAAGACTATAAAGGGGCTATATAAATATAGGTCCATTTACCATCCATGACTAACGTTACAGTGTAGATATAGTCGGGACTAACGTTACAGTGTAGATATAGTGTCTCGTTTAACGTTACAGTGTAGATATAGTCTGGACTAACGTTACAGTGTATATATTTAGTGTCTGGCCTAACATTACAGCGTAGATATAGTGTCTGGTCTAACGTTACAGTGTATATATAGTCTGGACTAACTTTACAGTGTGTATATACGTATAGTGTCTGGACTAACATTACAGCGTAGATATAGTGTCTGGACTAACCTTACAACGTAGATATAGTGTCTGGTCTAACGTTACAGTGTAGATGTAGTCTGGTCTAACGTTGTAGTGTAGATATAGTGTCTGGTCTAACGTTACAGTGTAGATATTGTCTGGTCTAATGTTACAGTGTAGATATTGTCTGGTCTAACGTTACAGTGAAGATATAGTGTCTGGACTAACGTTACGGTGTAGATATAGTCTGGACTAACGCTACAGTGAAGATGTAGTGTCTGGTCTAACATTACAGTGAAGATATAATCTGGACTAATGTTACAGTGAAGATATAGTGCCTGGACTAACGTTACAGTGTAGATATAGTGTTTGGTCTAACGTTACAGTGTATATATGGTCTGGACTAACATTACAGTGTAGATATAGTCTGGTCTAACGTTACAGTGTAGATATAGTCTGGTCTAACATTACACTGTAGCTATAGTGTCTGGACTAACGTTACGGTGTAGATATAGTCTGGACTAACGCTACAGTGAAGATGTAGTGTCTGGTCTAACATTACAGTGAAGATATAATCTGGACTAACGTTACAGTGTAGATATAGTCTGGTCTAACATTACACTGTAGATATAGTGTCTGGACTAACGTTACAGTGTAGATATAGTCTGGACAAACGCTACAGTGAAGATATAGTGTCTGGTCTAACGTTACAGTGAAGATATAGTGTCTGGACTAACGTTACAGTGTATATATGGTCTGGTCTAACGTTACAGTGTAGATATAGTCTGGTCTAACATTACACTGTAGCTATAGTGTCTGGACTAACGTTACGGTGTAGATATAGTCTGGACTAACGCTACAGTGAAGATATAGTGTCTGGTCTAACGTTACAGTGAAGATATAGTCTGGACTAACGTTACAGTGTAGATATAGTCTGGTCTAACATTACACTGTAGATATAGTGTCTGGACTAACGTTACAGTGAAGATATAGTGTCTGGTCTAACGTTACAGTGAAGATATAGTCTGGACTAACGCTACAGTGTAGATATAGTCTGGACTAACGCCACAGTGAAGATATAGTGTCTGGTCTAACATTACAGTGAAGATTTATAGTCTGGACTAACGTTACAGTGTAGATATAGTGTCTGGTCTAACGTTACAGTGTAGATATAGTCTGGACTAACGTTACAGTGTAGATATAGTTTGGTTCAACGTTACAGTGTAGATATAGTGTCTGGTCTAACGTTACAGTGTAGATATAGTGTCTCGTCTAACGTTAGAGTGAAGATATAGTCTGGACTAAGGTTACAGTGTAGATATAGTCTGGACTAACATTACAGTGTAGATATAGTGTCTGTTCTAACGTTAAAGTTTAGATATTTTCTGGTCTAACGTTACAGTGAAGATATAGTCTGGACTAAGGTTACAGTGTAGATATAGTCTGGACTAACGTTACAGTGAAGATATAGTGTCTAGTCTAACGTTACAGTGAATATATAGTCTGGACTAACGTTACAGTCTAGATATAGTCTGGACTAACGCTACAGTGGAGATATAGTGTCTGGTCTAACGTTACAGTGAAGATATAGTGTCTGGTCTAACATTACAGTGAGTATATAGTCTGGACTAACGTTACAGTGTAGATTTAGTCTGGATTAACGTTACAGTGAAGATATATAGTCTGGACTAACGCTACAGTGTAGATATAGTCTGGACTAACGCCACAGGGAAGATATAGTGTCTGGTTTAACGTTACAGTGAAGATTTATAGTCTGGACTAACGTTACAGTGTAGATATAGTGTCTGGTCTAACGTTACAGTGTAGATATAGTCTGGACTAACGCTACAGTGTAGATATAGTTTGGTTCAACGTTACAGTGTAGATATATTGTCTGGTCTAACGTTACAGTGAATAATAGTCTGGACTAACGTTACAGTCTAGATATAGTGTCTGGACTAACGTTACAGTCTAGATATAGTGTCTGGACTAACATTACAGTGTAGATACAGTCTGGACTAACGTTACAGTGTCGTACCGTTTGGGCCCCATTTCTCCTTCTGCCGTTTCACCTCGTCCAGGGAAAGTCCTGTGCTTTCATTGACGCAGAAATAAGTGTAAACTTCTTCCACACTCTTCGTGTGAGAGTTCTCCATGGCGGACAGACGGCTGCTTCCTTCACAGCTGGACTCGGTGTCTTCTGGCTCTTTAACACTGACAACACTTTGAGAGGAATGAGGAGTTTGTTAAGTGAGAGCTGTGACACTCGGACACTCGGATAGCTATCGTTAGCTACTGACCGCGGTCTGGCGTGTAGGGGGACAACCGGGACCCGGTTCAGATTCTCTCCACGACAATTACCAAAGAAATGTTCTGCTGAGCCAAATCTCCTCTTTCCTGTTTGGGTGAAGGTTACTCTGAGCGTCCTCTTATCTCCGGAAATGGTGGGAGAGTGTCTGCAGCAGTGTGTTGTGTTAAGGACTGCATTCACCCGGTCCAGTCCTCTGTGCTGCCGTGCCGTGCCGTGCCGTACCGTACCGTGGCGCAGCTCTCTGTGGCTCCACACGGTGCTGACAGTCTGCTTTATCAAAGTCCCTCACTGCTGCCCCTCTTCCCTGCGCTGCATGTGGACTCATATCATTGGACGAGGGCTGTCAGCTGCGTTCAAACAACCAGGGAGACGAGGGAGGACATAGGAAGACATCTAACCCTAACCCGGGTAGAAACAGGAAGACATCTAACCCTAACCTGTGAGAGGACACAGGAAGACATCTAACCCTAACCTGGGAGAGGACACAGGAAGACATCTAACCCTAACCTGGATAGAAACAGGAAGACATCTAACCCTAACCTGGATAGAAACAGGAGGACATCTAACCCTAACCTGGATAGAAACAGGAAGACATCTAACCCTAACCTGGATAGAAACAGGAGGACATCTAACCCTAACCTGGGTAGAAACAGGACATCTAACCCTAACCTGGGAGGAAACAGGAGGACATCTAACCCTAACCTGGATAGAAACAGGAGGACATCTAACCCTAACCTGGGTAGAAACAGGACATCTAACCCTAACCTGGGAGGAAACAGGAGGACATCTAACCCTAACCTGGATAGAAACAGGAGGACATCTAACCCTAACCCGGGTAGAAACAGGAAGACATCTAACCCTCACCTGGGTATCCCATTCAAACCTGCTGGTTTCTGCTGTAGGTCAACCAGGAAGCTGTCGGGGCAGTTTGCAGAAACCTTACCGTGGACTTCCGTTGGACACCACTGGCTCCAGCATAGATGGCTGGGACGCTGCCGTTGAGATTGATGTTGCTGAAGAAAAATACTAAGTGGTATTATTACTATTATTACTGTTATCTGTGCTGCTACTACTACCCCATAATATTTGTTTAAATGAAAACCCACGTATGACGTAGAATGGACGTCAAACTTACATACTTTAAAATAATAAATAATGTTCCATGTAGGGCAGCATTCAAGAAGCAACCAATGTTACTGTTCTCACATAGAAACACTGTTGTTGGTGTTGTAAGCTTAAAAAGCACATTGTACCACACACACACACACACACACACACACACACACACACACAAGATATAGCCTGCTTGTATAGATTCACAGATTACTTTACAGATTCCCCCAGACTACAGGCATCCCATTACAGAGGCCCCATGTATTATTCTATTACTAGCTCATTTACACTTGACTAGGGCCCTGTTTGCCTCTAGCAGGAATGAGTTCATGCTCAGAATAGAGAACAGAAAGACTTGCCAAAGATCAGTGTCCCAGGCCTGTCAGACACACTGTTTGACAAAGGATTTACAGTGGAAGGACATTTTGACACAAACCCACTAGTTGTTATCTTGAGGCACTCCTCAAGATAACAGAAGAAAGTCTTCTTTGCCAGACTGTACCTGATTAGGCAGCTAATTAGCCTAAGAGGTGTGAGGGCACTTGGTCAACCTCGGACCCCCACTGTGTTCTTTAGGGGGTATCACTGTCAGATGTTTTACTGGCGTGCATCATCTGTTAACACGTCTCAATAGGGCCCCAAGAAGCACAAGGTGCTGTAACAATAATAACATGGCACTGCCCAGTTGGACATCGAGCTGCCTTTTACAATGCACACTTGATCCGCTTGGCACAAGAGCCACGGACACGGGCTGTCAACAGCAGATGAAGTTCCTGTGGAGGGAGGGTGGGATCCTGAAACATCCAGGAAGACATTTGTTGGGAACATGAGGCACTCAAACCATAGTCTATGTGGTTTGAGTGCCTCATTTTGGTGCCACATTAGTCAATTAAATGGCGTCCTTCTTGTAAACTGCATCGGTCTTGATATATATGACATAAAGGCAACATATTTCATACTACTTCAATTTAAGAAAGCAAACACAATACTCTTAATCATCATCAAATCTTTCACTTCTAGTATTATTCTACATTAGTATTAGGTATTCATTCTTTTTAAACTGAAATATGTGAATACATCTTTATCATAACTGGGAATTTGCAGATGGGCAACGTTGTACTTTAGATGACTATTATAATGAAACATGAGTCAAAATTAATATTAAATACATTTAATAGAAATACATAGAAAACCCAAATATTTAACAATGTATTTCTTAAATATCAAAGCTTATCTTCAAATATTTCATTTGCACTGTCTAAAGCAATGGAGGTCCCAGTGAATTCCCCTGCCCAAGGTCATGGTGGTTGATGCCAAAAATAGTTGACCACAGCCACCTCCCGAGTGTACCGCTTTGTCTGCTGTTATCTGCCAACACTCTGATTGGAAGCGTATTGTTGAAAGATGTGGCAAAAGGGAAATAAATGGAGCGTCCAGGGGCCAGAGGTCCTGCAACACCTCCAGACACATGTGTTCTGGTGTGCTTCTTACAAAAGATCCCTTTCAACCCCACGAACAACAAAACCAACCTGGTGCTGTGGTGTCCAGTAACTTAGAATAACTAGAAGTGTAAAAAGATGGAGGGTATTAAGTTGAACTTGTGTGTAGTCAGAGTACTGTGGGTGACCTGCAGTTGACCCTGCTTCTACGAGTCCTCACAGCACCAGCCTATCCTCTCCTCCCTCCTGGATCACCTGACCAATAGACGCCTGGCTCTGAGCGCTTATGAAACACTGCCTCTTGCACTCCATCAGCTGCTCCAGGTCACGCCACATCTTCATCTGCTCCATGTTGGCGCCGTGGCTCTCCCTCACCATCTTCTGCTTCTCACGTAACTTCTGGAATCCACAAAGGAAAAATACAAACATTTAAATGGCACACTTCTGTACAATACCAGTCTAGTCACTGTTTCCATCTACATTACTGCAGTTCTGGAAGCTTCCAGTGGGTTTCCCTGACCAGCTTCTTGACACAATAATGGTAATAATGCACTTGTGTTTATAGAGCTCCTTTTCTAGTCTTCGATCACTCAAAGCTCTTAACACTACATGTCAGCATTCACCCATTCACACACACATTCACACACTGATGTCAGCATTCACCCATTCACACACACATTCACACACTGATGTCAGCATTCACCCATTCACACACACATTCACACACTGATGTCAGCATTCACCCATTCACACACACATTCACACACTGATGTCAGCATTCACCCATTCACACACACATTCACACACTGATGTCAGCATTCACCCATTCACACACACATTCACACAGATGGCAGCATTCACCCATTCACACACATTCACACACTGATGTAAGCATTCACCCATTCACACACACACTGATGTCAGCATTCACCCATTCACACACACATTCACACACTGATGGCAGCATTCACCCATTCACACACTGATGTCAGCATTCACCCATTCACACACACACATTCACACACTGATGGCAGCATTCACCCATTCACACAAACATTCACACACTGATGGCAGCATTCCCCCAGTCACACGACATTCACACACATATTCACACACTGATGGCAGCATTCACCCATTCATACACACACATTCACACACTGATGTCAGAGGCCACCACACAAGGAGCCAACCTGCCCATCAGGATGTGATCTAAATACTCATTCACACCTTTGGGAGCAGTTTGGGACGTGCTAGGTCAGTTCTGGGATACACTTTTCTCACCTTGCCAAGTAACTCCTGTTCTGAAATGCTCTTCATGTACACTTCCCTGCAGAAGAAGCAGAGAGATGTCATTCACATGCAAGCCATTCTCACTCACTGCTTTTAAATAAAGGTGTGGTGTATCAGCATATGTTGATATCACAGGTATGATGAGGAGCTGTATGAGAGATTAAAGCGACAGCAGCTCCACTCACTGACTGGCTGGCCTGGCTTGGCCTGGCTCGGCATGCTCACCTGATGGCCTTCTTCCTCTCTTGTGGATCAGAGGACACATAGGCCTTCATCTCTTCAGCCGCCCGCTGGATTTGCATCTCAGTGATCTGTGGAGGATCGAGATGGACACATCCAGTTTACTGCCACAGTGACTGTTTGGAGACGTGTTGTTATGCACGTCACTGTTCACAGTTTGGAGTCTTTCCATAGTTGGCTTGTGAAATGATGGCTGATACACCTACCCATGTGGATAATGGCTAAAATGTTTCTTTCCTGCTTTAAGCAACACTTGCCTCTGACATGGAGTTGATATAATGATATTGGTTTTCCTCCTGTGCTGTCTCCTCTCTCAATGCTTTCACCTCCTATGAATGAAAAACAACAACAAAGACCAGAAGTTATTACTAAATAAGACACTGGATAAATGTATTCTATCTAGTGTAGGACAATAACTACTGTATACCTGCTCCAGTTTAGATCTGTTGCTCTCCAAACCAGCAGTACAACTTTCATACTGCGCCTTCTTCTCCTCATATTCCTGGCTTAGTTCCTTAGGAGATAGGAATCCAAACAGTCATACACAGGAAGTGAGAGACAAATGATTTTACATACTGTATGAGAATTGAGACAAATACATGAAATGCATAAGTGTCACACTCTCAGCACTGTTTCACATCAACAAAACATCCCAGCAGGCATTTGAGCAGTTGAACTTCCAGCAGGCTCTTGCAAAGTCTATTTATGTCTTCCTGTTGCAGCTCTTCATTCGCAGACATCACCCAGTAGGATGGAAGAGCGGTTCTGGGAACATGTGTAGGAAAATGTAATCCTCCGCTTTAGCTCAGCAATGTGGGGGGTTTTCCCATTGTGCAATTTATTTATGGACTATGTAAATGATTCTTAATGGACCCCGTCCGTGATAGCACACAAACAGTGTAGAACTCTAGCTGGCTTGTAGGCACACAGTGAAGGTCCCACCATTTGTTGTTCAATTTAGGACAGATTAATAGCTCATGTTTTTCTCACATAATGTTTGTGATTGGTTTGTGAAATGTGAGGCATACAGTCCCACATCATCCTATATACTGTATGCTTTATTGCATTTGGGAGTATGAACTATTTATATCATATTACTGACTCAGATTCTGTTGAACCACATAAGAAGGACTCAAAAACCAGTATCAATGTTTATTCCTGAGTTGTATGTGAAAGAGGACAGTGCTACTTTTTCTTGGCGGTGAAAGGTCCACGTGGTAGATGTTCTTTCCAAACACTAATTGATATGGTGTGAGGATTCTGTGAAGTAGAGGTGTTATAATGCGGGCGATGCTCACCTGACATCGCTGCCTCAGTGACCTCAGTTCTTTTATAATGGGTGCTAGAGCCGACTTCTTCTCCACTATCATACAGTTTAATTTCTTCACCTGTAAAAGCAAGCCAATAGCACACACTGAATTACGACAGAACAGAGCTAACTGAGAGGAAATAGTAGTTCATGCTGAAATCATGGAAAGTCTGCAGAGAAAAAAACTGAGATGATGAAGTTAGGCACAATTATCAACCATACAGGTGCAACATGACCAATCCTAGAAGAGCATGAGAGCCACAGTAAGGGTTATGTGACACTATTCACAAACAGTTTGCTAAGTATTCATTAAAACATGATATATCTCTGCCTCATGGCAGTGCCAGTAAGGACTACTTTCAGGTTGGAGCCAGGGATGTTTGACTCCATCATTACGAGTGTGTGCAAATGTACAAGCTGCCAAGCGGATCAACAAATTCACTACAGCTTGGAGCATGGCCTCATCAGTTGCAACTGCTTCCTTCTGATGAATAAGGTAGAAGCTTTGAGCTATGCTAGGATAATGTATTTACCTTGTATAACCTACAGGGATACAGGTGGGTTAGCCCTGGTATAGTTACCATTTCAGACATGTCATCCAGTGTGCGGCCCTTCTTTTCGTCCAGCTCGCTCTTGATGGCCGACACCCTCTCCAGCTCTTCCTGAGTGTCGCTGTAGCCAGAGATGCCCTTCTCAGCTTCCACAGTTTGCTTGAAAAACACAACAGACACACACAGTGACTGAGAAGTGTATGAACAAACTCAGCAGTGAAACCTAATGGTTGCATACACTTAATAAATGAATCATGAGTCATCCCACATGTCTACATCAACAACATGAACCACCAGTAGGTGTGCATTCTGTTTTTTGAAAATGGTATTAAACATACCACAAGATACAACTTTGTTGAAAACAAAGATTTCTGACAACGCAGGTAACACATGACAGCACAGAGCTACCCACTCATCACTCTCTTTGTCCCATACTAAAATGCTAGAATGCATGAAGAACTATCCAGGCGAGGAGCAGACACGTCGGCAGCTGCACATGTGATCAGAGGGAAAACTTGAATTGCTTTAACACATCCTGTATGGGATGCAGACAAAGGAGGAGCAGCAGATGTCAGCAGCCATCAGAAATAGCAGCTCAGCCTGCGTCAGACAGCCTGTCAACAGGTCAGGTGCTGGGACCGCACACAGGCGTCAAGCCACTTCCAGGAAGCGCTCGGTGTGAATGAGCAGATCAGGTGAAAACAGCACATTTGGAACGGCAGCATGAGTGCAGGCAGGGAGACGATAGTTACTCATGCTACCTTTAATGACCACTAGTGCAACTGGAGCTGCTCACTAGATAACACATTATGGTCGCTGAATGTGGCATTCAGATGACAACTGCCAATGATTTAATAAAAAAAATATTACGATGTGAAATTAATGGCTTGTACTGTAGCACCCTAAAAGATTTTAAAAGCCTCAATAAAAACAGCAACAAGCAGTTTGCTGTATATATATAATATTTCATGAGAGTTAAACATAGGAGTCAGTATAGGAGTTACCAGTTTCTGTTGGACGGTCTCATGTCTCTGCTTGAGAATCTCCTCTGTTCGTTGCAGGACTCCATATTCTGCTTTCAGCTCAGCAATTTCCTGACGTTGCTTCTTGTGAACTGTTCCCTTGCGGCGCAATTTCACCACCAAACGTTTCAGCTTTGAAGAACAAAGAAAAACAATTCAACATTACCTTCAACTTAAAAGAACGCTGACATTTAAAAGGTCTTTAAACCTACATTAACTGTTTTTAAGGGCAACAGAAATATCTTCTGAGTTTATACGGTAAACTGGTTAGCAAACTGTTGCTTATTTACACATTCAGCAGTTACAGAGTAACTTTAGCATCATCTGGAGTTGTATGTCTGTTCAATATACACTCTCCTTTTGGCTCTGGTTTGGTCTCCACCAACTCCTGAGGAAAAATCTGGCTCTTAAAGGGATAGTTCAGGTGTTTCTCAGTGTGGTTCTATGAGGTTCTGATCCATAGTCAGTGTATTACTACAGTAGATGGAGGTTAAAGGGATAGTTCAGGTCTTTCTCAGTGGGGTTCTATGAGGTTCTGATCCATAGTCAGTGTGTTACTACAGTAAATGGAGGTTAAAGAGATAGTTCAGGTCTTTCTCAGTGTGGTTCTATGAGGTTCTGATGCATAGTCAGTGTATTACTACAGTAGATGGAGGTTAAAGGGATAGTTCAGGTCTTTTTCAGTGTGGTTCTATGAGGTTCTGAGTGGGGTTGTATTGAACTATCCCTTTAACCTCCATCTACTGTAGTAATACTATGACTATTAGAGAAGAGCAGTGATGGGGGGCCATGCCACAGCCAACTATCTACAGCAAACAGCTTGATCTGGCAGAATAACTGGTCACACTGACTGACTGACTGGCAGAATAACTGGTCACACTGACTGACTGACCAGCAGAACAACTGGTCACACTGACTGACTGACTGACTGGCAGAATAACTGGTCACACTGACTGACTGACTGACTGACTGACAGAATAACTGGTCACACTGACTGTCTGACTGGCAGAATAACTGGTCACACTGACTGTCTGACTGGCAGAATAACTGGTCACACTGACTGACTGACTGACCGGCAGAACAACTGGTCACACTGACTGACTGGGAGAATAACTGGTCACACTGACTGACTGACTGGGAGAATAACTGGTCACACTGACTGTCTGACTGGCAGAATAACTGGTCAGACTGACTGACTGACTGGCAGAATAACTGGTCACACTGACTGACTGATTGACAGAATTACTGGTCACACTGACTCACTGACTAAGTGGCAGAATAACTGGTCACACTGACTGACTGACTGACTGGCAGAATAACTGGTCACACTGACTGACTGACTGGCAGAATAACTGGTCACACTGACTGACTGACTGACCGGCAGAACAACTGGTCACACTGACTGACTGGGAGAATAACTGGTCACACTGACTGACTGACTGGGAGAATAACTGGTCACACTGACTGTCTGACTGGGAGAATAACTGGTCACACTGACTGTCTGACTGGCAGAATAACTGGTCACACTGACTGACTGACTGGCAGAATAACTGGTCAGACTGACTGACTGACTGGCAGAATAACTGGTCACACTGACTGACTGATTGATTGACAGAATTACTGGTCACACTGACTGACTGGCAGAATAACTGGTCACACTGACTCACTGACTAAGTGGCAGAATAACTGGTCACACTGACTGACTGACTGGCAGAATAACTGGTCACACTGACTGACTGACTGACCGGCAGAACAACTGGTCACACTGACTGACTGACTGACTGGGAGAATAACTGGTCACACTGACTGACTGACTGGGAGAATAACTGGTCACACTGACTGTCTGACTGGCAGAATAACTGGTCACACTGACTGACTGACTGGCAGAATAACTGGTCAGACTGACTGACTGACTGGCAGAATAACTGGTCACACTGACTGACTGATTGACAGAATTACTGGTCACACTGACTGACTGGCAGAATAACTGGTCACACTGACTCACTGACTAAGTGGCAGAATAACTGGTCACACTGACTGACTGACTGACTGGCAGAATAACTGGTCACACTGACTGACTGACTGACTGACTGACTGACTGACCGACCGGCAGAACAACTGGTCACACTGACTCACTGACTAAGTGGCAGTATAACTGATCACACTGACTGACTGATTGGCAGAATAACTGGTCACACTCACTGACTGATTGGCAGAATAACTGGTCACACTGACTGACTGATTGGCAGAATAACTGGTCACACTGACTGACTGACCGACGGGCAGAATAACTGGTCACACTGACTGACTGATTGGCAGTATAACTGATCACACTGACTGACTGATTGGCAGAATAACTGGTCACACTGACTGACTGACTGGCAGAATAATTGGTCACACTGACTGACTAACTGGCAGAATAACTGGTCACACTGACTGACTGTCTGTCTGTCTGTCTGTCTGTCGGGACACAATGAAGAGCAGCTATAAATGAACATGGACCCGGGAGAACAGCCCCAGAAATCACAGAATGGGCTTCATGTCTTTCGGGATGTGTGAAGCTTAGTGTGTGTGAGTGTGTACATTTATTCTTTGTGTATTTTGGGACATGAAGGGCAGACGTGGCTGAGAGAGGAATTAGCACAACAGAATAATACTGCATAGTGTTCCCAACAGTGTGTCCCCAAAACAACTGCTGGTAAACTGTCCCACAGTGCAGTCCTTACACCACCACTGGTCTCAGACATACGGTACATTCACACCAACACACACACTAGCATAAAGACAGTCAATAGAAAACATGAATGAAACTATATGTACTGTACAGCAGCAAAGTAACAATATTTCAAGAGAAAGCCAGTGAGGGGATCTTGACTGCAGTGAGACTAAATTTAACCAGTGTGATGAGGCTGGTTGATAACATGGTTTCATGTTACTGGCCAACCAATGATGAGCAGATGTAGTCATCCCTCTCAGAGAGACCCTGCAGTTGGTGGGTGGCATGTGATGACACATAACCAGCAGAATGGAAAATACCTCTGATAAAGTGATCATCTCCACCGTGGCTGAGGGCCCAAAACCACGGAGGAGTCTGATAAGCTAAACATTTTCCATTAACTTCATTCATGTATAGTCTCAAGGGCCCTCTTTGTCTCTACAAACAGCTCCCTCTCATCATCTCAGTCATTGGAGTACATACTGTAGTTAGAATTGATTTAGAACATCCACACGTGAGCTTCTGTCTCATAGCAGTGGTATTGCCAGCACATTTCTACAACATCCCATAATATTTATTCCTGTCATGAAGAAGACTTTGCTACTTCCCAACTGCATTGCTCAGATGATTACTTTCTCTTCCCTTCCTGAAAAGAATAAACATGGTAGAAGTCATTTTCCACTGATACTCCCTCTACTTGCCAGAATTAGTGAAAACATTTGTTTTCTTTCTACAGTAAAACCATCCGACTCCTTCAGTTTGGTACTATGTAATAACCCAGAACATTTCTACAATATCCTACAATGTTTCTACAGTAAAACATCCCCCTCCTTCAGTTTGGTACTATGTAATAACCCAGAACATTTCTACAACATCCTACAACATTTCTACAGTAAAACATCCCCCTCCTTCAGTTTGGTACTATGTAATAACCCAGAACATTTCTCAGCTGAGCTGACCAATTTACAGAAACCATAAAATGCATAGTAGAGGCCAGAAAAGGCTGCCCATACTACAGGAAGTATTGTGGCAATAATGTATTAATGCTAAAATGCTATGTTTAGCATCGTTGTTCTTTTCCCTCCACGCCGGTAGATCAGAGGTCAGGGTCAACATAGAAACACCACCCACAGGGATTGACAGCAGCCCCACAGGACCCCAGGGGGAGCAGGGAGAACACTGGTGCTATTTCAGACTTGCAGAGATCCCAGCTCTCACCTCATGGATATTGACGTGCGTCAAACCAGGCTATAAAAATTCTAATCCACACAGTGCCTACGGTCACAACAGAACCCCCTCTATCAGCGTCCTTCTGCTAATACACAACTGTTTATGGTCCACTCTTTAAAGCTTAATGTATACATGGGCAAAAGAAGAAGTGACAATATTAGTTTGTTTTTTTCTCCCTGTTAATAGTTCAGTTCTATTCTATTCGACATATCAGAGGACACCTGCCGTGTCTCTGAAAGAGGGAGAGTACATCCTCCTCGTCATGGTATATAAATAAAGACAAAAGTGTGTCCATCAGATTGATGACACTCCAGATTCTGGAAAAGGCCATCTTTCAGGCCGTTTGTACAGTACAGCTCCTTGTTCTGGATATTCTCTATTTAAGGCTCTGCATGGGATTGTGGGGGAGAGTAAGGAAAAGGGATAAGGAACATTAGACAGTGAGCCCGTCTGTGTTTGGATAAGAACAGAAATAGCCTCTTATGTCTTCTATAGTGCTCACTTAGATAAAGCTGATGTTAGCAGTTACCTCGAACACAAAGAAGAGAATCATGCAGGAAGTGGTTCTTTTCTTGGCTATTGTCTGTCCAGCTAATATGATTGGGCGATGGCAGATATTTAGTGATTGCATTACTTTGTGACTGTAACACCAGTATACCTCATCGGCCCGGATGACCTCTCCCCCATCCGAGGCTCGTGCCTGACTGCTCCTCTGCCTCAGCTCCCTCTCTGCTGCAGCCAGCTCCTCCCTCGCTTCCTGAAGCTCCTCCGCCTTCGACTCCTTCCTTCGAATGATGATGGAGGCCTGCAACCGTCATGCTATATTAGATACACAAACATGGCAACAAAAGACTTTCTGACTGAACAGTCAGAAACTGAGAAAAAAAACTGAGAAAGTGTGCCCCGGCTGGTGGGCGGTGCTTGGTATTTCCTCAACTGATCTCAACATGGCTGCTGGTTCACAAACTTTCTCATTTTACAGCTAAACAGTACACTACAAGATGATTCTGAGAACATCTGAGGAAAGAGAAATAGACATTACAGTACCAGAATATTGATTCATATTTGATCAGCGCTGCCTAGTCTGACCGTTTGATCGGAGTTGGTGAGTGATTGACGGCTGCTCAGAGATGGCAGACTCCAGCTCGGCTCTGATTGGTTGTTTTCCTCCAGTCTATTAAATCTTGCAAATGCCATTAGGAGCACCGGAGGACACCGGAGGACACAGAGGAACATGATTTTTTTCAGATTACCTGTCTCATGCACTACTGTCAGGATATAGTGGCCGTTCTCTAAAAATAACTGTTTTTAATCATATTTGATCCATTTCTATCCAATGCTGCTTTAACATTTTTTAGTGAACAAAAGAATGGATAAGCAGTACATAAAAAAGCCTCTTAAAGTGGCATATTGTAGGTTTATAATAAAACAGACAACTTACGGTACACACACTATATTTACCTAAAAACTATAACCTAAAACTTCATCATCATATTTTCACTAGTACCACTCCTTCACGAGAAGATGGGAGAGAAAGATATGCACTGCTATCCCTGCCTTGTTAGATAATAAATAAATAATCCAGTACATCAATGCACTGGTTTTCTGTAACATAAAGTAGCCGACAGGTGAACCTTTGCAAAGCAGCTCATCCTTAAAGGTTCCCTATGGACTTGTTAACCTCTAGGAGCGCTATGGAGCTGGTTTTGTATGAGTGGGTCCCCGTTTGGTTTATCTTGTTCGCATGCACGAGGCCAGCAAAGATTAAGTTCACACAGCATCACAGTCGGCACCCACAGGGCCCGGTTCACTCAATATAAATAGACAGAAAAGAAATTCAGCACCTGTTGTCTGTAAAGGGTCAGTTTGTCATCCATAGGGTCATTCCTCATCATCCTCTTCTCAATCAGCTGGTTTATCTGACAATCAACTTCTTTAATCTGTCAAAGTGACGGTTGCAGAAAAAGCAGAGACGTGAGAATATTGCATTGTATGGAGGTCTACACAGACCTAACAGCACATCCTGGTCCTGACCTTGTCCTCCAGCTCCTGCAGATCGGCCTGGCCCATGGCAGGCTCTGATGCTGTTTTCTGCAGGTACCGCACGGTACGCCTCATACCCTCCAGCTCTTTGGGGAGTTTCTCAGAGACCATATAGGTGTTGATCTTGATCTCCTCTTCAAGCCTCTTCATCAAGCCTGAAAGAGACGGAGCTTTTAATTAACCCTATCAGGATTTCTGCAGCTCTCATCACTTAAGAAAAGCTCAATATCTTTGTATACATATAAACCCACTAAGCATATGAAAAAACACACCTCTAATATCTAAACTGACTTTCAGAATGTAATCGTTGAAAGACAAATTCTTCTACTGAACAACAGATTGGCATCCACACACATACTGTACAGTACTGTGATAAGTGACTTTAATTGTGCAGCTCCACCCCAGTCTGCATTGCATCAGTCATTTTAGAAACTGTAAATGTGTAAATCTGTCCTCTGGCTGAAGAGCCCAATAGCAGATGAGAACAAAAGCAGACAATGTCAACATTAGATAAGCTCTATTATAGCACTTCAAAGATCAGTATAATTAGAGGGTCTCAACAGATGAGAGACCTCCTAACGCTCTGCTGTGTCCTGCAAAGGCAACAGCGGGACACGAGTACTCACCCTCTGGATCAGCATCTGCTGCTGCCTGTCGCAAATCCTTCAACTGCTGCTGCGATCTCTGCAGTCTCTGCTCTGCCTGGAACAGCTGAACGCAGAGAAAACGATCACTAATACAGGTGATGTGGGAGCATTAACATTCAGTAGCCACTGATGATCAACATAAGGGCTGCAACTAACCACTGGGTTCATTTTCTTTATGAATACTTTAATTGTACATGGAGTTTTCCTAGAGATCCAGGTTACATTTTCAAGTTGCTTGTTTTGCGCCAAAGGTATTCAATTTATGATCATTGAAAACTAAAGAAAACCAGTACATTTGAGAAGCTGGAAGCAGTTCACTTTTGGCATTTTGGCTTAAAAAATTATCTAAGTGATTATCAAACTAGTTGATTAATGGATTAATCGGCTGATCGTCTCAGCTCTATTCAAGATGTCTTAATAAAAGTATTTTAAAGCAACTTTATACTCTCTTGAAAATTTGTCATTGAAATTTTTCTACATTTATAAACAACAAAAGCTGTAATTTTGAATGAGGTTGTTAATGATTTGAAATGGCTCTGTTGTTGATGATGACTATCATATAGGGCTGCAACATTAGTAGTGAACAAAATGCCCATCACAACTTCTCAGAGACCAAGGTGATATCATCAAATGTCTTGTTTTGTCTGTCCAACAGTCCAAAACCTAAAGATATTCTATTTACAATTATAGAAAACAGAGAATAACAACAAATCCAACAACTCATGTGAGAGGCTGGAACAAGACAGTGTTTGACACTTTTTTACCATTTGTGCTTGAAAAGTTATTGAATTTATTAATTGATTATCAAAATAATTGCACATAATTCAATCAACTAACTGGTTAATTGTTTCAGCCCTAATATCAAACAAGAAACAAGGGCCCAGAGATCGTATGGTGTGTGGTGTTGAAAAGGCTTTGGGCACAATGGTTATAAGTCTATAATATAAATTAAGAACCACCTGAGATACTACGAGTTAATTTTTCTTTTCAGTCCTCCAAAGCCCAGCAGACTGCTCTATGAAGTCTAATGAATGTAATGATAACCCAGAATCAATCAAGCATTTACTTGGTTCTTCTGTTCCTGCTTCTGGTGAGTAAGTGACTCCTCTCTCTCCTTCTCCACTCGCAGCTGTCTGGCCTGTTCCAGCATCCGCTGATGGTTGGACACTGACTCCACCTAGTGGATCCACAGGTTAACATACAGGCTATCACAAGGTCAGCAGAAATAACGAAGCACCTCTAACAGAGTCACGTTTCACCTTTTGGCAGGGTTACAATAAGAGCCACTGAGTCAACAGCTCGTTACTCTGCAGCCCCGTTAAGACAGATCCCTGTCAGGTATATTAGAGAAGCTGATATATTTTATAAATACACAGGAAATTATTATATATATAATGTGAAATTTGAGAATATTAAATGAAATCCTGAGAATATTGAATGAATCCTGAATATATGGAATGAATCCTGAATATATGGAATGAATCCTGAATCCTGAATATATGGAATGAATCCTGAATATATTGAATGAAACTCTGAGAATATGGAATGTAATCTGACGTCATCACGGCGCTGCTGCAATCTTGTGTTTTGGATGATTATCCGTACAGATCTTGGTGCTGCTAGACTTGTGTGTCACTATGAGCGAGTCAGCATGAAATCTAGTATCAGCAATCCTAAATAATGAGGAGATGATTAACACCCTGGTGAATGAGTGTACCACATGCCAAAATAATACTGGTAAACATATACAACAACGTTCTATAGATGAAGAGTTTATTCACTTTTTCATCGTGGAAGACTAATGCAGAACTGAAGTAGTTCACTAAAGTTGAACAAATATTGACAGATTTGAACTTCCTGGATCAATAACTCATAAAGGAAATGTTGTTGCAACCAGCCGTCCTCTGAGCTCGACACATAACAAATACATCCATGGTCTGTATGTCTGGCCCGCTGTGAGACAAGTGGTCAGGGACCGTCTACAAAGTGCATTGAATATTTTTCCCATTATAAATACACCAAAATTATGCAAAAGCATATTTTTCCAAAATAAGCGTTGTAGTATAACGAGGAAGAGACCGCTGATGATGTGTGAAGTGATTTTGGTATCAAGATTATGGATTAAGAGACCAATGTTATGTCCTGCTCAGAGGACGGCTGGTTGTGATTCAAATGAGCTTGTAGCTCGTTGTCTACCTCACTATGGTTAGAAAGAGCCCTCGTTGGTTTTTTAACAACATTTCCTTTATGAGTTATTGATTAAATCTGTCAATATTTTTTCAACTTTAGTGAACTACTTCAGTTCTGCATTACTCTTCTATGATGAAAAAGTGAATAAACTCTTCATCTATTGAACGGTGTTGAATATGTTTACCAGTATTATTTTGGCATGTGGTAGACTCATTCACCAGGGTGTTCATTATCTCCTCATTATTTAGGATTGCTGATACTAGATTTCCTGCTGACTCGCTCATAATGACACACACGTCTAGCAGCACCAAGATCTGTACGGATAATCACCTAAAACACAAGATGGCAGCAGCGACGTGATGACGTCAGATTTCATTCCATATTCTCAGTGTCATTCAATATATTCAGGATTTCATTCCATATTCTCAAATTTCCCATTATATATTACACATATATATATATATATATATATATATATAAATATATGCCTGGGCTTGTGTTGTCATTCTTCTGTGAATCCTAAAGCCTTCCAAGCATTAGAAGAGTGAAGATCTGCCTTACCCTCTTCTTCAGCCTCTCCACACGTTTGATGAGTTGGTCTTTCTCTTCCTCCATCGCACTAATGTCCTGTTGTTGGAGAAAAGAGGGATCATCTCAGTGCATCATACCAACTGAGCTTCAGAAGGTGAATTATAATAGCATTCACATAGTTTAAACAGATTAATGTTGATGTTTGACATGAGGCATAAATAACTTGTGTTGTTCACCTTTCTGATTTCTGCTGTGGAGAAGCCTGAAGTCCTCAGCAGCTCACACTCCTTGTGATACATCTTAAAACCTTCCACCAGCTCTTCATACTGACAACACACAACACCAATAATGCTTAGCCTCTTTCAGACATTTCAAGGAAATCAAATGTGTTTGTGTATTGACAACCTGTTGCAAGGTGTCATTGATAACATCATCCTGCAGAAACTCTGCAGGCACCTCCAGTTTGACTAGAAAGCGAGCCAGATAAGCCCTTTTCTTCAGCTCAGGGAGCCTCTGGAGCAGCCAGTGGAGTATGGGGTGCAGCACCGGCTTACTGCCAGCCACCAGGCCTTGTCTGAAGCTGCTCCTGCAGGACAAAAGCAGAGCAGATGATGAAAACATCAACTAGGACGGGACATAAAAACAGGTGTGGGTATTGTGCAATTCTCTTACACATCAGAGAGGTTGCCAGGAGGTTTGTACTTCAGCATCCCCAACAAAGCACACATCCTCTTTATGGTTTGTTCAGGCATTTCTTCTCGGATGTCTAGAGCTTGCTAAAGACAAGAGTATTGTTACCCAACATGTTATACAGTTTACAGTGACACCATGGTGCTAACTGAAGCTACTGACACCACGGTGCTAAATGAAGCTACTATGCTAACTGAAGCTACAAACACCACGGTGTTAAATGAAGCTACTATGCTAACTGAAGCTACTGACACCACGGTGCTAAATGAAGCTACTATGCTAACTGAAGCTACTGACACCACGGTGCTAAATGAAGCTACTATGCTAACTGAAACTACTGACACCACGGTGCTAAATGAAGCTACTATGCTAACTGATGCTACTGACACCCCTGTGCTAACTTAAGCTACTGATACCACGGTACTAACTGAAGCTACAATGCTAGCTGAAGTTACTGACACCATTGTGCTAACTAAAGCTACTGATACCACGGTACTAACTGAAGCGACAATGCTAACTGAAGCTACTGACACCACTGTGCTAACTGAAGCTACTGTGCTAACTGAAGTTACTGACACCACTGTGCTAACTGAAGCTACTATGCTAACTGAAGCTACTGACACCATAGTAATAAATGAATCTACTATGCTAACTGAAGCTACTGACACCACTGTGCTTACTGAAGCTACTGACACCACGGTGCTAACTGCAGCGACTATGCTAACTGAAGCTACTGACACCCCTGTGCTAACTGAAGCTACTATGCTAAATGAAGCTTCTGATACCACGGTACTAACTGAAGCTACTGTGCTAACTGAAGCTACTGACACCACGGTGCTAACTGAAGCTACTATAATAACTGAAGCTACTGACACCACTGTGCTAACTAAAGCTACTGATACCACGGTACTAACTGAAGCTACAATGCTAACTGAAGCTACTGACACCACTGTGCTAACTGAAGCTACTGTGCTAACTGAAGTTACTGACACCACTGTGCTAAATGAAGCTAGTATGCTAACTGAATCTACTATAACACCACGGTGCTAACTGAAGCTACTGACACAACAGTGCTAAATGAAGCTACTATGCTAACTGAAGCTACTGACACCACGGTAATAAATGAAGCTACTATACTAACTGAAGCTACTGACACCACGGTGCTAACTGAAGCTACTATGCTAACTGAAGCTACTGACACCCCTGTGCTAACTTAAGCTACTGATACCACGGTACTAACTGAAGCTACAATGCTAGCTGAAGCTACTGACACCATTGTGCTAACTAAAGCTTCTGATACCACGGTACTAACTGAAGCTACTGTGCTAACTGAAGTTACTGACACCACTGTGCTAACTGAAGCTACTATGCTAACTGAAGCTACTATGCTAACTGAAGCTACTGACACCATGGTAATAAATTAATCTACTATGCTAACTGAAGCTACTGACACCACTGTGGTTACTGAAGCTACTGATACCACGATACTAACAGAAGCTACTGACACCACGGTGCTAACTGCAGCTACTATGCTAACTGAAGCTACTGACACCCCTGTGCTAACTGAAGCTACTATGCTAACTGAAGCTACTGATACCACGGTACTAACTGAAGCTACTGTGCTAACTAAAGCTACTGACACCACGGTGCTAACTGAAGCTACTATGCTAACTGAAGCTACTGACACCACGGTACTAACTGAAGCTACTATGCTAACTGAAGCTACTGACACCACTGTGCTAACTGAAGCTTCTGATACCACGGTACTAACTGAAGCTACTGTGCTAACTGAAGCTACTGACACCACGGTGCTAACTGAAGCTACTATAATAACTGAAGCTACTGACACCACTGTGCTAACTAAAGCTACTGACACCACGGTACTAACTGAAGCTACTATGCTAACTGAAGCTACTGACACCACTGTGCTAACTAAAGCTACTGACACCACGGTACTAACTGAAGCTACTATAATAACTGAAGCTACTGACACCACTGTGCTAACTAAAGCTACTGATACCACGGTACTAACTGAAGCTACAATGCTAACTGAAGCTACTGTGCTAACTGAAGTTACTGACACCACTGTGCTAAATGAAGCTACTATGCTAACTGAAGCTACTGACACAACAGTGCTAAATGAAGCTACTATGCTAACTGAAGCTACTGACACCACGGTAATAAATGAAGCTACTATGCTAACTGAAGCTACTGACACCACGGTGCTAACTGAAGCTACTATGCTAACTGAAGCTACTGACACCCCTGTGCTAACTTAAGCTACTGATACCACGGTACTAACTGAAGCTACAATGCTAGCTGAAGCTACTGACACCATTGTGCTAACTAAAGCTACTGATACCACGGTACTAACAGAAGCTACTGACACCACGGTGCTAACTGCAGCTACTATGCTAACTGAAGCTACTGACACCCCTGTGCTAACTGAAGCTACTATGCTAACTAAAGCTACTGACACCACGGTGCTAACTGAAGCTACTATGCTAACTGAAGCTACTGACACCACGGTACTAACTGAAGCTACTACGCTAACTGGAGCTACTGACACCACTGTGCTAACTGAAGCTTCTGATACCACGGTACTAACTGAAGCTACTGTGCTAACTGAAGCTACTGACACCACGGTGCTAACTGAAGCTACTATGCTAACTGAAGCTACTGACACCCCTGTGCTAACTTAAGCTACTGATATCACGGTACTAACTGAAGCTACTATAATAACTGAAGCTACTGACACCACTGTGCTAACTGAAGTTACTGACACCACTATGTTAACTGAAGCTACTATGCTAACTGAAGTTACTGACACCACTGTGCTAACTGAAGCTACTATGCTAACTGAAGCTACTGACACCACTGTGCTTACTGAAGCTACTGATACCACGGTACTAACTGAAGCTACTGACACCTCGGTGCTAATTGAAGCTACTATGCTAACTGAAGCTACTGACACCACTGTGCTAACTGAAGGTACTGACACCACTGTGCTAACTGAATCTACTGACACCACTGTGCTAAATAAAGCTACTGATACCACAGTACTAACTGAAGCTACTATGCTAACTGAAGCTACTGACACCACTGTGCTAACTGAAGCTACTGACACCACGGTACTAACTGAAGCTACTACGCTAACTGGAGCTACTGACACCACTGTGCTAACTGAAGCTTCTGATACCACGGTACTAACTGAAGCTACTGTGCTAACTGAAGCTACTGACACCACGGTGCTAACTGAAGCTACTATAATAACTGAAGCTACTGACACCACTGTGCTAACTGAAGCTACTGTGCTAACTGAAGTTACTGACACCACTATGTTAACTGAAGCTACTATGCTAACTGAAGTTACTGACACCACTGTGCTAACTGAAGCTACTATGCTAACTGAAGTTACTGACACTACTGCGTTAACTGAAGCTACTGTGCTTACTGAAGCTACTAAACTAACTGAAGTTACTGACACCAATTCAATTCAATTTATTTTTGTATAGCGTCAAATCACAACAGAAGTTATCTCAAGACGCTTTATATATAGAGCAGGTCTTAGACCGTACACCATAGTTTAGAAACCCAACAAGATCCACCAAGCGCGCCACTGTGCAAACTGAAGCCACTGACATCACTGTGCTAACTGAAGCTACTGTGCTAACTGAAGCTACTGTTCTAACTGAAGCTACTGACACCACTGTGATAACTGAAGCTACTGTGCTAACTGAAGCTACTGACACCACTGTGCTAACTGAAGCTACTGCGCTAACTGAAGATACTGATACCAAGGTGCTAACTGAAACTACTGACACCACTGTGCTAACTGAAATTACTGACACCACTGTGCTAACTGAAGGTACTGAAACCACGGTACTAACTGAAGCTACTGTGCTAACTGAAGCTACTGACAACACAGTACTAACTGAAGCTACTGTGCTAACTGAAGCTACCGACACCACTGTGCTAATTGAAGCTACTGACACCACTGTGCTTACTGAAGCTACTGACACCACTGTGCTTTCTGAAGCTACTGACACCACTGTGCTAACTGAAGCTTCTATGCTAACTGAAACTACTGACACCACTGTGCTAACTGAGGCTACTGACACCACTGTGCTAACTGAAGCTACTTTCACCACTGTGCTAACTGAAGCTACTGATACCAAGGTGCTAACTGAAGCTACTATGCTAACTGAAACTACTGACACCACTGTGCTAACTGAAACTACTGACACCACCGCGCTAACTGAAGCTACTGTACTAACTGAAGCTACTGTGCTAACTGAGGCTACTGACACCACTGTGCTAACTGAAGCTACTTTCACCACTGTGCTAACTGAAGCTACTGACACCACTGTGCTAACTGAAGCTACTGTGCTAACTGAAGCTACTGTGCTAACTGAAGCTACTATGCTAACTGAAGCTACTGACACCACTGTGATAACTGAAGCTACTGACACCACTGTGCTAACTGAAGCTACTGTGCTAACTGACACTACTGACACCACTGTGCTAACTGAAGCTACTGTGCTAACTGAAGCTACTGACACCACTGTGCTAACTGAAGCTACTGTGCTAACTGAGGCTACTGACACCACTGTGCTAACTGAAGCTACTTTCACCACTATGCTAACTGAAGCTACTGTGCTAACTGAAGCTACTGACACCACTGTGATAACTGAAGCTACTGACACCACTGTGCTATCTGAAGCTACTTTGCTAACTGAAGCTACTGACACCACTGTGCTAACTGAAGCTACTGACACCACTGTGCTAACTGACACTACTGACACCACTGTGCTAACTGAAGCTACTGTGCTAACTGAAGCTACTGACACCACTGTGCTAACTGAAGCTACTGTGCTAACTGAAGCTACTGTGCTAACTGACACTACTGACACCACTGTGCTAACTGAAGCTACTGTGCTAACTGAAGCTACTGTGCTAACTGAAGCTACTGTGCTAACTGAAGCTAGTGTGCTAACTGAAGCTACTATGCTAACTGAAGCTACTGACACCACGGTACTAACTGAAGCTACTGACACCTCGGTGCTAACTGAAGCTACTGACACCACTGTGCTAACTGAAGGTACTGACACCACTGTGCTAACTGAATCTACTGACACCACTGTGCTAAATAAAGCTACTGATACCACAGTACTAACTGAAGCTACTACGCTAACTGGAGCTACTGACACCACTGTGCTAACTGAAGCTTCTGATACCACGGTACTAACTGAAGCTACTGTGCTAACTGAAGCTACTGTGCTAACTGAAGCTAGTGTGCTAACTGAAGCTACTATGCTAACTGAAGCTACTGACACCACGGTACTAACTGAAGCTACTGACACCTCGGTGCTAATTGAAGCTACTATGCTAACTGAAGCTACTGACACCACTGTGCTAACTGAAGGTACTGACACCACTGTGCTAACTGAATCTACTGACACCACTGTGCTAACTGAAGCTACTGTGCTAACTGAAGTTACTGACACCACTATGTTAACTGAAGCTACTATGCTAACTGAAGTTACTGACACCACTGTGCTAACTGAAGCTACTATGCTAACTGAAGTTACTGACACTACTGCGTTAACTGAAGCTACTGTGCTTACTGAAGCTACTGACACCACGGTGCTAACTGAAGCTACTATGCTAACTGAAGCTACTGACACTACTGCGTTAACTGAAGCTACTGTGCTAACTAAAGCTACTGACACCACGGTGCTAACTGAAGCTACTATGCTAACTGAAGCTACTGACACCACGGTACTAACTGAAGCTACTATGCTAACTGAAGCTACTGACACCACTGTGCTAACTGAAGCTTCTGATACCACGGTACTAACTGAAGCTACTGTGCTAACTGAAGCTACTGACACCACGGTGCTAACTGAAGCTACTATAATAACTGAAGCTACTGACACCACTGTGCTAACTAAAGCTACTGACACCACGGTACTAACTGAAGCTACTATGCTAACTGAAGCTACTGACACCACTGTGCTAACTAAAGCTACTGACACCACGGTACTAACTGAAGCTACTATAATAACTGAAGCTACTGACACCACTGTGCTAACTAAAGCTACTGATACCACGGTACTAACTGAAGCTACAATGCTAACTGAAGCTACTGTGCTAACTGAAGTTACTGACACCACTGTGCTAAATGAAGCTACTATGCTAACTGAAGCTACTGACACCACGGTGCTAAATGAAGCTACTATGCTAACTGAATCTACTATAACACCACGGTGCTAACTGAAGCTACTGACACAACAGTGCTAAATGAAGCTACTATGCTAACTGAAGCTACTGACACCACGGTAATAAATGAAGCTACTATGCTAACTGAAGCTACTGACACCACGGTGCTAACTGAAGCTACTATGCTAACTGAAGCTACTGACACCCCTGTGCTAACTTAAGCTACTGATACCACGGTACTAACTGAAGCTACAATGCTAGCTGAAGCTACTGACACCATTGTGCTAACTAAAGCTTCTGATACCACGGTACTAACTGAAGCTACTGTGCTAACTGAAGTTACTGACACCACTGTGCTAACTGAAGCTACTATGCTAACTGAAGCTACTATGCTAACTGAAGCTACTGACACCATGGTAATAAATTAATCTACTATGCTAACTGAAGCTACTGACACCACTGTGGTTACTGAAGCTACTGATACCACGATACTAACAGAAGCTACTGACACCACGGTGCTAACTGCAGCTACTATGCTAACTGAAGCTACTGACACCCCTGTGCTAACTGAAGCTACTATGCTAACTGAAGCTACTGATACCACGGTACTAACTGAAGCTACTGTGCTAACTAAAGCTACTGACACCACGGTGCTAACTGAAGCTACTATGCTAACTGAAGCTACTGACACCACGGTACTAACTGAAGCTACTATGCTAACTGAAGCTACTGACACCACTGTGCTAACTGAAGCTTCTGATACCACGGTACTAACTGAAGCTACTGTGCTAACTGAAGCTACTGACACCACGGTGCTAACTGAAGCTACTATAATAACTGAAGCTACTGACACCACTGTGCTAACTAAAGCTACTGACACCACGGTACTAACTGAAGCTACTATGCTAACTGAAGCTACTGACACCACTGTGCTAACTAAAGCTACTGACACCACGGTACTAACTGAAGCTACTATAATAACTGAAGCTACTGACACCACTGTGCTAACTAAAGCTACTGATACCACGGTACTAACTGAAGCTACAATGCTAACTGAAGCTACTGTGCTAACTGAAGTTACTGACACCACTGTGCTAAATGAAGCTACTATGCTAACTGAAGCTACTGACACCACGGTGCTAAATGAAGCTACTATGCTAACTGAATCTACTATAACACCACGGTGCTAACTGAAGCTACTGACACAACAGTGCTAAATGAAGCTACTATGCTAACTGAAGCTACTGACACCACGGTAATAAATGAAGCTACTATGCTAACTGAAGCTACTGACACCACGGTGCTAACTGAAGCTACTATGCTAACTGAAGCTACTGACACCCCTGTGCTAACTTAAGCTACTGATACCACGGTACTAACTGAAGCTACAATGCTAGCTGAAGCTACTGACACCATTGTGCTAACTAAAGCTACTGATACCACGGTACTAACAGAAGCTACTGACACCACGGTGCTAACTGCAGCTACTATGCTAACTGAAGCTACTGACACCACTGTGCTAACTGAAGCTTCTGATACCACGGTACTAACTGAAGCTACTGTGCTAACTGAAGCTACTGACACCACGGTGCTAACTGAAGCTACTATAATAACTGAAGCTACTGACACCACTGTGCTAACTAAAGCTACTGACACCACGGTACTAACTGAAGCTACTATGCTAACTGAAGCTACTGACACCACTGTGCTAACTAAAGCTACTGACACCACGGTACTAACTGAAGCTACTATAATAACTGAAGCTACTGACACCACTGTGCTAACTAAAGCTACTGATACCACGGTACTAACTGAAGCTACAATGCTAACTGAAGCTACTGTGCTAACTGAAGTTACTGACACCACTGTGCTAAATGAAGCTACTATGCTAACTGAAGCTACTGACACAACAGTGCTAAATGAAGCTACTATGCTAACTGAAGCTACTGACACCACGGTAATAAATGAAGCTACTATGCTAACTGAAGCTACTGACACCACGGTGCTAACTGAAGCTACTATGCTAACTGAAGCTACTGACACCCCTGTGCTAACTTAAGCTACTGATACCACGGTACTAACTGAAGCTACAATGCTAGCTGAAGCTACTGACACCATTGTGCTAACTAAAGCTACTGATACCACGGTACTAACAGAAGCTACTGACACCACGGTGCTAACTGCAGCTACTATGCTAACTGAAGCTACTGACACCCCTGTGCTAACTGAAGCTACTATGCTAACTAAAGCTACTGACACCACGGTGCTAACTGAAGCTACTATGCTAACTGAAGCTACTGACACCACGGTACTAACTGAAGCTACTACGCTAACTGGAGCTACTGACACCACTGTGCTAACTGAAGCTTCTGATACCACGGTACTAACTGAAGCTACTGTGCTAACTGAAGCTACTGACACCACGGTGCTAACTGAAGCTACTATGCTAACTGAAGCTACTGACACCCCTGTGCTAACTTAAGCTACTGATATCACGGTACTAACTGAAGCTACTATAATAACTGAAGCTACTGACACCACTGTGCTAACTGAAGTTACTGACACCACTATGTTAACTGAAGCTACTATGCTAACTGAAGTTACTGACACCACTGTGCTAACTGAAGCTACTATGCTAACTGAAGCTACTGACACCACTGTGCTTACTGAAGCTACTGATACCACGGTACTAACTGAAGCTACTGACACCTCGGTGCTAATTGAAGCTACTATGCTAACTGAAGCTACTGACACCACTGTGCTAACTGAAGGTACTGACACCACTGTGCTAACTGAATCTACTGACACCACTGTGCTAAATAAAGCTACTGATACCACAGTACTAACTGAAGCTACTATGCTAACTGAAGCTACTGACACCACTGTGCTAACTGAAGCTACTGACACCACGGTACTAACTGAAGCTACTACGCTAACTGGAGCTACTGACACCACTGTGCTAACTGAAGCTTCTGATACCACGGTACTAACTGAAGCTACTGTGCTAACTGAAGCTACTGACACCACGGTGCTAACTGAAGCTACTATAATAACTGAAGCTACTGACACCACTGTGCTAACTGAAGCTACTGTGCTAACTGAAGTTACTGACACCACTATGTTAACTGAAGCTACTATGCTAACTGAAGTTACTGACACCACTGTGCTAACTGAAGCTACTATGCTAACTGAAGTTACTGACACTACTGCGTTAACTGAAGCTACTGTGCTTACTGAAGCTACTAAACTAACTGAAGTTACTGACACCAATTCAATTCAATTTATTTTTGTATAGCGTCAAATCACAACAGAAGTTATCTCAAGACGCTTTATATATAGAGCAGGTCTTAGACCGTACACCATAGTTTAGAAACCCAACAAGATCCACCAAGCGCGCCACTGTGCAAACTGAAGCCACTGACATCACTGTGCTAACTGAAGCTACTGTGCTAACTGAAGCTACTGTTCTAACTGAAGCTACTGACACCACTGTGATAACTGAAGCTACTGTGCTAACTGAAGCTACTGACACCACTGTGCTAACTGAAGCTACTGCGCTAACTGAAGATACTGATACCAAGGTGCTAACTGAAACTACTGACACCACTGTGCTAACTGAAATTACTGACACCACTGTGCTAACTGAAGGTACTGAAACCACGGTACTAACTGAAGCTACTGTGCTAACTGAAGCTACTGACAACACAGTACTAACTGAAGCTACTGTGCTAACTGAAGCTACCGACACCACTGTGCTAATTGAAGCTACTGACACCACTGTGCTTACTGAAGCTACTGACACCACTGTGCTTTCTGAAGCTACTGACACCACTGTGCTAACTGAAGCTTCTATGCTAACTGAAACTACTGACACCACTGTGCTAACTGAGGCTACTGACACCACTGTGCTAACTGAAGCTACTTTCACCACTGTGCTAACTGAAGCTACTGATACCAAGGTGCTAACTGAAGCTACTATGCTAACTGAAACTACTGACACCACTGTGCTAACTGAAACTACTGACACCACCGCGCTAACTGAAGCTACTGTACTAACTGAAGCTACTGTGCTAACTGAGGCTACTGACACCACTGTGCTAACTGAAGCTACTTTCACCACTGTGCTAACTGAAGCTACTGACACCACTGTGCTAACTGAAGCTACTGTGCTAACTGAAGCTACTGTGCTAACTGAAGCTACTATGCTAACTGAAGCTACTGACACCACTGTGATAACTGAAGCTACTGACACCACTGTGCTAACTGAAGCTACTGTGCTAACTGACACTACTGACACCACTGTGCTAACTGAAGCTACTGTGCTAACTGAAGCTACTGACACCACTGTGCTAACTGAAGCTACTGTGCTAACTGAGGCTACTGACACCACTGTGCTAACTGAAGCTACTTTCACCACTATGCTAACTGAAGCTACTGTGCTAACTGAAGCTACTGACACCACTGTGATAACTGAAGCTACTGACACCACTGTGCTATCTGAAGCTACTTTGCTAACTGAAGCTACTGACACCACTGTGCTAACTGAAGCTACTGACACCACTGTGCTAACTGACACTACTGACACCACTGTGCTAACTGAAGCTACTGTGCTAACTGAAGCTACTGACACCACTGTGCTAACTGAAGCTACTGTGCTAACTGAAGCTACTGTGCTAACTGACACTACTGACACCACTGTGCTAACTGAAGCTACTGTGCTAACTGAAGCTACTGTGCTAACTGAAGCTACTGTGCTAACTGAAGCTAGTGTGCTAACTGAAGCTACTATGCTAACTGAAGCTACTGACACCACGGTACTAACTGAAGCTACTGACACCTCGGTGCTAACTGAAGCTACTGACACCACTGTGCTAACTGAAGGTACTGACACCACTGTGCTAACTGAATCTACTGACACCACTGTGCTAAATAAAGCTACTGATACCACAGTACTAACTGAAGCTACTACGCTAACTGGAGCTACTGACACCACTGTGCTAACTGAAGCTTCTGATACCACGGTACTAACTGAAGCTACTGTGCTAACTGAAGCTACTGTGCTAACTGAAGCTAGTGTGCTAACTGAAGCTACTATGCTAACTGAAGCTACTGACACCACGGTACTAACTGAAGCTACTGACACCTCGGTGCTAATTGAAGCTACTATGCTAACTGAAGCTACTGACACCACTGTGCTAACTGAAGGTACTGACACCACTGTGCTAACTGAATCTACTGACACCACTGTGCTAACTGAAGCTACTGTGCTAACTGAAGTTACTGACACCACTATGTTAACTGAAGCTACTATGCTAACTGAAGTTACTGACACCACTGTGCTAACTGAAGCTACTATGCTAACTGAAGTTACTGACACTACTGCGTTAACTGAAGCTACTGTGCTTACTGAAGCTACTAAACTAACTGAAGTTACTGACACCAATTCAATTCAATTTATTTTTGTATAGCGTCAAATCACAACAGAAGTTATCTCAAGACGCTTTATATATAGAGCAGGTCTTAGACCGTACACCATAGTTTAGAAACCCAACAAGATCCACCAAGCGCGCCACTGTGCAAACTGAAGCCACTGACATCACTGTGCTAACTGAAGCTACTGTGCTAACTGAAGCTACTGTTCTAACTGAAGCTACTGACACCACTGTGATAACTGAAGCTACTGTGCTAACTGAAGCTACTGACACCACTGTGCTAACTGAAGCTACTGCGCTAACTGAAGATACTGATACCAAGGTGCTAACTGAAACTACTGACACCACTGTGCTAACTGAAATTACTGACACCACTGTGCTAACTGAAGGTACTGAAACCACGGTACTAACTGAAGCTACTGTGCTAACTGAAGCTACTGACAACACAGTACTAACTGAAGCTACTGTGCTAACTGAAGCTACCGACACCACTGTGCTAATTGAAGCTACTGACACCACTGTGCTTACTGAAGCTACTGACACCACTGTGCTTTCTGAAGCTACTGACACCACTGTGCTAACTGAAGCTTCTATGCTAACTGAAACTACTGACACCACTGTGCTAACTGAGGCTACTGACACCACTGTGCTAACTGAAGCTACTTTCACCACTGTGCTAACTGAAGCTACTGATACCAAGGTGCTAACTGAAGCTACTATGCTAACTGAAACTACTGACACCACTGTGCTAACTGAAACTACTGACACCACCGCGCTAACTGAAGCTACTGTACTAACTGAAGCTACTGTGCTAACTGAGGCTACTGACACCACTGTGCTAACTGAAGCTACTTTCACCACTGTGCTAACTGAAGCTACTGACACCACTGTGCTAACTGAAGCTACTGTGCTAACTGAAGCTACTGTGCTAACTGAAGCTACTATGCTAACTGAAGCTACTGACACCACTGTGCTAACTGAAGCTACTGTGCTAACTGACACTACTGACACCACTGTGCTAACTGAAGCTACTGTGCTAACTGAAGCTACTGACACCACTGTGCTAACTGAAGCTACTGTGCTAACTGAGGCTACTGACACCACTGTGCTAACTGAAGCTACTTTCACCACTATGCTAACTGAAGCTACTGTGCTAACTGAAGCTACTGACACCACTGTGATAACTGAAGCTACTGACACCACTGTGCTATCTGAAGCTACTTTGCTAACTGAAGCTACTGACACCACTGTGCTAACTGAAGCTACTGACACCACTGTGCTAACTGACACTACTGACACCACTGTGCTAACTGAAGCTACTGTGCTAACTGAAGCTACTGACACCACTGTGCTAACTGAAGCTACTGTGCTAACTGAAGCTACTGTGCTAACTGACACTACTGACACCACTGTGCTAACTGAAGCTACTGTGCTAACTGAAGCTACTGTGCTAACTGAAGCTAGTGTGCTAACTGAAGCTACTATGCTAACTGAAGCTACTGACACCACGGTACTAACTGAAGCTACTGACACCTCGGTGCTAACTGAAGCTACTGACACCACTGTGCTAACTGAAGGTACTGACACCACTGTGCTAACTGAATCTACTGACACCACTGTGCTAAATAAAGCTACTGATACCACAGTACTAACTGAAGCTACTATGCTAACTGAAGCTACTGACACCACTGTGCTAACTGAAGCTACTGACACCACGGTACTAACTGAAGCTACTACGCTAACTGGAGCTACTGACACCACTGTGCTAACTGAAGCTACTGTGCTAACTGAAGCTACTGACACCACTGTGCTAACTGAAGCTACTGTGCTAACTGAGGCTACTGACACCACTGTGCTAACTGAAGCTACTTTCACCACTATGCTAACTGAAGCTACTGTGCTAACTGAAGCTACTGACACCACTGTGATAACTGAAGCTACTGACACCACTGTGCTATCTGAAGCTACTTTGCTAACTGAAGCTACTGACACCACTGTGCTAACTGAAGCTACTGACACCACTGTGCTAACTGACACTACTGACACCACTGTGCTAACTGAAGCTACTGTGCTAACTGAAGCTACTGACACCACTGTGCTAACTGAAGCTACTGTGCTAACTGAAGCTACTGTGCTAACTGACACTACTGACACCACTGTGCTAACTGAAGCTACTGTGCTAACTGAAGCTACTGTGCTAACTGAAGCTACTGTGCTAACTGAAGCTAGTGTGCTAACTGAAGCTACTATGCTAACTGAAGCTACTGACACCACGGTACTAACTGAAGCTACTGACACCTCGGTGCTAACTGAAGCTACTGACACCACTGTGCTAACTGAAGGTACTGACACCACTGTGCTAACTGAATCTACTGACACCACTGTGCTAAATAAAGCTACTGATACCACAGTACTAACTGAAGCTACTATGCTAACTGAAGCTACTGACACCACTGTGCTAACTGAAGCTACTGACACCACGGTACTAACTGAAGCTACTACGCTAACTGGAGCTACTGACACCACTGTGCTAACTGAAGCTTCTGATACCACGGTACTAACTGAAGCTACTGTGCTAACTGAAGCTACTGTGCTAACTGAAGCTAGTGTGCTAACTGAAGCTACTATGCTAACTGAAGCTACTGACACCACGGTACTAACTGAAGCTACTGACACCTCGGTGCTAATTGAAGCTACTATGCTAACTGAAGCTACTGACACCACTGTGCTAACTGAAGGTACTGACACCACTGTGCTAACTGAATCTACTGACACCACTGTGCTAACTGAAGCTACTGTGCTAACTGAAGTTACTGACACCACTATGTTAACTGAAGCTACTATGCTAACTGAAGTTACTGACACCACTGTGCTAACTGAAGCTACTATGCTAACTGAAGTTACTGACACTACTGCGTTAACTGAAGCTACTGTGCTTACTGAAGCTACTAAACTAACTGAAGTTACTGACACCAATTCAATTCAATTTATTTTTGTATAGCGTCAAATCACAACAGAAGTTATCTCAAGACGCTTTATATATAGAGCAGGTCTTAGACCGTACACCATAGTTTAGAAACCCAACAAGATCCACCAAGCGCGCCACTGTGCAAACTGAAGCTACTGACATCACTGTGCTAACTGAAGCTACTGTGCTAACTGAAGCTACTGTTACCACTGTGATAACTGAAGCTACTGTGATAACTGAAGCTACTGTGCTAACTGAAGCTACTGACACCACTGTGCTAACTGAAGCTACTGCGCTAACTGAAGATACTGATACCAAGGTGCTAACTGAAACTACTGACACCACTGTGCTAACTGAAATTACTGACACCACTGTGCTAACTGAAGGTACTGAAACCACGGTACTAACTGAAGCTACTGTGCTAACTGAAGCTACTGACAACACAGTACTAACTGAAGCTACTGTGCTAACTGAAGCTACCGACACCACTGTGCTAATTGAAGCTACTGACACCACTGTGCTAACTGAAGCTACTGACACCACTGTGCTTACTGAAGCTACTGACACCACTGTGCTTTCTGAAGCTACTGACACCACTGTGCTAACTGAAGCTTCTATGCTAACTGAAACTACTGACACCACTGTGCTAACTGAGGCTACTGACACCACTGTGCTAACTGAAGCTACTGATACCAAGGTGCTAACTGAAGCTACTATCCTAACTGAAGCTACTTTCACCACTGTGCTAACTGAAGCTACTGACACCACTGTGCTAACTGAAGCTACTGTGCTAACTGAAGCTACTGACACCACTGTGCTAACTGAAGCTACTGTGCTAACTGAAGCTACTATGCTGACTGAAGCTACTGACACCACTGTGCTAACTGAAGCTACTGTGCTAACTGACACTACTGACACCACTGTGCTAACTGAAGCTACTGTGCTAACTGACACTACTGACACCACTGTGCTAACTGAAGCTACTGTGCTAACTGAAGCTACTGTGCTAACTGAGGCTACTGACACCACTGTGCTAACTGAAGCTACTTTCACCACTATGCTAACTGAAGCTACTGTGCTAACTTAAGCTACTGACACCACTGTGATAACTGAAGCTACTGACACCACTGTGCTATCTGAAGCTACTTTGCTAACTGAAGCTACTGACACCACTGTGCTAACTGAAGCTACTGACACCACTGTGCTAACTGAAGCTACTGTGCTAACTGAAGCTACTGTGCTAACTGACACTACTGACACCACTGTGCTAACTGAAGCTACTGTGCTAACTGAAGCTACTGTGCTAACTGAAGCTACTTTCACCACTATGCTAACTGAAGCTACTGTGCTAACTGACACTACTGACACCACTGTGCTAACTGAAGCTACTGTGCTAACTGAAGCTACTGTGCTAACTGAAGCTACTTTCACCACTATGCTAACTGAAGCTACTGTGCTAACTGAAGCTACTGTGCTAACTGACACTACTGACACCACTGTGCTAACTGAAGCTACTGTGCTAACTGAAGCTACTGTGCTAACTGAAGCTACTTTCACCACTATGCTAACTGAAGCTACTGTGCTAACTGAAGCTACTGACACCACTGTGATAACTGAAGCTACTGACACCACTGTGCTAACTGAAGCTACTGTGCTAACTGAAGCTAGTGTGCTAACTGAAGCTACTATGCTAACTGAAGCTACTGACACCACTGTGATAACTGAAGCTACTGACACCACTGTGCTATCTGAAGCTACTTTGCTAACTGAAGCTACTGACACCACTGTGCTAACTGAAGCTACTTTCACCACTATGCTAACTGAAGCTACTGTGCTAACTGAAGCTAGTGTGCTAACTGAAGCTACTGTGCTAACTGAAGCTAGTGTGCTAACTGAAGCTACTATGCTAACTGAAGCTACTGACACCACTGTGATAACTGAAACTACTGACACCACTGTGCTAACTGAAGCTACCTTGCTAACTGAAGCTACTGACACCACTGTGCTAACTGAAGCTACTGTGCTAACTGACAGTACTGACACCACTGTGCTAACTGAAGCTACTGTGCTAACTGAAGCTACTGACACCACTGTGCTAACTGAAGCTACTGTGCTAACTGACACTACTGACACCACTGTGCTAACTGAAGCTACTGTGCTAACTGAAGTTACTGACACCACTGTTGCTAACTGAAACTACTGTGCTAACTGAAGCTACTGACATCACTGTGCTAACTGAAGCTACTGACATCACTGTGCTAACTGAAGCTACTGACACCACTGTGATAACTGAAGCTACTGACACCACTGTGATAACTGAAGCTACTGTTCTAACTGAAGCTATTGACACCACTGTGCTAACTGAAGCTACTGACACCACTGTGCTAACTGAAGCTACTGACATCACTGTGCTAACTGAAGCTACTGTGCTAACTGAAGCTACTGTGCTAACTGAAGCTACTGACACCACTGTGCTAACTGAAGCTACTGTTCTAACTGAAGCTACTGACACCACTGTGATAACTGAAGCTACTGTTCTAACTGAAGCTACTGACACCACTGTGATAACTGAAGCTACTGTGCTAACTGAAGCTACTGACACCACTGTGCTAACTGAGGCTACTATGCTAACTGAAGCTACTGTGCTAACTGAAGCTAGTGTGCTAACTGAAGCTACTGTGCTAACTGAAGCTACTGTGCTAACTGAAGCTAGTGTGCTAACTGAAGCTACTGTGCTAACTGAAGCTACTGTGCTAACTGAAGCTAACGGTAGTGTCCCACCTTTGGGTCTATTTCAGCCAGAACATCATTCAACATCTGCAGCAGCTGCATGGGCTCCAGGGAGTCAAACGTGATGAGGTTAAAGTTTCTCCTGAACGGCTCCTTGTTGAGCTGTTCAACGATCAATTTCAGCTGTTCGCTCATCTTCAACGATACCGTTAAATAAGAGGCACTGAATGAACGAGTCCTCCCTACCGTTGAGCTAACTATCTGATCTTAGTTTAGCTCTTTGACGTCGACTAACAAGAAACCCAACCTGCAAAGAAACCAAAGAAATCCACCCAGCCGACCTCCTGGTGACTAATGCTATAGACTACAGTAGGCTAATAGATAGGAATAGTTCGCTAATTCTGCGAGTAGAAGGCAGCGTCTGTTGTCACCAGCAGTTCCATGGAAACCAGAAGCATTGCGGATTGGTTGCTAACCGGAAGTAGCTTCGACAGTGTGTTTAAGAGAGCTGTGTTGCGCTAAATGTGCGCAGATTGATTTTCGCTTAATTCAACACACCGAAGAGTACAAAAGTTGATGAAAACTCTGCCGTATATGCTTTATGGTCGAAAAATGCGTCCTAAAATAATATAACTATAGGTATCATTATTAATTAATGAATTATCATTATTTCTTACTAGAATCTTATGAATTTCATCAGGTTCAATACCTACCAGCTAAATGAAGTAAACTGACTTACTGCTGTATTTTATCAGACACGTGTATCAATATATAGTTTTGTTGAGGAGATGCACCTCGTTGTATTTGAACGCATCAGCGTCCTGTCCTGACTGTCCTGTCCTGTCCTGACTGTCAGGCTGAACGTTTGAGCCGTCAGATGGCGGTATATCTCCACCAGGCGTCATGTTGCAACACAGTGAACTTTGGACGGATTAATCCGAGTAGTTTTCAGAGCATAACTGAGAGGACATGCCAGGGAGATGCACGTCTGGAGCTAAGGCTGGACGGGCTGGGAGATATGTAGCTAGTTGCTTTCTTCTTCGGGGTAAAACCCGAGGCTGATCTGAGCTACCAACGGAGGAGAGTTGATTTGAAAGCCGGGACCTCGTTTTTCTTCATCCAGCTGAACTGAAGACCAGAACACCTTCCTCCTGCACTAAACCCTCATGTTCATCACGCCTTAAAAGTGCCAGTTTAACTCCCTCATTAGACCACAGAAGTGTTAGAACAGCGGTTTTCAACATTTCTGCTGAATCTCCTCCATCATCGTTTTTTATGTATTTGGAGTGTGAACCATGTAGCCCCTCCCCTTTATGCAGACGAAGAGCCACAACACACAGAGCTGAGATCAGTCTGAGAGCCGGGACCAGTCAGAGAGGACTGATATCAGTCAGAGTCACCATCATCACCATCATCACCATCATCAGTCTGACACCAACTCAGAGGAAGACAGAGGATGGGAGCAGTGATCTCGCCTCTAGGACTTTCTCCTTGTGTTTGTGAGTAAGACTAAACTAAATGGGTTCTCCTCCCTTCTCACCCTGTCTGTACTATAGAAGTACTATGGTACTATGCTCCATGGAAGCTTTCAGTTGTATAGAGTCCAGTCCAGGTCAGGCTTTAGAGATGCTAACTGATGAGTGATATAGTGAATGTCCGAGTACTAACTATGGTTGAACCGGTGGGGTTTGTGGCGGCATGGAGAGCCCAGTTCCCTGAGTCTGATCCCCCTTGCATGGAGCTGAACTCACTGGGGAACATTGAACAAGAGCTGAAGAAATGCAAGTTATCCATCAGGCACTTGGAGAAGGAAGTAAACAAGGAGCGCTTTCGGATGATCTACCTGCAGACTCTGCTTGCTAAAGAGAGAAAGTCTTATGATGGGCAGCGGTGGGGATTTAAAAGCACGGCCCACATGAATGATGGAGACCTGCTCGGTGGCCCAGACAGCCAGACCACAGATGAGGAGCAGCAGCAGAGAGGGCCTGGCCAGACGGCCAGTTGTCAACCACATCCAGAAGCAGAAGTGGCATCCCCGGCCAAACAGAAGGGAGGAGATTCACCAGGCATCCCTGATTTCCCACTGGGCACAGGCTCGGTGGCAGCTTTGAGATCCAACTTTGAGTGCATCAGGAGGGTCAACTCTCACACGGCCAGAGATGGCAGAGGGTTGTCAGTGATGGGCGGCCAGGAGAAACCTTTCTACGTGAACATGGAGTATCATCAGGAGCGAGGGCTGGTCAAAGTCAATGACAGGGAGGTCTCCGACAAGATCAGCACCCTGGGCAGTCAGGCCATGCAGATGGAGCGCAAGAGGTCTCTGCACTCCCTCCCAGGGAATCTATCAGCCGTCACGGGGGACATCAACAAGGCTGTTCAGAGAGGCAGATCCACCGAGGGGAACCGCAGCTTCAACGGGTCGTATGATGACGCCGAGGTCAGCCCACACTTCATGAAAGACAGCGTGATCTGTTCCACTGGGGGGAAGGCTGAGCGGCATTCGGCAGAGTGCCAGCCGTATACCACTGTGTATGTTGGGGGGATGATGGCTGACGGGGACACCCGAGTCATCCACATCAGGGACCACAGCATAGAGGAGGATGCTCACCTCACCTGGCCGAGGCGCTCCTACTCTCCCGGCAGCTTCGATGACGTAGGAGGCGGCTACACACCAGACTGCAGCTCCAACGAGAACTTAACATCCAGCGAGGAGGACTTCTCCCCAGGCCAGTCCAGCCACGTGTCTCCCAGCCCCACCACCTACCAGATGTACAGGGACAAAAGCCGCTCACCCTCTCAGCACTCCCAGCAGTCCTTTGACAGCAGCAGCCCGCCCACACCTCTGTCTCAGAAATGCCTGAAGCAGCAGGTGATGGTGTCCGAAGCCTCCATCATCGGGGTCCGTAAAACGGGCCCGATCTGGCCCGGTGATGGGGACTCCACCACGTCCAGCAGGACCTCTCATGACAACAGTGTTCAAGGAGATCTAGGTAGGTCTGCAAGACACACTGCACAACACAGCTGAGTCCTCGAGCCCAGAAAACTCTCCTAATGGGTAGAGATGATAAAATTCTAAAAAGCACATAGGCCCTCTAATTACTGTCTGAAAGACTTGCCTTGATCTGGAATAAATCACTGATGTGTAAAATGCACCTAATATGTTGACCTCATACACTCAATCCATCCTAAAATGTTCCCTGGAGCCAGGATTATTATGCACTTCATTTTTGAAAGCACATTTCTTGTTGGGTTTTTGCCATTTTCTTGGTTTTCAGCAGGTTTATCTACATGAGGCCAGGTTTAATAAAGTTCATCTTCTCATCCTATTAATGCAAATTTCATTTGATCTCCTCAGAATATTGATCCATATTGAGTGTGTCAGGGATGGACTGCTTCTTAACTTTATCCCGGTGGTTTTGCAGTTCATTCAGGAGTGGTTTTGTTAACCCTTTGTAAGCAGGCCTGCCCTCTCTTCTTGGCCCACTGAGTGCTGCAGCACCCTCACAGAGATGACAGCGGCTGCCTCCGGGCTTCCTGTCCACCCTCAGTGTTTTTGTGTCAGCACACATCAGTGTTGTTGTCCTTGGTGCCGAGTAATTAACTTAAAGGGGTTCGTCTAGCGTGATAAATTTAGGGAGGCTCTTTGTTACGGAAGGCGGCTGTAGGGGAAAAGCCCTGACAACTCACTCAAAAAAGAGGATGGAGAGGCTTAAAGTGTGTCATGAGGCTTCCAATCAAAACGCCTGCCATCAGTGTTTCCTGTTGTTATGTGTGAACACAATAGGAGAATCACTCATTGAGCACAAGTATTGACAAGTTAACAATATAACAATGCTAAGTGGGATAAGGAGAGTGGTCAAGGCTACTTGGTAATGCCAGGGACAGAAGGAGAGGCGGGAGTGAGTGTTCCTCTGGAGAACGTTCGTCAAAGTGAACGACACACGAGGACACCAGGATATTGTTGCTGGTTGATGCCAAACAGGGATTGGGAAACAGAGTGCGTATTAGGATTGGAGCTGGAAAATTGTTTGCCTCTACCCCACAAAAAAGTGTTATCCACTGTGGGTCAGATTAAACAGATGAGCAGAATAGTGCGTTGTTATATAATGTGATCCAGTCTAAAGCTCTTTGACACAAAGCATGTGACGAACAAGCAGATAGTCTGTGATATAATCAGCATGAAATGTAAGCTAGCACGCTGCTCGGATGATTGAAATGTCCAAATCCATTCCCCTGTGCCATTTGTGGTGCAATACTGCTAACATACTGTCAGGGTGGTTTAGCTCCTTCTTCTGTAAGAAAAATAACTAAAAGCAGATGCACAGAAAGTTTCTATTTCTTCAAAGAATGAATACTTTTATGACAGAGTCATTTGCTTGAAAAACTCTAGAAAGAAAACCTGCTTTCTATTGAATGATATTAAAACGGACCTCCAGTGAGTTAGTGCTGCACTTCTATAAAGCTGTAGGACTTGTGATGGACAGATTTTAAAAAAGAATGGTCCAAAGTGATGCAGCGGTGGCCGAGATATCCTGATTTTTAGTCCAAAAATGCTGCATCCATAATATCCATAAAATCACATAATGCAATCAATATCATATTTCTCTTCTACCCTGTCTGGTTGGTGAACGTCCACGTCATTCAAGCTCCACGCCCCAGACTGTAATGCAGGCTCTCTCAGAAATACGTAGTCTCCAATAGGAGACGTACTGAGAGCAATAACAGATATCGGGCCGAATCTGGATATCGTGACTATGGGGCCGATCTATTCAATTCAATTCTATATTTATATCCTATATACTTTATATAATGGAATGTAATTCCTGTTTAAGTTTTGACCAATAGGTTGCTGCATTAAAAGGTTTACACTTGAATTGTAATTCCTGTTCATTTTTAAGATATTTTACCAAGTTGCTGGTGTACCATTTATTATTTGAATAATATCTATGCGTTTATTTGTTACATTTAGTTTTACAAAGTTAAGAGAGCAATGTTTAAGTCAGGTCTGATTCCTTACACATAACAGAATGATCCCAGTCACTTGCACACAGTGAGGCATAGAGATGATTAACTGAACACTGGTATCGGATCAGTACTCGGTATCGGCCGATACCCAAAGCCCAGGTATCAGTATCGGGACTGAAAAAGTCAGTGCATCTCAGTAACATCATCATGGGTGATCCTCCAGAGCCACTAAGACATTAGACAGCTTGACAAAAAACGTTCCATCAAGGTCCACTTACTAGCTTTTTCCAAAGCTCTCAACTCTCTTGTCATCGAGATGAAGTCTGTGAGATTTGGTTAAAGCTCTGGAAAAAACTAATCATCAAGAATGATGGATGAAGTTTTGCACTGGTTACTCAGCTGTTTGTACAGTAGTGAGCAGTAAACTGGCCGAGCCTGTATTCCTGTTTAAAAGCTGCGTGCTGCAGAGCTGCAGCTTTAGACCACAGCAGACTTGTTGCTGACATTATGCCACAGCTGCCTCATGTGGACTTTGCTTTGTGGATTACCAGAATATTTTCTGATGTTGTAATCAAATTACTGTGCACGTTGCTGGATTAGGCCTCGGACAGGGAGCTGCTTTGAGGAAGTTTGCAGTAAATTGCCCTTTGTTGTGGTTAATGACTTCAAGCGAGCAGTTGGAACGTTTTTTGTTGTTGTATTTTATCATAAAGCATTAACAAAAATCTATTAAATGAGCCTGGTAAAGCCAATTTAATGTCAGTGTTGTAAAGACGCTTTGTGCTCCAGTTAGCTGAGTATTGTGTAACTATTAGACAAAGCTTCATAAACTGAACAATAAGTCAGTGGTTGGACCTAAAAGAGGCCTTCTGGACTGTAGATGAACATGTGAACGCTGACATGCTCCCTGCTGCTGCTGTGTCAGTGTTTTAGTGTCCTGCATGGTGGCAGTCCGTCTCTGCCGGACGTACCATTAGAAACATACAAACAAACACATCCTCGTCCCATCGCTACTGAGCTGCATCGCTGCAGGAAATCTGAGTGAAATGGCCAGTCTAAAAGTGACACATCTCAGGGGATCCTTTCTATGAATAGAAGAATAAGTGTTGTCTTCTGCTTTCTGGATATCTAGGCCAATTGTCAAGCCTAGCTGTGAATAGAGCTGCTGATTAGCTGTGGGCCTTAAAGGAGGCCAACTCTCAGATGGGTCTATTTTGCCATAATTAATTAGCATGATGACACTGACGAGCCTGTGGCCACAGCTCTCTGGAAGAGTCTCAGCCTGTCGACCGTCTCATGGTTAATGTATTACAGTGAGAGGGCATAGAGGAAGAGGTCGGCCAAAAGGGAAATAATAAATCTCACCATTCATAATCTGGATCCTAATCATAATCCCTCTGCAAAAATCTGGATCTTGTGTTTTCGGATGCATTAGTCTGAGTTCAGGATATGGCACAGTTTGTGTCTGGGATGGCTGTGACATTAATAGAAAGGCTCTGTCTGAATGTCTGGGCCTCAGTCCACAGATTGACACTACTTGCTACCTCAGCAGGAGTCACACCGGTGCTGGTCTACGCTCCCGGTTAATCGCAGACTCATGAATATTTGAGGTTCCTGAAGGGAGCCCACAGGCCTATACCTATACCTGGATATCAACTTCATTCAGCCTCTCCCTTTCCTACAGTCATTATAGGCCTACAACAGGAAATGTCTATGTGTGTGTAAGTGAGACACCTGTTCTTCTGTGCAGTGTAAAGTGGTCAAAAGCTGGCAGGCCATCAGTACACCAGGCCAGGCATCGCCAGCTGCTCTCACAGTAACAGCATGAATAGTCTTTTTGTTCTTCGTTGTCAGAAAACCGAACAAAGGCAGCTGTTTAGAAACTACTATTCACACTCCGTTGTCCTGTTAGCTCCTCTAGAACATACATCATTACCATAGATCTAGTTTAATAGAAGAGAAATGAGAAATACTGTACAGGTTTACCTTAGATATAGCTCAATAGAAGAGAAATCTTTGGCATGTCTGCGGGCCTCCCCCGGCTCAGTGCTCGGCCTCAGGTCCCCTCCCTGGTCCTGTCCCTGGTCCCCTCCCTGGTCCCCTCCATGGTCCCGTCCCTGGTCCCGTCCTTGGTCCCGTCCCTGGTCCCCTCCCTGGTCCCCTCCCTGATCCCCTTTCTGACCTGGGCAGCTTGTTGCTGCTGGGGGGTGGGGGGGGACTCTTACCTGGGCAGCTTGTTGCTGCTGGGGGGTGGGGGGAGACTCTTACCTGGGCAGCTTGTTGCTGCTGGGGGGTGGGGGAGGGGGACTCTGACCTGGGCAGCTTGTTGCTGCTGGGGGGTGGGGGAGGACTCTGACCTGGTCAGCTTGTTGCTGCTGGGGGGTCGGAGGGGGACTCTGACCTGGGCAGCTTGTTGCTGCTGGGGGGTCGGGGGAGGACTCTGAATTAGCAGTGGACCAGATATCCTGACTTTTAGTGCATAGTATGGGTCAAGCTCCAAAAACCTTACATTTCCCATAATGCAGCTGGGTTGTCACTCTTTTTTAGACCCTCTCTGCCTGGTAAACTCATGGATGTATAAAGAGAAGGGGATCCAGCGTTGGAGGTGGGACCCCATTCATTCCTATCTGAGTGTGTCAGTGGTGTATGAAGCTTAAATGACTCCACTTCCGCCTGGAAAAGTACCCGGATCATCCGGTGATCTTCCTCATCCATTGGGCCCATAGAGCAGGCGCAGTAGCATCCGCTCTGTCACATGACTCGGTCACATGACTCGGTAACGGGGTCCAAACCTCACGCCGTCGTTGCGGCTTGGTGCTCCAGCCTCGGTCTGGGTCTCACTCACATGAACGGAGAAAGGGAAATAACTCTGGATTCAGCTGTTAGTGCATTTCATAACTCTTAGGACCTGATGATTTAAATAAGGGCTATTAGAGTGTTCTATGGGAAAAGTCTTTTTGGGCCCGATGGCATCACGTGACGGACACGGAAGTTGTAGTACCGCTGTTTGGCCACTATGAAAGTTGGCATCAACGACCGGCGCTCTTCCTGGGGGGTTGGGTAAACTCCCATGTTTTTCAAACTCCATGCCCTAAATTTGCAACGCAAGCTTTCTGTTATAAAACTGTGGTCTTCAAGCCCAGATAACCCGATGACATCACTATGACATCATCAGAGCCACAGCAGACACCATACAGCCCGACAATGCTATTCTTAAGTCAAACACCATTTGTAACACACAGTTTCTGTTATAAAGTCTTAGGCCCTGTTCACACCTGGTATTAACATGCGTCCTCAGTGATCCAATCACAAGTGGACAGCTCTAAGTACAGGTGTGAACACACTCAAGACGCATTGAGGACGCATTGAAGACGGATCTCTCAGACCACATTCAGAGGTGGTCTGGGCCACATATGACTACATTCTTTTAGCAGTGTGTACGCGAATGCGTCCTGAGCCTCATTAAGGACCGCCTACTCATCTGATGTCCAGCTGTGATCCCTCAGGTGAATAAACAGGCAGACACGGTCGATTGTCAGCCAGGAAATGCCCTCTGTGCTCTACTGGACTAGGCACGTGAAGTGCATTATCATCATAGTCGGAGATGTGTCGCTGTTTTTGTTCCGCTGCTTTGCGCGGAGCTGACACCCGACCGCCCACCCACCTGTTCTCTGTCTTCCCCGCTCTCTGGAGCGCTGTACCCCTCCAGGCTGTTGTCTGGCAAAAGCAGCGGTGCCGGCTGGTGGCGCGGAGGTCCCCGGGGACCGCAGGTACAATAACCTTTTAGTTTTATGTTCATACAATGTACCAGAATTAACGAATATGTAGGATATTACTACTGACATTCCTGTAATATTAGGTCACATCGGCTGCTATTAGCCGTGTGTTTACTACGTGTTTATTTGCATATAGAGCGGGGAAGTGAGATCAGATCACAAGTGACCACTGAAGACGCATGTGGAGACGCATTTTAATTCAATTCAATTCAATTCAATTTATCTTTGTATAGCGTCAAATCACAACAGCAGTTATCTCAAGACGCTTTATATATAGAGCAGGTCTTAGACCGTACACCATAGTTTAGAGACCCAACATAATAATAATAATATATTAGATTTATATAGCGCTTTTTAGTGATCTCAAAGACGCTTGAAGATGATCCACCAAGCGCGCTGTCGCCAGGAAAAACTCCCCGATTACTGGGAAGAAACCTGGAGCAGAACCGGGCGCAGGGCGGGCGGTCATCTGCCGAGACCGAATGGGGGGATATTTAGATAGATAGAGAGAGAGATAGATAGAGAGAGAGAGAGAGTGAGATAGAAGCAGCCACAATAATAGCCTAGCAGCTGTAATAGCTAATACAAGTAGGACTGATAACACAAAACCAGTAGTAGTGGATGTAAAAGAGTGATAGTACAACTATCGTAATTGATATCATTGGGTCGTCCCCAGACGGGCTTTCAAGTGGAGCGTCCAGCTGTCTCAGCCCACCATACATCTGGCTAGCTCGCCAGCACTGTCCAGCATCTCTCCTCAGTACGTCCATGTGTGCTGGTGTGGGACGTCCCTGTGATCGATGCCCGTGCGTAGTCACAGGAACATCAAGCTGCTTGGAGATGGTCTTATAGCCTTTACCTTTAACATGAAGGTCTATAATGTTCTTTCTGATCTCCTGAGACAACTCTCTCCTTAGCTTTCTGTGGTCCATGTTCAGTGTGGTACACCATGATGCAAAACAGCACAGTGACTACTTTTCACCCTTTCAATAGGCAGACTGACTGATTACAAGTTTGAAGACACCTGTGATGCTAATTACAGGACACACCTTAGTTTAATATGTCCCTATGGTCACATTATTTTACATCTTTTCTAGGGGTACCATCATTTTTGTCCTGGCCAGTTTCATTAGTTTGTTTTTTAAAATGATTCTGTTGAACCATAATTCAAAAACAATATCTGATTTTCATTAGTTCATTTTCAGTAAATTTTTATTTATTATTACTTTTGTCAGTTTCAAGTTATTTCAGTGACCATTGTGGGTTTTTCTCTCTTTAACGGAACGTTACCAACAACTTTGCCTACGTCTGTATAAGCGTTATCAAAGAGGAAAGTCTTTAGCCTACTCTTAAATGTAGAGAGGGTGTCTGCCTCCCGGACTGAAACTGGGAGCTGGTTCCAGAGAAGAGGAGCTTGATAGCCAAAGGCTCTCGCTCCCATTCTACTTTTGGAGACTCTAGGAACCTCAAGTAACCCTGCATTCTGTGAGCGCAGTGCTTTAGTGGGGTAGTAGGGTACTATGAGCTCTTTAAGATATGATGGGGCCTGACCGTTTAGCGCTCTGTAGGTGAGGAGGACGATTTTAAAATCTATTCTGAATTTTACAGGCAGCCAGTGTAGAGAAGCTAATACAGGCGTAATATGATCTCTTTTTCTAGTTCTTGTCAGTACACGTGCTGCAGCATTCTGGATCAACTGGAGAGTCTTTAGAGACTTATTGGAGCAGCCTAATAATAAGGAGTTGCAGTAATCGAGTCTAGAGGTAACAAATCCATGGACTAATTTTTCTGCATCATTTTGACACAGGATGTGTCTGATCTTTGCAATGTTACGTAGATGAAAGAAGGCAGTCCTTGGGGTTTGTTTTATGTGAGAGTTAAAGGACATATCCTGATCGAAGATAACTCCCAGAGTCCACCTTACGGTGGTGCTGGAGGCCAGGGCAATGCCATCTAGAGTAACTATATCATTAGATAATTTGTTTCGGAGGCGTTCAGGGCCAAGTACAATAACTTCAGTTTTGTCTGAGTTTAACATCAGGAAATTGAAGGTCATCCAGGTTTTTATGTCCTTAAGGCATGCTTGAAGTTTAGTTAACTGGTTTGTTTCATCTGGCTTGATCGATAGATGTAATTGGGTATCATCTGCATAACAATGAAAGTTTATGGAGTGTTTTCTGATAACATGGCCTAAGGGAAGCATATACAGACGTAGGCACAATTGTTGGTACCCTTCCGTTAAAGAAAGAAAAACCCACAATAGTCACTGAAATAACTTGAAACTGACAAAAGTAATAATAAATAAAAATTTACTGAAAATTAACTAATGAAAATCAGACATTGTTTTTGAATTGTGGTTCAGCAGAATCATTTTAAAAAACAAACTAATGAAACTGGCCTGGACAAAAATGATGGTACCCCTAGAAAAGATGTAAAATAGTTTGACCATAGGGACATATTAAACTAAGGTGTGTCCTGTAAATAGCGTCACAGGTGTCTTCAAACTTGTAATCAGTCAGTCTGCCTATTTAAAGGGTGAAAAGTAGTCACTGTGCTGTTTGGTATCATGGTGTGTACCACACTGAACATGGACCACAGAAAGCTAAGGAGAGAGTTGTCTCAGGAGATCAGAAAGAACATTATAGACCTTCATGTTAAAGGTAAAGGCTATAAAACCATCTCCAAGCAGCCTGATGTTCCTGTGACTACAGCTGCACATATTATTCAGAAGTTTAAGGTCCATGGGACTGTAGCCAACCTCCCTGGACGTGGCCGCAAGAGGAAAATTGATGACATATTGAAGAGACGGATAATACGAATGGTAACCAAAGAGCCCAGAACAACTTCCAAAGAGATTAGAGGTGAACTCCAAGGTCAAGGTACATCAGTGTCAGATCGCACCATCCGTCACTGTTTGAGCCAAAGTGGACTTAATGGAAGACAACCGAGGATGACACCAAATCATAAAAAAGCGAGACTGGAATTTTCCAAAATGCATATTGACAAGCCACAAAGCTTCTGGGAGAATGTCCTTTGGACAGATGAGACAAAACTGGAGCTTTTTGGCAAGTCACATCAGCTCTATGTTCACAGACGCAAAAATGAAGCATCCAAAGAAAAGAACACTGTACCTAATGTAAAACATGGAGGAGGCTCGGTTATGTTATGGGGCTGCTTTGTTGCATCTGGCACAGGGTGTCTTGAATCTGTGCAGGGTGCAATGAAATCTCAAGACTATCAAGGCATTCTGGAGCGAAATGTGCTGCCCAGTGTCAGAAAGCTTGGTCTCAGTCGCAGCTCATGGGTCCTCAAACAGGATAATGACCCAAAACACAGCTAAAAACACCCAAGAATGGCTAAGAACTAAACATTGGACTATTCTGAAGTGGCCTTCTATGAGCCCTGATCTAAATCCTATTGAACATCTGTGGAAGGAGCTGAAACATGCAATCTGGAGAAGGCACCCTTCAAACCTGAGACAGCTGGAGCAGTTTGCTCACGAGGAGTGGGCCAACATACCTGTCGACAGGTGCAGAAGTCTCATTGAGAGTTACAGAAATCACTTGATTGCAGTGATTGCCTCAAAAGGTTGTGCAACAAAATATTAAGTTAAGGGTACCATCATTTTTGTCTAGGCCAGTTTCATTAGTTTGTTTTTTTAAATGATTCTGCTGAACCATAATTCAAAAACAATATCTGATTTTCATTAGTTAATTTTCAGTGAATTTTTATTTATTATTACTTTTGTCAGTTTCAAGTTATTTCAGTGACCATTGTTGGTTTTTCTTTAACGGAAGGGTACCAACAATTTTGCCTACGTCTGTATAAGGTAAATAGAATTGGTCCAAGTACAGAACCCTGTTGAACTCCGTGACTAACTTTGGCGTGCATGGAGGACTCATCGTTAACATGTACAAACTGAGATCAATCTGATAACTAGGACTTAAACCAACTTAGTGCAGTTCCTTTAATGCCAATTAAATGTTCCAGTCTCTGTAATAGGATGTGATGGTCAATGGTATCGAAAGCAGCACTAAGATCTAACAAGACAAGTACAGAGACAAGTCCTTTGTCCGATGCCATTAGAAGGTCAGGTGTGAACAAACGTACTTAAAGCTGTCCACTTGTGATCGGATCACTGAGGACGCATGTTAATACCAGATCTGAACAGGGCCATAGTGTCCAAGCCCAGATATACCTGATGACATCACTATGACATCACTATGACATCCCTGATGACATCACTATGACATCCCTGATGACATCACTATGACATCAGGGCGGGATGCTGATTAGGTTTTGTAATTTAGCGAAACAAAGCAAATGCTTTCTAAATCTGTGATGACTGATTGGTTGGATACTGAGCCCACAGCGTTAGCTTGAACCGACCTGCTAAATGCATACCTGTGCTGTAAAACCTGCGTTGCTAGGCAGATTATGACTGAGCCAATCACATTACAGCACATCAGGTGAGGTCTGTTCACTAATATTTAATTCTATTCAGACATGCAAATGAATATTTGATCATACCTGGAGGTCACTGTGATTTTTCATGTGTGTTCATCATCTGCCAATAATAAGCAGTTATGTTCGCTGTAACAACACAAACATAAGGCTGTACGAGCCTAAGGACTGGCCAGGCTCCAGTATGAATTCTACAGTGGGATCAGAATAATTCCCCAGTAAGATAACCCAATAGGACTAACTAGCTATACTGTACCATATTAGACATGCTGTTATTCCCTTCTGCCTCAGTAAAGCTAATCTATACGTATAGCCAACATGTGCTTCATTGTACAGATGTTTATTTTCACAGCCTGGACAGACAGTCATTATTGGGCTTTGATTCTCTCTGTTATGCAGCACATTACAAGCAGGAGTCTGACCACTCTGAGCTATTTCAACACACACTGATTAGTAGGTGTGCTTGGCTGGGCGGCCCAATTCTGACCTCCCCTGCTCAATGACTGGCACTAATTGTAGGCCGCCCTACAGCAGATCAGAGACGAGTGCTGGTGGGCCTCGCTGCCTCCACCAGCCTGCGGTCTGAAGGGCCTTCAGATGGCCCAGGACGTGATGATCATCTGTCGGCTAACAGTTTTATAGTTTTCTGCTTTAGCCATACAGAAACAGAATAAGGTTAAAGGGAGGCTCTGTCTATTTAACATGTCAAAGTCAATTTGCTCCAAACAGTTGTTTAATGTCTCGTGTGGCTCTTGAGGAGCTTTGTCAAGTCTGAGAAAATGACTCAAGTGATGAGTGGATTTTGGTGGACACTACAAATGTTTGGCCATGCTGTCTGTCGGTCGGACTGTGCACCACTTTGCTCCAGACTGAAATATCTCCACAACTATTGCATGAATTTCCATGATGTTTAGCACATTCATGGTCTCCTGAGGATGGATCCTACTGACTCTGGTGTTCCTCCTCATCCTTTTCTTCTGGTCCCACCTTGAGGTTGTCATTTGTGGTTTTGAGTGAAATGTCTATGTCAACAACTATTGGATCGATTGCCATGATATTTAGCACGGATATTCATGTTCCCCTCAGGAATAATTGTAATAACGTTAGTGATCCTCTGACTGTGATTTAGCGCCGCCATCAGGTCACAATTTCAATTTGTCCAATACTTTGGTTTTTCGATAAATACCTGCGGAACTGATGACATTCCCATCAGCGTCAGCTGGACTTTGGGTTTAATGAGAATAAGTGTTAGCTTGCTAACACGCTAAACTAAGATGGTAAACGTTGGCTGTATTCGAAACCGCATACTATACTAGTAGTACGTACTGATTTGGCCAAAATGTAGTATGTAGTATGCAGTATGCGAACAAAAGCAAAATCTCCAGTATGCCAAAAATACCCGGATGACGTACTGATTTGGAAAAATTCTCCAGTATGCATCGGACCAGTCTATCTCGCCTACTGTATCCCACAATGCAAAGCGCTGGAACAGTACAGGCTACGGGTACACAAACAGCAGCCAAAAGCTGCTCGTTTTTTACGTTTTTTGTAGCTATTTCAACACTAAATTCACTTCTGAAAGTTTTTGAGGCGAGAAATTAACTGTGTAGATTATTAATATCGGCAGTTTTACGAAGTTAGATGGCGAATCGAACATTTGTTCCACCGTTGTCGGAGTTTAGAAGCTCCACAAAATACCTCGACAGCCAGCTAGTGCCTGCCCGGGTCGCTGCCAGCAAGCCGGGTAGTCACGCTCAGAGACGCTATGAGCTGCTGGAGCTCACTCCGGTCTCATAGACAAGAGGCTTTTATTTCCTTGTTGACGGATAGTTTGTTTAAATATCACAACACAGATGTCCATTATAAATTAACAGGAGCCTGTGTTTATTTGCCTTTTTCAGAGTTAAAAAGCTCCACAATTGTCCACGGGTGTAGCTCGCTGGAGAGCCGGCCAGTGACGCTCGCAGAGCGGCTGCAGAGCAGCAGAGTGGCGAGGGAAGATGAGAGGGAAAGAGCAGCTTCTGACGGGGCAGAGAGATTCCTGCTGAGACAACATGACACTTTTTTAGCATTTCTCTAATATCTGGAGGGAGCTCAGTCCACTTTTTTTTTTGCTGTAACTGAAAAAGCAGTTTGAGTAACTAGTAAATGTTGTGGATGAATATTTTATATTTCCTGTCTCTCCTCGTTGATGATCCTGTTTGTCGGACTTCATTATGAGCTGTTAGAATAAATAGTTTAAACCTGCAGTATCTTATAAAGTAAACAAGCAGAACATAAACAACAAAATCAAAGTTATATTTTTTGATAATATTGTAATAGTGGTACAAGTTTGTCTTTTTGTCCTGTGCTTTAAGAGCTGGTTTAAAGGCTAATTAAGCCTCGTCTAGCATACTGCTATATACATCACTTTAACTGTCACATACTGCATACTACTCAGGAACGCAGTATGCAGTATGTACTGTATACTGCATACTGCGCTCCTGAGTAGTATGCGGTATGCGGTTTCGAATACAGCCATGGTAAACAATACCTCCTAAACATCAGCATGTTAGCATGCTCACATTAGCATTTAGCTTGAAAGCACTGCTGTGCAGGCTCACAGAGCTGCTAACATAGTGTAGCGGTAGCATTATGGGAAACGCAGGGTCCAGGAGCTCGACACGAGATGTCTTAGCCTCTGCTACATCAATTTAGATTTTATTTATTCTTTTTGTTAATCTGGGCTGCAGGGTGGTGTAGTGGTTAGCACCGTCACCTCACAGCAAGACGGTCGCCGATTCAAACCCAGCTTGGGGTCCTTCTATGTGGAGTTAGTATGTTCTCCCCGTGTTAGCGTGGGTTTTCTCCGGGTTCTCAGGTTTCCTCCCACAGTCCAAAGACATGCAAGTTAGGTTCGTTGTTGACTCTAAATGTCCCGTAGGTGTGAATGTGAGTGTGAATGGTTGTCTGTCTCTATGTGTCAGCCCTGTGATAGTCTGGTGACCTGTCCAGGGTGTCACCAAAGATTCACTGTGAAGTGCATTAAAGATCAATCATGAAGTGAGGAAAACTACCAGTCCCCCTGTCTGAAGAGCACCACCCTTTAACCAGTTCCTCTGTCTGAAGAGCACCACCCTTTAACCAGTCCCCCTGTCTGAAGAGCACCACCCTTTAACCAGTTCCCCTGTCTGAAGAGCACCACCCTTTAACCAGTCCCCCTGTCTGAAGAGCACCACCCTTTAACCAGTCTCCCTGTCTGGAGAGCACCACCCTTTAACCAGACCCCTGTCTGAAGAGCACCACCCTTTAACCAGTCTCCCTGTCTGTAGAGCACCACCCTTTAACCAGTTCCCCTGTCTGGAGAGCACCATCCTTTAACCAGTCTCCCTGTCTGGAGCGCACCACCCTTTAACCAGTCCCGCTGTCTGGAGCGCACCACCCTTTAACCAGTCCCCCTGTCTGAGGAGCACCATCCTTTAACCAGTCTCCCTGTCTGAAGAGCACCACCCTTTAACCAGTCCCCCTGTCTGAGGAGCACCATCCTTTAACCAGTCTCCCTGTCTGAAGAGCACCACCCTTTAACCAGTCTCCCTGTCTGGAGCGCACCACCCTTTAACCAGTCCCCCTGTCTGAGGAGCACCATCCTTTAACCAGTCTCCCTGTCTGAAGAGCACCACCCTTTAACCAGTCTCCCTGTCTGGAGCGCACCACCCTTTAACCAGTCCCCCTGTCTGGAGCGCACCACCCTTTAACCAGTTCCCCTGTCTGAAGAGCACCACCCTTTAACCAGTTCCCCTGTCTGAAGAGCACCACCCTTTAACCAGTTCCCCTCTCTGAAGAGCACCACCCTTTAACAAGTCCCCCTGTCTGAAGAGCACCACCCTTTAACCAGTCTCCCTGTCTGTAGAGCACCACCCTTTAACCAGTTCCCCTGTCTGAAGAGCACCACCCTTTAACCAGTTCCCCTCTCTGAAGAGCACCACCCTTTAACCAGTCCCTCTGTCTGAAGAGCACCACCCTTTGACCAGTCCCCCTGTCTGAAGAGCACCACCCTTTAACCAGTTCCTCTGTCTGAAGAGCACCACCCTTTAACCAGTCCCCCTGTCTGAAGAGCACCACCCTTTAACCAGTCCTCCTGTCTGAAGAGCACCACCCTTTAACCAGTTCCTCTGTCTGAAGAGCACCACCCTTTAACCAGTCCCCCTGTCTGAAGAGCACCACCCTTTAACCAGTTCCCCTGTCTGAAGAGCACCACCCTTTAACCAGTCCCCCTGTCTGGAGCGCACTACCCTTTAACCAGTCCCCCTGTCTGAAGAGCACCACCCTTTAACCAGTCCCCCTGTCTGAAGAGCACCACCCTTTAACCAGTTCCTCTGTCTGAAGAGCACCACCCTTTAACCAGTCCCCCTGTCTGAAGAGCACCACCCTTTAACCAGTTCCCCTGTCTGAAGAGCACCACCCTTTAACCAGTCCCCCTGTCTGAAGAGCACCACCCTTTAACCAGTCCCCCTGTCTGGAGAGCACTACCCTTTAACCAGTTCCCCTCTCTGAAGAGCACCACCCTTTAACCAGTACCTCTGTCTGAAGAGCACCACCCTTTAACCAGTTCCCCTATCTGAAGAGCACCACCCTTTGACCAGTCCCCCTGTCTGAATAGCACCACCCTTTAACCAGTCCCCCTGTCTGAAGAGCACCACCCTTTAACCAGTTCCTCTGTCTGAAGAGCACCACCCTTTAACCAGTTCCTCTGTCTGAAGAGCACCACCCTTTAACCATGTTCCTCTTTCTGAAGAGCACCACCCTTTAACCAGTCTCCCTGTCTGAAGAGCACCAACCTTTAACCAGTTCTCCTGTCTGAAGAGCACCACCCTTTAACCAGTTCCTCTGTCTGAAGAGCACCACCCTTTAACCAGTCTCCCTGTCTGAAGAGCACCACCCTTTAACCAGTTCCCCTGTCAGAAGAGCACCACCCTTTAACCAGTTACTCTGTCTGGAGAGCACCACCCTTTAACCAGTCCCCCTGTCTGAGGAGCACCACCCTTTAGCCAGTCTCCCTTCTGGAGAGCACCACCCTTTAACCAGTCTCCCTTCTGGAGAGCACCACCCTTTAACCAGTCTCCCTGTCTGAAGAGCACCACCCTTTAACCAGTATCCCTGTCTGAAGAGATCCACCCTTTAACCAGTCTCCCTGTCTGAAGAGCACCACCCTTTAACCAGCTCCCCTGTCTGGAGAGCACCATCCTTTAACCAGTCTCCCTGTCTGGAGCGCACCACCCTTTAACCAGTCTCCCTGTCTGGAGCGCACCACCCTTTAACCATTCCCCCTGTCTGAGGAGCACCATCCTTTAACCAGTCTCCCTGTCTGAAGAGCACCACCCTTTAACCAATCTCCCTGTCTGGAGCGCACCACCCTTTAACCAGTCCCCCTGTCTGAGGAGCACCATCCTTTAACCAGTCCCCCTGTCTGAGGAGCACCATCCTTTAACCAGTCTCCCTGTCTGAAGAGCACCACCCTTTAACCAGTCTCCCTGTCTGGAGCGCACCACCCTTTAACCAGTCCCCCTGTCTGAGGAGCACCATCCTTTAACCAGTCTCCCTGTCTGAAGAGCACCACCCTTTAACCAGTCTCCCTGTCTGGAGCGCACCACCCTTTAACCAGTCCCCCTGTCTGAAGAGCACCACCCTTTAACCAGTTCCCCTGTCTGAAGAGCACCACCCTTTAACCAGTCTCCCTGTCTGTAGAGCACCACCCTTTAACCAGTTCCCCTGTCTGGAGAGCACCATCCTTTAACCAGTCTCCCTGTCTGGAGCGCACCACCCTTTAACCAGTCCCCCTGTCTGGAGCGCACCACCCTTTAACCAGTCCCCCTGTCTGGAGCGCACCACCCTTTAACCAGTTCCCCTGTCTGAAGAGCACCACCCTTTAACCAGTCCCCCTGTCTGAAGAGCACCACCCTTTAACCAGTTCCCCTGTCTGAAGAGCACCACCCTTTAACCAGTTCCCCTGTCTGAAGAGCACCACCCTTTAACCAGTCTCCCTGTCTGTAGAGCACCACCCTTTAACCAGTTCCCCTGTCTGGAGAGCACCATCCTTTAACCAGTCTCCCTGTCTGGAGCGCACCACCCTTTAACCAGTCCCCCTGTCTGGAGCGCACCACCCTTTAACCAGTCCCCCTGTCTGGAGCGCACCACCCTTTAACCAGTTCCCCTGTCTGAAGAGCACCACCCTTTAACCAGTTCCCCTGTCTGAAGAGCACCACCCTTTAACCAGTTCCTCTGTCTGAAGAGCACCACCCTTTAACCAGTTCCTCTGTCTGAAGAGCACCACCCTTTAACCATGTTCCTCTTTCTGAAGAGCACCACCCTTTAACCAGTCTCCCTGTCTGAAGAGCACCAACCTTTAACCAGTTCTCCTGTCTGAAGAGCACCACCCTTTAACCAGTTCCTCTGTCTGAAGAGCACCACCCTTTAACCAGTCTCCCTGTCTGAAGAGCACCACCCTTTAACCAGTTCCCCTGTCAGAAGAGCACCACCCTTTAACCAGTTACTCTGTCTGGAGAGCACCACCCTTTAACCAGTCCCCCTGTCTGAGGAGCACCACCCTTTAGCCAGTCTCCCTTCTGGAGAGCACCACCCTTTAACCAGTCTCCCTTCTGGAGAGCACCACCCTTTAACCAGTCTCCCTGTCTGAAGAGCACCACCCTTTAACCAGTATCCCTGTCTGAAGAGATCCACCCTTTAACCAGTCTCCCTGTCTGAAGAGCACCACCCTTTAACCAGCTCCCCTGTCTGGAGAGCACCATCCTTTAACCAGTCTCCCTGTCTGGAGCGCACCACCCTTTAACCAGTCTCCCTGTCTGGAGCGCACCACCCTTTAACCATTCCCCCTGTCTGAGGAGCACCATCCTTTAACCAGTCTCCCTGTCTGAAGAGCACCACCCTTTAACCAATCTCCCTGTCTGGAGCGCACCACCCTTTAACCAGTCCCCCTGTCTGAGGAGCACCATCCTTTAACCAGTCCCCCTGTCTGAGGAGCACCATCCTTTAACCAGTCTCCCTGTCTGAAGAGCACCACCCTTTAACCAGTCTCCCTGTCTGGAGCGCACCACCCTTTAACCAGTCCCCCTGTCTGAGGAGCACCATCCTTTAACCAGTCTCCCTGTCTGAAGAGCACCACCCTTTAACCAGTCTCCCTGTCTGGAGCGCACCACCCTTTAACCAGTCCCCCTGTCTGAAGAGCACCACCCTTTAACCAGTTCCCCTGTCTGAAGAGCACCACCCTTTAACCAGTTCCCCTGTCTGAAGAGCACCACCCTTTAACCAGTTCCCCTCTCTGAAGAGCACCACCCTTTAACAAGTCCCCCTGTCTGAAGAGCACCACCCTTTAACCAGTCTCCCTGTCTGTAGAGCACCACCCTTTAACCAGTTCCCCTATCTGAAGAGCACCACCCTTTGACCAGTCCCCCTGTCTGAAGAGCACCACCCTTTAACCAGTCCTCCTGTCTGAAGAGGACCACCCTTTAACCAGTTCCTCTGTCTGAAGAGCACCACCCTTTAACCAGTCCCCCTGTCTGAAGAGCACCACCCTTTAACCAGTTCCCCTGTCTGAAGAGCACCACCCTTTAACCAGTCCCCCTGTCTGGAGCGCACTACCCTTTAACCAGTCCCCCTGTCTGAAGAGCACCACCCTTTAACCAGTCCCCCTGTCTGAAGAGCACCACCCTTTAACCAGTTCCTCTATCTGAAGAGCACCACCCTTTAACCAGTCCCCCTGTCTGAAGAGCACCACCCTTTAACCAGTTCCCCTGTCTGAAGAGCACCACCCTTTGACCAGTCCCCCTGTCTGAAGAGCACCACCCTTTAACCAGTCTCCCTGTCTGGAGAGCACCACCCTTTAACCAGACCCCTGTCTGAAGAGCACCACCCTTTAACCAGTCTCCCTGTCTGTAGAGCACCACCCTTTAACCAGTTCCCCTGTCTGGAGAGCACCATCCTTTAACCAGTCTCCCTGTCTGGAGCGCACCACCCTTTAACCAGTCCCCCTGTCTGGAGCGCACCACCCTTTAACCATGTTCCTCTTTCTGAAGAGCACCACCCTTTAACCAGTCTCCCTGTCTGTAGAGCACCACCCTTTCACCAGTTCCCCTGTCTGAAGAGCACCACCCTTTAACTTGTTCCCCTGTCTGAAGAGCACCACCCTTTAACCAGTCTCCCTGTCTGAAGAGCACCACCCTTTAACCAATCTCCCTGTCTGGAGCGCACCACCCTTTAACCAGTCCCCCTGTCTGAGGAGCACCACCCTTTAACCAGTATCCCTGTCTGAAGAGATCCACCCTTTAACCAGTCTCCCTGTCTGAAGAGCACCACCCTTTAACCAGCTCCCCTGTCTGGAGAGCACCATCCTTTAACCAGTCTCCCTGTCTGGAGCGCACCACCCTTTAACCAGTCTCCCTGTCTGGAGCGCACCACCCTTTAACCAGTCCCCCTGTCTGAGGAGCACCATCCTTTAACCAGTCTCCCTGTCTGAAGAGCACCACCCTTTAACCAATCTCCCTGTCTGGAGCGCACCACCCTTTAACCAGTCCCCCTGTCTGAGGAGCACCATCCTTTAACCAGTCCCCCTGTCTGAGGAGCACCATCCTTTAACCAGTCTCCCTGTCTGAAGAGCACCACCCTTTAACCAGTCTCCCTGTCTGGAGCGCACCACCCTTTAACCAGTCCCCCTGTCTGAGGAGCACCACCCTTTAACCAGTCTCCCTGTCTGGAGCGCACCACCCTTTAACCAGTCCCCCTGTCTGAGGAGCACCATCCTTTAACCAGTCTCCCTGTCTGAAGAGCACCACCCTTTAACCAGTCTCCCTGTCTGGAGCGCACCACCCTTTAACCAGTCCCCCTGTCTGAATAGCACCACCCTTTAACCAGTTCCCCTGTCTGAAGAGCACCACCCTTTAACCAGTTCCCCTGTCTGAAGAGCACCACCCTTTAACCAGTTCCCCTCTCTGAAGAGCACCACCCTTTAACAAGTCCCCCTGTCTGAAGAGCACCACCCTTTAACCAGTCTCCCTGTCTGTAGAGCACCACCCTTTAACCAGTTCCCCTGTCTGAAGAGCACCACCCTTTAACCAGTTCCCCTGTCTGAAGAGCACCACCCTTTAACCAGTTCCCCTGTCTGAAGAGCACCACCTTTTAACCAGTCCCCCTGTCTGGAGAGCACCACCCTTTAACCATTTCCCCTGTCTGGAGAGCACCACCCTTTAACCAGTTCCCCTCTCTGAAGAGCACCACCCTTTAACCAGTCCCTCTGTCTGAAGAGCACCACCCTTTGACCAGTCCCCCTGTCTGAAGAGCACCACCCTTTAACCAGTCCCCCTGTCTGAAGAGCACCACCCTTTAACCAGTTCCCCTCTCTGAAGAGCACCACCCTTTAACCAGTACCTCTGTCTGAAGAGCACCACCCTTTAACCAGTTCCCCTATCTGAAGAGCACCACCCTTTGACCAGTCCCCCTGTCTGAATAGCACCACCCTTTAACCAGTTCCCCTGTCTGAAGAGCACCACCCTTTAACCAGTTCCCCTGTCTGAAGAGCACCATCCTTTAACCAGTACCCCTCTCTGAAGAGCACCACCCTTTAACAAGTCCCCCTGTCTGAAGAGCACCACCCTTTAACCAGTCCCTCTGTCTGAAGAGCACCACCCTTTGACCAGTCCCCCTGTCTGAAGAGCACCACCCTTTAACCAGTCCCCCTGTCTGAAGAGCACCACCCTTTAACCAGTTCCTCTGTCTGAAGAGCACTACCCTTTAACCAGTCCCCCTGTCTGAAGAGCACCACCCTTTAACCAGTTCCCCTGTCTGAAGAGCACCACCCTTTAACCAGTTCCCCTGTCTGAAGAGCACCACCCTTTAACCAGTCCCTCTGTCTGGAGAGCACCACCCTTTAACCAGTCCCTCTGTCTGGAGCGCACCACCCTTTAACCAGTCCCCCTGTCTGAGGAGCACCATCCTTTAACCAGTCTCCCTGTCTGAAGAGCACCACCCTTTAACCAATCTCCCTGTCTGGAGCGCACCACCCTTTAACCAGTCCCCCTGTCTGAGGAGCACCATCCTTTAACCAGTCCCCCTGTCTGAGGAGCACCATCCTTTAACCAGTCTCCCTGTCTGAAGAGCACCACCCTTTAACCAGTCTCCCTGTCTGGAGCGCACCACCCTTTAACCAGTCCCCCTGTCTGAGGAGCACCACCCTTTAACCAGTCTCCCTGTCTGGAGCGCACCACCCTTTAACCAGTCCCCCTGTCTGAGGAGCACCATCCTTTAACCAGTCTCCCTGTCTGAAGAGCACCACCCTTTAACCAGTCTCCCTGTCTGGAGCGCACCACCCTTTAACCAGTCCCCCTGTCTGAATAGCACCACCCTTTAACCAGTTCCCCTGTCTGAAGAGCACCACCCTTTAACCAGTTCCCCTGTCTGAAGAGCACCACCCTTTAACCAGTTCCCCTCTCTGAAGAGCACCACCCTTTAACAAGTCCCCCTGTCTGAAGAGCACCACCCTTTAACCAGTCTCCCTGTCTGTAGAGCACCACCCTTTAACCAGTTCCCCTGTCTGAAGAGCACCACCCTTTAACCAGTTCCCCTGTCTGAAGAGCACCACCCTTTAACCAGTTCCCCTGTCTGAAGAGCACCACCTTTTAACCAGTCCCCCTGTCTGGAGAGCACCACCCTTTAACCATTTCCCCTGTCTGGAGAGCACCACCCTTTAACCAGTTCCCCTCTCTGAAGAGCACCACCCTTTAACCAGTCCCTCTGTCTGAAGAGCACCACCCTTTGACCAGTCCCCCTGTCTGAAGAGCACCACCCTTTAACCAGTCCCCCTGTCTGAAGAGCACCACCCTTTAACCAGTTCCCCTCTCTGAAGAGCACCACCCTTTAACCAGTACCTCTGTCTGAAGAGCACCACCCTTTAACCAGTTCCCCTATCTGAAGAGCACCACCCTTTGACCAGTCCCCCTGTCTGAATAGCACCACCCTTTAACCAGTTCCCCTGTCTGAAGAGCACCACCCTTTAACCAGTTCCCCTGTCTGAAGAGCACCATCCTTTAACCAGTACCCCTCTCTGAAGAGCACCACCCTTTAACAAGTCCCCCTGTCTGAAGAGCACCACCCTTTAACCAGTCCCTCTGTCTGAAGAGCACCACCCTTTGACCAGTCCCCCTGTCTGAAGAGCACCACCCTTTAACCAGTCCCCCTGTCTGAAGAGCACCACCCTTTAACCAGTTCCTCTGTCTGAAGAGCACTACCCTTTAACCAGTCCCCCTGTCTGAAGAGCACCACCCTTTAACCAGTTCCCCTGTCTGAAGAGCACCACCCTTTAACCAGTTCCCCTGTCTGAAGAGCACCACCCTTTAACCAGTCCCTCTGTCTGGAGAGCACCACCCTTTAACCAGTCCCTCTGTCTGGAGAGCACCACCCTTTAACCAGTCCCCCTGTCTGAAGAGCACCACCCTTTAACCAGTCCCCCTGTCTTGAGAGCACCACCCTTTAACCAGTCCCCCTGTCTGGAGAGTACCACCCTTTAACCAGTCCCCCTGTCTGAAGAGCACCACCCTTTAACCAGTCCCCCTGTCTGAAGAGCACCACCCTTTAACCAGTCCTCCTGTATGGCTCTGCCTGCAGGCTGTTTCCCCAGTGATCACACAGTCTGCAGGAGAATCCATTTACTGGAGCCATAAAGTGGTGCTAAGCTTTTAACAACATCTCACATTGGCATCTTCGGCTGCTTTTTTGGAAAGGTGCAACCTTTCTGTCCAGATCTATACAACCATTAGAGAGGCGACAGAGAGCCTGTCCTTCATTGTACCTCTGTGGTGAATTCTAGATGTTTAAATCTCTGAGTCTCCATCAACACATCAACACATTTGCTATGTGGAGTTTATTTCTGGGAGCTGTCCGTCAGCTGACTGATCTTTGTGTGGATGGTCAATATGTTCACAGTGGGCTCTGATTCTCTCTCTCTTTGTCAGAACATTACAAACAGGAGTCTGTCCCTCTTGAGCTATTTAAACACACTGATCTGTGATCAGTCGATGTGCCTTTTCCCGGTGGTCAAATGGGGAATTATGGATGCTACTATTCTAGTTCCAGCTCTTTCTGGGATGAATCAATAGACACTCTTTGCTCTTTGATTTTTGTATTTTGGGTAATTGCTTTCTGAATTTATTCTCATCAGTCCAATAGAATTGATATTTTATCTGTGTTACTGTTTTAATAGAAAAGTTGAATGGAGGTCCAGATCGGCCAAGTTGGATCCGAAGCCTGTTTCTCTGATCGCATCCTCCCACTTTTGGTTGTTTCCAGAACCAAAAGGAAACTCATTCTTCTCCATATTTTGATGTCCTGCTGTGAATATCTTTATTGTCCATGCCTCGTGATGAAGCTTTCAGTCTGAACTTCTACAGAGAAATATTTGTAAAAGGGTCCCTCTTCTTTTGATAGTGTGTGGTGAAATAAGAGCACATGATTATTTCTGTCTCAGCTTCACATCTGTCCCTCCCTCTCTGTCTGTTTATCGTAGTTCATCTCTATGGATTAGGATTAGGGCTTTGAATGTGTCTTTGCTTTGTCATCAGTAGCACATCCTTAAACTGCTGTGTTTGTCTCGTGAACACTATGGCTCTTGTTTGCACGCTGGAGGAAGGAAAAGAGTTTCATGATGATTGATGATTTTCCAGGAGTCTGGAAAGTTAGGAGCCAGTTGTTTGGCGGAGTCCTTATGTATCCTTGACTTCTATCTTTAGTTGGGCTGTTCAGTGTGCCAGTGTATTTTTGTATTATGAGGTGATTCCAACCATAATGTAAAGCTTTTTTTGATGATTTGCAGTAATCTGACATCTATAAGACCATGACTTGTGGGAATTCAGACAAATGAATTTCTTGAAAAACACAGACTTACCAAGTTGGGAGACAAAATGGGCTTCTCTCTGATCCACGGCTCCACACAGCTCACAACTGCAGCTGTTGGGCTCAGCGGTCTTATGTAATGTTATTAGAATGTATTTATTACAGCTCTATTGCACAGTTGAACCCATTTTAAGCTGCAGTTAGTTGTGTATGGGACAGGGAAGACATTCTGTAGAACTTTGTAAATGATCAGTTACTGCAGAGTGAAAACAAGAAAACAACATTGTGACTTGTGATGCATATGAGCCTCTAGTAGCTACACTGTGTTATGGAGCATTAGTATTATTATTTCCACTCTTAGAGTGACAGAATAAGTGAGCTAATCGAGGACTGACTTTATAATAGAGCCTGACACGAGCCAATACTATTTGCGGAATCCAGTTCATGACAGATATGTGTGTGTCCGTATCAGTGTATGTGTTGGCCAATAATTAACAAGACATCGTGGTACAGTGGCAATCATTTAAAAAGGTTCAATCCATCGAGGACACTGAGGTCATGTGGTCTGTAATATTTCTTTAAGAATAGGTCTTACATTCTACAATTACAAGCATATTACACCCGCTGGGTTTTGGTAAGCTGATTATTATTGTGTTTTAGGCAAAATCTTCAAATTGCCTTTTTTGGGCTAAAAAGTAAATCAAGTAAAGTGACTTAGTAATCTCCACTATAAGTACACACCTTGCATTGTGAAAAGGGTTTGAAGCAAGTTACAGAACTTCTAACTGGTGATAAAACAGTCTCAATGTAATACTGATGCCACTATATGACCTACATCAGCACATGAGACCGTCAGAGAGAAGATTGGCTATTTCTATGTAGTTAATCTTAATGCTGGTCATCAGTGCCCCCAGGTCCAATTCTGCATGAAATCATGCAGGTTCACTAGAAACTCGTCAGCTCAGACCCGGCAGCGACTAGCCCACCGCGGACAGACCCAGCGGCTCTTCCTCCGGCCAGGAGCAGAGCTTCACCTCGCTGCTCAGCTGGTCCCCTCTGGGAGTCAACACCGACACCTCGCTGCTGGAGGCCCAGGACATATTATTGGGCCTGCTGGAAGGCACGGGAGAACCGCCAAAACCAACACAAAATGAAAGTTCCTTGTAGCAGCTTTAATTGTTAAATTAATAAATGTGACATTTGTGATTTTTAAATGCTCCAAAAATCTAACAGTTTGGTTGATGGTTAGTATATGGTATAGTTTAGTTTTATGTTTGAGTCTTATTTTTCAATTCAATTAACTTTAATATATATTTCTAGCATTTGTGTTGGTATTTATAGTTTTGTTCCAGATCAGTACCATGTAAGTAGATCGCTTAAACTTGTTTGAGGTTTTAAAAGAGCAGTCTCTACTTTGGTTTATTTGTTCAGCTCTTGTTAAAAAGGTTACGACCTGTTTTACAATCAGGACAAAGGACCTGAGAACAGATTACACAGAGACGAGCATGGAGTAGAAAAATCAAGCAAGAAGAAGTGGGTCTAACAGAAATAGGCATGCATTTTGAGTTACAAGGGTTTTTTGGAAATGGTAAAAAAAAGGCCTCAGAGTGAGCCTGGATGTAAAGATGATAGCCATGACCAATAGCGGTACATGTGTGTTAGGAGTGGGACAGGGAGCTGTTTGTGAAAAGATGACCTTGTGCAAAAAGCCTGCTTCCGCTCTGAAGCAGATGAATTGCTGAATTTTCCGGGCAGACCTGGACACGTCCACAGTCACGGCCCTTGTGATCGCTACAACATCGGTGCTCACTGAGGGTCTATTGAGATGTCGTCTTCCTCACACTAAGCACAGCTAAACGAGCCCTGTTCATTTAAAAATGTTCATATAAAAGATACAAATGGCTCCGTATTAACCCTCTGAGACCCACAATAGACCCGTTTTAGTCTTTTTTAGGGGGGTACAGGGGTTCTTTAGGGAGGTACAGGGGGTCTTTAGGAGGAGATAGCAGGTCAACAGTAGATGTCACATAGAAGTGGTGTACATCATCTGAAAGCTGAGAAACTGAAGATTAATCTGAGATGCAGCTCAGCACTGTGTGTCAATTTGTTCTAGATAATAATGAATCAATCAAAATCAATAGTGAAAGTGTATAAGGGCTTAGAACATTATGATAGAGGTATATGATGGTCATCCCCGTGCTCTATTATGTCTCTTGGGTTCATACACAGATTTGGTGCTAAATGTAACCATTTTTTACCACTGGAGAATTGATCAAAATGATCAATAATCCCTCCAAAATACCACATCAAGACACCGAGATCTTGAGGAACACCGTAGAAGACGACATGGTGTGATTTGGGATCAAAAACTTTTGACAATTGGAGATTTCTGCATTTTTCGGCGATTGAATGGCGAGCACTTGTGTTGTGTAAACTGCTCAGAAACCCCCTTATTGTCAATGTAGCTAGGAAAGCCATCCCTCCTCTAAATGTTCTAGGTCTGTAGTTTGATCCATCCATCCTCTGAATGCTCTAGGTCTCTAGTCTGATCCATCCATCTTCTGAATGCTCTAGGTCTCTAGTTTGATCCATCCATCCTCTGAATGCTCTAGGTCTCTAGTTTGATCCATCCATCCTCTGAATGCTCTAGGTCTCTAGTTTGATCCATCCATCCTCTGAATGCTCTAGGTCTCTAGTTTATAGCTGTAAAGTTTCATGAGGCTGTGATTATCCTAGAGGTCACTGAAATATATCCTATGGGGACTAACATCATCCGAATGAACCCAGTTAGGCTCATTGGATCCACCAGAGTCTCAGCTTTACAGTGAGAACCAATTTATGGAATTCAACACTGTTTAGGGACCCCAGTATGCAGAAATATTCAGATATACCATTTTAAGATAGGAGACAATAACACATTTATACTGCATGTGATTATCATAAAGTGGGGCATGTCTGTAAAGCTGGAGTCTGTGATTCTAATCCAATACACTTTTTGTTTATTGTATATCTTTATAATATATCTTTATAATATATTCTCGCGGTCTGCTGGCTGTCCTTCCTGTGTTCATCCACAGCCCTGGCTCTCTAAATGGGAAACAAAGAAAGTGGATCGGATGTTAGCGTTACTTAGGAGCATTATTTAGCGTCCTTCCCATGACATGGCTGGTACCAATGGATTCCTTAGGTTTTCTAGTTTTCTATGATACCGGTACCCCCACTCTAGCTCTAAAACTGTGCCTGTTACAATGTCTGAAAGACTGTATAGTTGGAGATCCAGCGGGTCTCACAGAGTTAAAGACTTCAGAGCACATTAAATTCAATTCAATTCAATTTATTTTTGTATAGCGTCAAATCACAACAGAAGTTATCTCAAGACGCTTTATATATAGAGCAGGCCTTAGACCGTACACCATAGTTTAGAGACCGAACAGTATCCACCAAGCGCGCTGGGAGGGGAGAGGGAGAGGGAGAGGAAGAGGGAGGGAGGGAGAGAGAGGGAGAGAGAGGGAGAGAGAGGGAGAGAGAGGGAGAGGGAGAGAGAGGGAGAGAGAGAGAGAGAGAGAGAGAGAGAGAGAGAGAGAGAGAGAGAGAGAGAGAGAGAGAGAGAGAGAGAGAGAGAGAGAGAGAGAGAGAGAGAGCGAGCTTCCAACTGTCTCAATCCACCATACATCTGGCTAGCTCGCTAGCACTGTCCAGCATCTCTCCTCAGTACGTCCATGTGTGTTGGTGTGGGACATCCCTGTGATCGATGCCCGTGCGTTGGTTCCCGCAGCATCAGCATGCTTGCTGGGAGTTCTTGATGTCTTTGGCAGTGACCGAGAAGTGTTACTCTCCAGGCTGCCACATTGTCACTAAGTGTTGGTAATCCCTCGTTAGCATTGGTAGTCCCTCGTACAGACGTAGTTAATTAATGATGGTAGCAGTTGGTGTCAAGCAGGCACAGGACGCGGTTGCAGATGCAGCCACAATACCGGAGACCACCAAGATCCAGGTGTGACCCCGCTCCACGGTTAGCTGCGAGACAAGGAGGCACAAGGACTCCCGGGAAGGAATGAAGTTAGTAACAACATGGACATGGGACATGAGTATAGACAGAAGGAGAGGGGAGCTAAGTGTGTCATAGGAAGTCCCCCGGCAGTCTAGGCCTATAGCAGCTTAAGTATAAGCGTTATCAAAGAGGAAAGTCTTTAGCCTACTCTTAAATGTAGAGACGGTGTCTGCCTCCCGGACTGAAACTGGGAGCTGGTTCCAGAGAAGAGGAGCTTGATAGCTGAAGGCTCTCGCTCCCATTCTACTTTTTGAGACTCTAGGAACCTCAAGTAACCCTGCTGCATTCTGTGAGTGCAGTGCTCTAGTGGGGTAGTAGGGTACTATGAGCTCTTTAAGATATGATGGGGCCTGACCATTTAGCGCTTTGTAGGTGAGGAGGACAATTTTAAAATCTATTCTGGATTTTACAGGCAGCCAGTGTAGAGAAGCTAATACAGGCGTAATATGATCTCTTTTTCTAGTTCTTGTCAGTACACGTGCTGCAGCATTCTGGATCAACTGGAGAGTCTTAAGAGACTTATTGGAGCAGCCTGATAATAAGGAATTGCAGTAATCGAGTCTAGAGGTAACAAATGCATGGACTAATTTTTCTGCATCATTTTGACACAGGATGTGTCTGATCTTTGCAATGTTAAGTAGATGAAAGAAGGCAGTCCGTGAGGTTTGTTTTAAGTGAGAGTTAAAGGACATATCCTGATCGAAGACAACTCCCAGATTCCTTATGGTGGTGCTGGAGGCCAGGGCAATGCCATCTAGAGTAACTATATCATTAGATAATTTGTTTCGGAGGTGCTCAGGGCCAAGTACAATAACTTCAGTTTTGTCTGAGTTTAACATCAGGAAATTGCAGGTCATCCAGGTTTTTATGTCCTTAAGGCATGCTTGAAGTTTAGTTAACTGGGTTGTTTCATCTGGCTTGATCAATAGATATAATTGGGTATCATCTGCATAACAATGAAAGTTTATGGAGTGTTTTCTAATAACATTGCCTAAGGGAAGCATATATAAGGTAAATAGAATTGGTCCAAGTACAGAACCCTGTGGAACTCCGTGACTAACTTTGGCGTGCATGGAGGACTCATCGTTGACATGTACAAACTGAGATCGATCTGATAAATAGGACTTAAACCAACTTAGTGCAGTTCCTTTAATGCCAATTAAATGTTCCAGTCTTTGTAATAGGATGTCATGGTCAATGGTGTCGAAAGCAGCACTGAGATCTAGCAAGACAAGTACAGGGACAAGTCCTTTGTCCGATGCCATTAGAAGGTCATTTGTAATTTTCACTAGTGCTGTCTCTGTGCTATGGTGCACTCTAAATCCTGACTGATAATCCTCAAATAAATGATTGTTCTGTAGAAAGTCACACAGCTGACTGGCAACTGCTTTCTCGAGTATTTTGGAGGTAAAGGGAAGGTCTATAGTTGGCTAGGACCTCTGGATCGAGAGTGGGCTTTTTAAGAAGAGGTTTAATTACAGCTACTTTAAAGGACTGTGGTACATAGCCTGTTAGTAAAGACACATTGATCATATCCAGTAAAGAGGTGCTAACTAGAGGTAAAACTTCTTTAAGCAGTCTAGTTGGAATAGGGTCTAGGAGACAGGTAGATGATTTAGATGAAGAGATCAGTGAAGTCAGTTTGTGGAGATCGATAGGAGAAAAGCAGTCTAAATATATTTCAGGTTGTACAGCTGTTTCTAAGGTTCCTAAGTTTGAGGATAAATTGGTACCAGTTGACGGTAGGAGGTGATTAATTTTGTCTCTAATAGTTATGATTTTATCATTAAAGAAACTCATGAAGTCACTACTACTGAGGGTTGTAGGAATACATGGAAGCCTCCTCCATGTATTACATTAAAGCCTCCTCTTAACTTATTCTTGTTTTGTAATGTTTTACCAAGCTCTGACTGTTTCTCTTTCCTGGTAGGAGATAGTTTGTGGGTCCGAGGTCGCTGCCTGAGAGAGGATGTGTTGTTCATCCAGTGCCGGGGCTGATGTATAATCTCATTGGAACACAGAGTGGCCTTTCACATGGACATCCCCTGTGCTCCGGAGCTGTTTGGCCTGCAGTATCCATTCCTCGAGCAGTCAATACAGCTCTCTGCCTCTGCCGGGCCCAATGTGTTTGTTGGAGTTCTTTGTCACGGCCTCTCTGGATGTCATCCTGTCAGTCCGCCTGTCTTTCCAGGCCTCTCCATGGTGACTCGGCTTTATCCTCCCCCGGTTTACGGAATCCTCTCTTTCCTGTTTTCAAGCTGAGGGAACCAGTTGTGTAGTCTCTTCTTAACATACCTTACTCCAGATTGCTAGACATGTCTGCCTTAGCTGAGGGAACCAGTTGTGTAGTCTCTTCTTAACATACCTTACTCCAGATTGCTAGACATGTCTGCCTTATTTGCTATTACTGCTGTTGGAGATGGCTATTCTGCATCTGTCAAATCTTTTCTGACCATAATGATGATAAGCGCTGGTGAGTCAGAACCTGTTGACAGAACCTGTTGATCCTCATCTTCAGGGTGTCCTGAAAAGTCTGAAATCACAGGGATGATGAGCACAACATATTTCTGACTTGTTACACTTGTTTCTGGCACATTCAATAATTTCCCAATTTGGGATCAATAAAGTGCATCTATCTATATCTATCTATCTTACTCTGTGTCAGTATGGTGTAAAATGAAGGTAACGCTATTGTAACCCAAGTTCTATAAGTACAGTTGGAGCCCCTCTACTTTATTGACCTGGTATTAGAATACCAGCAGAAAAAGATTTTTCAGTTTGCTGCATTTCCCATGATGTCTCCATGTTTACTTTGCAGCTTTATAGTTTGATGACACCCCATGTGACTATTGTCCTTTTTGTCTCACAGAGGATCCCTACAATGAGACCCCTCCGGCTCCCCGTCCTCCTCGCCACGACTCCGCTCCAAGAGCCGGAGCAGCCGAGACACTCAGTCGTCCGGCTCTCTGGAGTCCACGCTGTCGGTAATGTTACTGGGTCAACTTGTCTGACTCGTTAACTGCTGCTGCTCTCTTCTTCATCTGTCTCTGGCTGCTACTACACTGTCCTTCACTGTCTTCTCTCCACATACCATCCAACACTTTTAGCAGCTGTGGCTTCTTGGCACTGCTTCTTCTACTGTCTATGTATTAGTGTAAAACTACCAAATCAATCCCGACATTCTTCCTCAAAACAAAAGCAGATCTGTTTTTAAAACCACAAGTTTATTCCATGTCAAGTTCATTTTATTTCTTAATGTAATTATTCTAAATAAATGGCACCAAAGTTGTAAAATATTTGTCCCCTCTGTCATATGCCAGTCTTAGCGTCTCACTGAATTACACCAACAATTCCTATAAACGAGAGTTACAAATGTAACTACGGTCCTATGAATTCTGGATGATCGCCAGAGGGCGGCGCTTTAGTTCTGGATATCTCCATCTTGCATATGCACAGGTCGAGTTGTTGTACCACCAAAGTCACCTGTCACCATGCGATGACGTAGGGCCCACGCCCCGGTATAAAACCCTTACATCATCACGCATTCTGTTCCTACAGAATCTTCTTGCCCAGAAAACTCTGGCGGTCATCCAGAATTCATAGAACCGTAGTTACAGTCGTAAGTCTTGTTCTATTTCATTCTTTCTGACCGCCAGACGACAGTGCTTTAGCACTGGATGACTTATACCAGCAAGGTCCCGAGTAATGCTTACCGCACTAAGGAATGGAAGCCGTTGATAGGACGGCTATTGCCACAGCGTGGGGAGCAGCCACATTTACACGGTAATAGCAACCGAAGATGCATGAATACACCCAGGTGGCAGCAGCACAGATGTCTCGCAGAGAGACTCCTTTCAAGGCTGCCCAAGCCGAACACACTCCGAGTAGAGTGGCACTTACAAGCGTGCACAATCACATCTACAATCCAATTAGAAAGTCTCTGTTTTGATAGGGGTTCACCCTTTTTACAACCCCCATTATTGGCAGTGGCCTCCACATATGCCTTGAGTGCCCGAACCGGGCACAGTAGCACTGATGGCTCCTCTGGCCCCTTAGATGAACCTGGTGGACTGAATGCTGCCAACTCAATGGCTTGGTTTACATGTGAGGGAGGCCCCCTCTTAAAGGATGGATTTGGTAGGAGAGTAACCCCTGAACCATCTGGGTACCAACGTATGCACATCTCCTTCACTGATAGGGTGTGGAGTACACCCACTCGCTTCACTGATGTGATACCATCAGAAATGCTGTCTTAGCAGACGACCACCTCAGTTCTGTCTGTTCTAACGGTTCAAACGGGGGCCGACACAAAAACACCAATTTCAAGTCCCATGATGGCACTACAGTGATTCTGAATGGTCTAAGCAAATACTACACATTTAAGGGTCACTTCAGTGATTTAGTATTAAACTTCCTCAAACGACGACATCATTAAGGTTATTTTTTCAGACTTTGGAAAGTTCCTCCAGAGCCATGAAGGACAGGCTGAGTAGTAGTAGTAGTAGTAGTAGTAGTAGTAGTAAAGCTCTGTATGAAGAGTAAACTGAACTTCAACAGTGAAGTACCCCTTAGAAAACTAGAAAAGAAGTGCCCTTGAGCCAGGCTTTCAGTCAGCTGAGGTATCCAGAAGCCAACCTTAAAATACACAGTTGAGCATAGAGCTGCCAGATGTTCAGTATGAAGCAGGGCTTTGCTGACTAACACCATACATGATCAGCAAACATACAGTGGGCGAACAGCTGTTTAAGAGAGACCCATCCCCCCACTTCCTGTCCTATCTGTGGTATTTTTATCCTCTGATGTGTACATGGATGGGTGGGGGGGCTCAGTCAGCTAATATGATGGCAGAGCCCCTCTCAATGCTCCAGTGACCTTCTTACTGACTGCACCAGGATGACTGATAGCTTTGACCTGTTTGGAATAACAACTCCTGGACTAGAAACACATTGGTCTTCCTTAAAATGCTGGGTTAGGGTTAGGTTTAGTCTGGGTTAGGGTTAGTCTGGTCTGGTGGTTAGGGTTAGATTAAAACACAGCACTAGGGTTAGGGTTAGGGTTAGTCTGGGTTAGGGTTAGTCTGGTCTGGTGCAGGCCAGGGGTTTGCAGAGGTGTGTGGGTGGTTTATTAAAGATCAAACCCATTTACAGTTGATGTTGGAGAATGTCTTCTCTTCATATTTGACAGTTGTTTTTTCTCTCTGCCCTGTTCGGATCAGGTGGAGTTGGATCAGGAGAAGGGGCTGGAGATGAGAAAGTGGGTTCTGTCAGGAATCCTGGCCAGTGAGGAGATCTATCTGAGCCACCTGGAGGCCCTACTCATAGTATGTGCCACTTCTAACACACACTAAATCATTTTAGTGTAGACAAAAAGATAGAACTGTTACTGACATTACTGAGTCCGGTTAAATAATACATTCTTCCTCTCACAAATGAAAAGTTCAATTCATACTGTAAGTGATAAAAACACACTCTTGCTCAATTTAATACACAATAGATGCTGTTGGCTAATGTTAAAATTTAGATAGATCTAGTGTGTAAGTTACTGTCCGTGCTACAGTGTGTTACACTACATGTTGGCATTCACCATTATGCTGTAGTTGTAGTTACAGTGGCTGCTTAGAGTTAAGGCTGGCTTTTACGTGTTACACAGAAAGTTAATGTGCTAATGGGGTCATGTAATTGAGCTTGTGTCAGCAGATGTGTCTTTTGACCATTGTTGTGTTTGTGAAAAAAATTCTTTCTACAAAGACAATATCGTTGTGCGATTATGTGATTATTTTCCAGCCCATGAAGCCTCTGAGGGCCGCAGCCACAACTTCCCAACCAATGCTGACCATTCAGCAGATAGAGACCATCTTCTTCAAAGTGCCAGAGCTTCATGAAATCCACAAGGACTTCTATGACGCTCTGCTGCCCCGAGTCCAGGACTGGGGCCACCAGCAGTGTGTGGGCGACCTCTTCCAGAAACTGGTATGGTGATGCTATTTTTGTTAGCTTCAGTAGGACAGCCAAGGAAACCAAAATGTTCATGTTGGAACTGCAAGTCGACTATGTGAAGAATTGTTTAGCCTACTTTATCTCCTACCAAGCGTACCAAGTAATCCATTGATGTTGGAAAACCATTTATATTGTGTAAATTAAATGAACACAAATATAATCAACCATGCATCTGACAAATATCATCTTAGTTTTTTTTTATGGTTAAATTATTTCAAGATATAATTTACGTAGAAAGCATGTCATGACAATGTTTCAGAAACCACTTTTTCCACTTTTTTTTTTTTTTACCTAAGTTGAACACAGCAGCCAAGAGAGTAAACTAGGAAATGTGAAAGCAGTGGAATATAAAGTATCAGATGGGCTGATATGACAGAAATGTTGTCATAATTGTTTGATTTGAAACACTTTGTTGTTTAACAGCAGTATGAGTGTGTAGTTACCATACAAAGTTAAGTACGGTATGGAAATCATTAAATAACAAGAAACCTCACAGTATCAAACTGTATGTTGGCTTTTGATCAAGCAGACATTCGTCAAGTGGGTAACTTTCAGAAAGTAATTATAGCGCTCCTTAAATGTCATGCCTTGATCATTAATGAGAGTGAAAAGAGGGGGAAGGTGGGAGGCTTTGGCTGCTAGTAATGCTCACTGGATGTAGACTGCCTGGAGTCATCCCCCGGCCAGATAAAAGCCTCGCTTCACCACATTACCGGCAGTAAAGGAGAAGAAAACGTTCTATTGGAAGTCGCTGAAGAAAAGCTGCCTCAGTGCTGGCCGTTGGATAAAAACTGATGAAAAACACACATACATGGATTTATATAGAGACACATGAGCAAACATTGAATCACAACCAATTGCATGAATTCCTCCTTCAATACTGCAAACTCATGCCTGAACACAGCATACAGTGACACTGCAGAGTAGCCAGTGGCAATCACAGACTAGTAGAATAAGGAATGAGTCTAACCTGTGCTCTACTTGTGGCCTGTAGGCGAGCCAGCTTGGAGTCTACCGGGCCTTTGTGGATAACTATAAGGTTGCTGTGGAGACGGCAGACAAGTGCTGCCAGGCAAATGCTCAGTTTGCGGAGATATCTGAGGTATGTAATCATGCTACACACAGTGGGACTGCAGCAGACAGGTATGTGATGTTGCACAGCTGCCCGAGACAAGTGATGACAGGGCAGCTTTCAGCAGTCCTCACAGCTCGTTGCAGTGCTGCTGATTGTTTTAATTGCGCTGTGGGGCAGTGATTTAACGACACTGTTCCCTCTGGTGTTATCTTCTTGCCAGAATCTCAAGGTCAAAAGCACAAAGGACTGCAAAGATCAGGTGGCTAAGAATTCACTGGAAAGTGAGTAGTGAGTGAAATGAATGGCCAACCTCCACATTAGTCAATAATGCTATAAGTAGTTGAGCTGTGACGAGGCCTGACTCTTCCTCCTCCACAGCTCTTCTCTACAAACCTGTGGACAGAGTGACGCGCAGCACACTCGTTCTGCATGTAAGTTCATCTGTCAAACACAAATCTGGAGCAACATCTTGTCTGCATGAAGACAGTTTTTAGGGATTGAATTTGTCATCCTTTTTTCTATTCTAGGACCTCCTGAAGCACACGCCCTCCAGCCACCCGGACTATCCACTGTTACAGGACGCCCTGCGCATCTCTCAAAACTTCCTGTCCAGTATAAATGAAGAGATCACGCCGCGTAGACAGTCCATGACAGTTAAGAAGGGAGAGGTCAGTGTGGAAAGCTGAGTCACTTCATCATCTCAGGGTTGTACTAATGACTCTGTGACTCCAGAGGGATACAGAAGTCCTCTTTTTTCAAATACTCAGGCCTACTGAAAACCAGATGCAGATAAATATGTGTTTGGTAGATAAATCAACCAGGGTCACGTCCCCTCCATACTGTCAGCTGCATTTAGTTGAATACTTCTAATAAGTGAGACAGAAACTTAACTGACACTGGATTTGTTGGTTATTCACGAAAATAAATTCCATCAATTATTTTTGGTTGAATGTAGCCCAGGTTGTTAGTTGGTAGTTCATCTTCACCAAGTGTTGAGAAGAGGAGGAAGACTAATTAAGAGTAGGTACAGGTAGAGCACTTGTTCTCTTCGCCAAGGACACTGTCAGGGGTTTGAATGGTGTGGTGGCACAGTGACGAGGCCTGGCATCACAATATGGACTCCTGTTTTGACTCTGTGTGGCTTTATATCTGTCCAGTATATGCTTCACTAACTTCCACCCATTGTTGGTGGTCTGCTAACTCTCAGGCACAACATTATTTTGTAATACAGCATTTAGGAGAATTGAGCTTGCTTGCTGACTTTTTTCACAAATATCCAATATTAGTGACACAAAAGTGTCATGTTAATGATTGAAAACATAAAAGTTAAGCAGACTAAGAGTCCACAGCCATACTGGAGGCTCTGTGAGGCTGTCCTTCGACACAGTGCTGCTTTGAGCTAAATGCTAACGTTAGCATGCCAACATGCTCACAATGACAATGCTAACGTGCTGACGTTTAGCAGCTATAATGTCTACCAAGTTCACCATCTTAGCTTACTGTGTTAGCATGCTAACATTTGCTAATTAGAACTAAACACAAAGTCCAGCTGAGGCTGCTGGGTATTTAATGGCACTCCATCCAGTAGTTGTTGAGATATTTCAGACTGACAGAGCCATGTAGCTGCTAGTGTGGCTGAAACTGGGTAACATGTTACTGAAGTTCTTGATTGACAGAACACTTGATTATATGGACTTGAGGTTTACAATTTGTCCCAAAAATGAATACTGTTCAATATTTTAGAATACTTTCATGATTTGATTTTCTCACTGAGACAGAAGCACTGTGGAACTGAAGATCATACCTGCCCCGTGATATCTGTCATATCTTGTCTGTTGACAGTAAAAAGCTCTGAGCACAAGGTGTGTGGAAGCTGCAATAAAACCAGAGGGTGAGTCAGGTTGTTGCTGACTCATCTCAGCCTGTCTGCTTTAGTTGTGAAGGAAGTGGAGCGTAGAGGAAGCTTGTGACAAAGCAGTGCAAACACTGGAGGCGAGGGGTCTCCGTAGTGATTCCTCCCATCCTTCCCTGCCGCAGTGTCAAGTCTGCTTCCCAGAAATGACCTGCAGCACTGCTTATCAACTCAACTGTCTAACCAGCCTTCTGCACTGGGCGTGTACCGACTTACCCATTCTTCCTGACCCCTCCCCCCCCCGACACCACGCATCTGAGGGCTCTGAATCAGATGACCTGACTGAGAACTTCCTCTGTTTTTTCTGGGAACTGGCCCTGCCCACCTGGGTGGGATTTTGAATCAAAGAAAGTTCTTGGGAACATTCTTCTGTATATAGTCGAGGAAGTCGGACATCCCACTGACAGATAACAAGCCAGCACATGACATTCAGTTTGAAATACGGGTTGTCGTTGGACGTGATCAGCTCTCCACTAAATTTGCACCCATTGTTGATGTTTTGCACCGTGGCCGCCTGTAATTACCGAGAGCATTTAAACCCATGAGTTTGTTCAGCTCCACCTCTTGTACATGCCTCGCTGCTCAACGTCTCATTATAGCGCATAATAAACACAGAAGCAGATTCCAGTGCCAGGAGGGCGTGAGCACTGTGCAGTTCCATCTCCTGTTTTTCCATTGGATTATTGACTATTTGTGGTTGTGTTTTTGTCACAACACAATAAGCGGATGTCAGACTCTTTTTGAAACCAGGACAGTACTGATTATGTTTGAGGGCCTTGCCAACAGGCCTGTAACCAGCCAGCACTGAGCTGGAGTCAGTAGAAAACAGAATAGGAAGGCCGTGCTGCGGTGATTTCCTTGTTTTTGTTGAACTGTGGTTGGTGTGGGATGGCGAGGTCTCACATGGGCCGTGTCACTGTAAACAGCCTCAGTGCAGAGGTCAACAGACAGAGGGGGAATTTACATACAGTATATACCCTCCTGTGTTCAGGGTATATACAGTATATACCCTCCTGTGTTCAGGGTATATACAGTATAAACCCTCCTGTGTTCAGGGTATATACAGTATAAACCTTGCTGTGTTCAGGGTATATACAGTATATACCCTCCTGTGTTCAGGGTATATACAGTATATACCTTGCTGTGTTCAGGGTATATACAGTATATACCCTGCTGTGTTCAGGGTATATACAGTATATACCCTCCTGTGTTCAGGGTATATACAGTATATACCCTGCTGTGTTCAGGTTGGACGGATCAACAAGGATTAGAGGTCACACATATCCGTATTGTATAAATGATCTATAACAGAGTCTACAGCCACGCTAGGGGCTCTGAAAGGTTGTACTTAGTCACAGTGGTGATTTGAGCTAAATGCTAATGTGAGGATGCTAACATGCATCATACCATCAGTGGACGCTCTGCTGGTGGTTGAAGGAACATGCTGCATCCACTTGTTGCCTTGTTTTGGTCACATCATAGATGATCTATTGTTTCGGTTCTAGTGTTTTCTTTCATTCATCCAACAGACCGCAGGCTGTACAATAATTACAAGCATGTACAAATATCTGCACAAAATCATTGTGTGTGAACCGCAAATGAAAGCAGTTTAAACTGAGCAGCAATGTAAAACTTCAATTACATATGGGTCTTTCAGCAGTTCTTAATGTTGCAGCTTTTGGTGCTGTAGAATAGTAGTGGAAAGCACCTTAATTCTCACTCACAGTTTCATTAGTTATAATGACTGACAAATGAAGATGATTGGGGGAGACAAACGAGAGATATATACTATGAGTGTAATGACGTGATTTCTCATTTCCTCTTGGCAGAACCGTCAGCTGCTGAGGGATCGCTTCATGGTGGAGCTGGTCGAAGGTTCCAGGAAACTCCGCCACGTCTTCCTCTTCACCGACCTGCTGCTCTGCACCAAGCTGAAGAAACAGGCTGCAGGGTGAGTCTGGGTCAGCGTCCAGCCCGAAGTCAGAGCTGCAGGCTTGTGACCTGGAAGATCCACTGTTTCAAATCACTGTTGGGAAATGAGAGTCACTCCGCCCAGACAGACATTAAACTTTATTGTGACCAACTAGCAGTTGCAATGGGAGATAAATGTTAGAATTTCTCCATCAGTTTCTTCAATGCATTTGCAAGCTTGTGGCTAGTAGTGCTGATGGTTTCATGCTGCTTAAAAAACATTGTGGTGGCAGAGCAGAACAACATGACAGTTAATGGATGAAGAAAAAATGGTATCATTATACATGTTGTCCTCCAACAGAAAAGGACAACAGTATGACTGTAAATGGTACGTCCCACTGGCTGACCTGACCTTCCAGACCATCGAGGATTGTGAGTCCACCCCCATCCCTCTGGTCCAGGATGAGGAGATCGACGGCATGAAGATCAAAATCTCCCAGATCAAGAACGAAATCCAAAGAGAGAAGGTGAGGATACACAGATGGTAGACACACGTAGAGAAACACAACAACAACATAGTTCATGTTCATTAGTTTATTAGTCATTTGCACTGTAGAAACACCACAACAGTGACAGCTTCCAACCAAAATCTGGTGACAAAACTAAAATACAATGAGGAACTTAAAGACATGTGAATGGACAGCATGCCCTGCATCACCCTGGTACTGTTAATCTGTAGAGAACCACCAAAGGACCCAAAGTGATGGAGCGACTGAGGAAGAAGCTATCAGAACAAGAGTCTCTGCTGCTTCTCATGTCGCCCAACATGGCGTTCAGAGTGGCCAACAGAAACGGCAAGGTGAGTCAGGGCCCCTGAAGAAGGTTCCATATATCAAATTCATGCCAAATATCATTGGGAATATGTTGTACCATCAATAAACAACTTCTTGATTTGGTTTCTGCTGCCCTCTGCTGTCAACAAGTGTGACATTACAGCATGATAGTGCAATAAAATACAGGACATCATCCCTTCATCTCTTTCAGGGTTTCACGTTTCTCATCTCTTCTGACTATGAACGTGCCGAGTGGAGGGAGATTGTTCGTGAGCAGCAGAAGAAGTGTGAGTTTACCCGGCACTTTCTATAAGAAAGCCAGTAGTATTATCATACCAGTTGTAATGTGTGTAACTTGTATTTACATTGACGGTGTCCTGCAGGCTTTAAAAGCTCCTCTCTGACCTCTCTGGAGCTGCAGATGCTCACTAACTCATGTGTGAAACTCCAGACTGTTCACACCATTCCAATGACCATGAATAAAGAAGGTAGGGTTCACTATGTATTGTACTTTTTAGAGTTTAATACACAGTTTTGTATTTCATCTTAATGTGCATCATCTGACCCTCCACAGATAATGAGTCTCCTGGTTTGTACGGCTTCCTAAATGTCATTGTCCACTCTGCGTCAGGGCTGAAACACAGCTTAAGTAAGTTGGTTATTAGGAATCATCTCACTGATAATTGTAAAGGATGCACGTGGTGTCACATCATCCTCTGTGTCACCCCCCCCCCCACCCTCTCTCTGCGGCTGTCAGTTGGATGGACAGTTGCAAAGGAACAAGTAGGATTAGCCAGGAACACTTTGTACAAGCCACCTCAAATATGTCTCAAATCACTGCCTGCTCATACTCTAAAGGTAGTCTGTCAGGTGATAGTCGGTGGCATGTTTCAACAAGGATTCCACTCCTCTTTGCTGTTTCTTCATGTACTCAGTTACTTTAATGACACCAGAGAGAGCCAGCATGTGGTTGCAGTGACAGAGGCCTTATACAGTACATCCTCTGGACATTTCTCAATCTTTAGCTTTATGTTTGATTCAACCATTAAAACTACTACTTCTTGTGCCCACTAGACCTTTACTGCTCTCTGGAGGTGGATTCCTTTGGCTACTTTGTCAACAAAGCCAAAACCCGAGTGTACAGAGACTCTACAGAGCCCAACTGGAACGAGGTGAGAGAAAGTCAATGATCCACCTTCAGTATCCACTGCTGTGTGTCTGTCAGAACGGCACAACTGGATGAAATGACAGCATATCAGTTTTGAAAAAGGCCATGGGTGCTCAGAAAAACAGTTCAGGGGATCAAATGAAAATACATTGCTGTGCACTGGGCTGAAACCTACAGTAACATGCCTTTGGTCTGTTTCCGTGTTTCAGGAGTTTGAGATTGAACTGGAGGGCTCTCAGACTCTGAGGCTGCTCTGCTATGAGAAGTGCTGCAACAAAACCAAGCAGAGCAAAGAGGATGGAGAGATCGCGGACAAGATCATGTCCAAAGGACAAATAAAGGTACAGATAAGTTAGGGGAGACCTGGGTCAAATGCCTTAGCACATAAACATTTTTGATGTGTGATTATGTTAGTTTTACTAGTTCAACCAAACCAATATCAATAACTGAGAGTTTGGAAATACTATAAACATATTCATAGTTAACAAGTACATAAGCAAACGTTTTGGTAAGTGTTGTGTAAAATTAAGGTAACCCTTTAATTTGATTTACAGGTTGTTAACTATGTAGTAATGTGAAGAAATTACCAGGACATAACAGTTAAATACAATCAGTAAATCAATATAATGACAAGCAGTAGTAGTAGAATCACTGTAAAGTGTTGGGGAATTACAGTCAAACTAAAGCAGAACAAAGGGGAGTGCTGGATCCTTACTGTACATGGGCATTCATTGTTATAGTAAGTCCTATAGCCCACATACAGGGTAACACACGTGTATAGGCTACGGCTACCATAGAGGCTAGCATAAAGGCTAACATAGAGGCTAACATAGAGGCTAACCTAGAGGCTATCATAGAGGCTAGCATAGAGGCTACCGTAGAGGCTACCATAGAGGCTACCATAGAGGCTACTGTAGAGGCTAACCTAGAGGCTATCATAGAGGCTAACATAGAGGCTATCATAGAGGCTAACATAGAGGCTACCATAGAGGCTGACATAGAGGCTAGCATAGAGGCTACCATAGAGGCTAACATAGAGGCTGGCATAGAGGCTACCATAGAGGCTAACCTAGAGGCTACCATAGAGGCTAACCTAGAGGCTACCGTAGAGGCTAACATAGAGGCTAACCTAGAGGCTACCGTAGAGGCTAACATAGAGGCTACCATAGAGGCTAACCTAGAGGCTAGCATAGAGGCTAGAATAGAGGCTAACATAGAGGCTAACCTAGAGGCTAGCATAAAGGCTACCATAGAGGCTAACAGAGAGGCTAGCATAGAGGCTAGCATAGAGGCTAACATAGAGGATACCATAGAGGCTGGCATAGAGGCTAACCTAGAGGCTAGCATAGAGGCTAACTTAGAGGCTATCATAGAGGCTAGCATAGAGGCTATCATAGAGGCTAACCTAGAGGATAACCTAGAGACTACCATAATATAGTATTTAGCATTTGTACCATTTCTTGCAGTAAAGACAGTGGAAGGATCAAGACTGTTTGTATTGAGTGGGACATTTTACAGTTGAAAAATAAAGAAATAAAGAAAATAAATAAACTTGTCAGTGGCTCAGAGGTAGAGCAGCTTGTCCACCAATCGGAAGGTCGACGGTTCGATCCCCAGCTCCTCTGGTCACATTTCAAAGTGTCCTTGAGCAAGATATTGAACTCCAAACTGCTCCTGAAGGCTGAGCCATCGTTGTGTGAATGAGTGAATGAGTATTTAGATCAGATCCTGATGGGCAGGTTGGTTCCTTGTGTATGGCAGCCTCTGACATTAGTGTGTGAATGTGTGTGTGAATGGGTGAATGCTGACATCAGTGTGTGAATGTGTGTGTGAATGGGTGAATGCTGACATCAGTGTGTGAATGTGTGTGTGAATGGGTGAATGCTGACATCAGTGTGTGAATGTGTGTGTGAATGGATGAATGCTGACATCAGTATGTGAATGGGTGAATGCTGCCATCAGTGTGTGAATGTGTGTTTGAATGAGTGAATACTGACATCAGTGTGTGAATGGGTGAATACTGACATGTAGTGGGAAGTGCTTTGAGTGGTCAGAAGAGTAGAAAGGAGCTAAACTCGGAAAAAAAAGTTTGGAAATTTGTGTTTATTTCTCTGTTGTTACAATGCTAATTGGCATTGTATTTTACATCGTTGGAAAGCCTGTTTATTTACCTTCACAATGATGTCCAACTTGTAAGGATCATGCATTTGTGGGATGAGCAGCACAGCTTATTATGTGGGTAACGCCCAAGAAAAATCTGCCAAAATGCTCTGCCAATGGTAAACAGTGTATTCTCCTGTTGGTATTGACTCTTGTTTTGAGTTGTTTGGTGGATTGGATGATTGAACTCTCTATCAGTAATAAGGAACAAACAAGACATATTGGCTATTTTACACTTTATTCATTTAATACACCATCAGGAGCCTCAGTAGCGGGTGGAAGATCCATACGCAGCCACAACAGCCTGGCACCTCCTCCTCATGCTGGTCACCAACCTGGTCACACGTTGCTGTGGGATGGCATTCCATTCCTCAACCAGGATCCGTTGCAGGTCAGCCAGCGTGGTTGTGTTGGTCACTCTAACACGTACCGCACACCCAAGCTGATCCCACAAGTGTTGAATTGGGTTGAGGTGTGGACTCTTGGCAGGCCATTCCATTCTCTCTACTCCCACATTGTGGAGGTAGTCTGTGATAACCCTGGCTCTGTGGGGGCGAGCGTTGTCATCTTGGAGGATGAAGTTAGGTCCCAGATTGTGGAGATATGGGATCACCACTGGCTGTATAATCTCATCCCGATATCTCGCTGCATTGAGATGGCCTTCAATGATGACAAGCCTTGTTTTGCCAGTGAGGGAGATGCCGCCCCCCCCCCACACCATGACACTGCCCCCACCAAAAGCTGTTACTCCATCGCTCCAACAATCAGCATAGCAGGAAAATACACTGTTTAGCATTGGCAGAGAATTTTGGTAAATTTCACCTCAGCGCTACCCACATAATCAGCTGTGCTGCTCATCCCACAAATACATGATCCTGTAACAACAGAGAAATAATCGCCCAAACACAAATTTCCAAACTTTTTTTTCCTATAAATGTCCATTCACCATAATACTGTGTCTGAACTACCTCTGACATCCCATATGTGTATTTACCAAAATGCTGAAGTATTCCTTTAATGCCAGTCACAGAACAGTAAAGTTCACTTTCTGGTAACTTTCTAAACATTTTGGTAGGATATACTAAATATTGACCTCTTATATATCATACTGTATCCACCAGCAGAAAAAGGAAGTAAGAATCCAGAATGACAGATGCGGTATGTCCCCAGATCTACAGTTATGTCCTCAGATCTACCGTTCCACTGACAGTTAGAGGAACAACAATGGTTGCCTGTGTGGAGGAAGTTGCTCCCTCTAATGATTCCAGTACCTCGCCAGTGGTAACTTATTTATACTGCTGACCACAGGACCCTTTTAGTCTAATCCTTCCCGGTGGGGCCCTTATCTGTTGAAAAAGAAGTGGGTCACTTCAGCTTGACCCCTGGTAGGGTTAGGTGACAGAGGACGGATTAGTCTTTGGGTTGTTGGCTCGGCTCCAGAGTACGACAGAGGGAGACACAGAGCGCTCTTTGAACAGCCAGCGAAGGGATTTCCCTGCAGGACAGGTGGGTCCAAACACTGTCCGGTCTGGACAGGTGGGTCTAAAAGCTGTCTGGTCTGGACAGGTGGGTCTAAACACTGTCCGGTCTGGACAGGTGGGTCCAAACACTGTCAAGTCTGGACAGGTGGGTCTAAACACTGTCCGGTCTGGACAGGTGGGTCTAAACACTGCCCGGTCTGGACTGGTGGGTCCAAACACTGTCAAGTCTGGACAGGTGGGTCTAAACACTGTCCGGTCTGGACAGGTGGGTCTAAACACTGTCCGGTCTGGACTGGTGGGTCCAAACACTATCCGGTCTGGACAGGTGGGTCCAAACACTGTCCGGTCTTGACAGGTGGGTCCAAACACTGTCCGGCCTAAACAGGTGGGTCCAAACACTGTCCGGTCTTCCGTCACAGGCTAGATGTTCTAAAGCCTGTAAACAGAGCTATGAGGAGGAGCAGAAGTCTAGTTTTCTCTCAGAACACTTGAATTACAATATGCTGAAAGGTTATTATAGGATTTTTGCCCAATGATGCCAAAAGATTGTTGCCTACTGAAGCTTTAAGACTTGCTCTGTGGGAAAAGACAAGATGACCATTAATAGAAAGAAAGGGTTCTTTCTCATAAGGGTTCTATCATGGATTTGAATAATACTAGTTATTGGCTCGAGAGGTTCCTGTTTAGGCGACCTGCTACCAGCCAGCTCTCCTCCCAGAGGCAGGCGCGAGCCTGTTGGTAATGAGGGTAGGAGGGGATTCTCACCAGTTAATCCCCCAAATCCATCTGGGAAGTACAACAACACACACACAGGCAAGCGTGGCTTTGTTCCTTCTCTGACTCCCGCTGGAACAAAAGGATCTGGAGTATAACAATGAGACGTGAAGATGACAGAAAGTTATGTAAAGATTCAGCTGGGCTGCAACACTGAAGATCATCAAGATCATTGAAGACAATATGATCAGTGGCTGGTTGTTCAGGGAAGAAGGACCTGCTGCTGTTAGTGACTATCTGTGGAACAGCACTGGTGTCTTGTTTCTGTGCCATTGGTCAGTGACAGTAACGTTTTAGAGTTGAGACAGGCCCATGCCAGAAACAATGAGTGAGAGTAATGCTAATGACGAGCAGAGTGTGGATCAAGCCGGCAGCGGTCCAGAGGAAGAGGGAGACTCGGCTCCGAGGAAATCCCCGAGTTCGGGGGCCCGTCTGTGGGACAAAGTCCGCAGTAGCCTGATCAGACCGAAGGTAAAGATATGTAAAGTGAGCTGTGGACAAACCTACAAGGGCTGTTGTTGTAAAGGATCCTCGTTGAATCTACATTTAAGGACAAACTTGTTTTTGCTTTCTCTCATTTTCTGAATTCTATATGTATTAATACTAATATTCTTATATTTAAAACCCTATCGGTGTTCTACACTGTGTTGTATTTCTGTTGGGATTTATCCCTTTTGAGTTTTACTAGCCAGCATTCAATTCTTTTTTTTAAATCTTTTGATAAAATGACATAATAAAAGTGATTTTCACTGAACAAAGGATTATCTGATTGAGATTCGATAGTTTCTTGGGTGAAAGAACATCTGCCATCTTGGACAGGCCCAGTGCTTAGCAGGCGGACATGATGTCATCACGTTCCTCATGCCTGATCGCTGTAAATACAGGCTGGCAGTGTGGTATTAGTCAGATGACTAAAATAGATCAGGGACACCACCTGGCCGTGTGGACTTTATGTTTATGTGAGGCTGACCAGGTAATACTCATTGTACCTGGCACGACATTTCCTGGTTTTAAGAGAATCTGAATCTGAATTATTTAGAAATGAAGTGAAACTTGAAGTCAAATATCTTGTTTTATTTTTTTTCAGCTGGATCCTCACACATTGCAAAATAAAGATTGGCAGAGGACAGTCATCACCATGAATGGGGTAAGTGTTTTCTGCAACCTAGTAAAGAGAGGCAAGAAAAAAAAGACTCAGCACCTTTAAAAAGCTTGAGGCTGCTTAAAACCCACTTTCACATTTGTGAAAACCTTATTTTACTTTCTTCTATTTTCTCAATCTAGACCACATTAGACCAGGTCTAAATAAAAAATATATATATATACCTAGACTTGTCAAACCTGGACTAGTTTAACATGGAGACTGTTAAAACTATTCAATACACACACACACACACACACACACACACACACACACACACACACACACGCGCGCACACACACACACATTCTATTTACGAAAACAAAAACTGGGCAATTTCACTGCTTTATTTGCATCCAGACCACATTAGACCAGGTCTGGTTAGCACTGGTCAAATTTAAACTACATTAACAAGTAGACTCCAGAGTCCAGAGTCTTCTTGTTAATCTAGTCCTGGTTCCATGAACCTAGATAGTGATGTTTGATCTAGATCTGGTGTTATGTGGTCTGAATGCAAAAAGAACCAGTGAAATCACCCTTTTTATGTTTTCACAAGTAAAATAAAGGTTTCATAAATGTGAAAGCGGGTTTTATGCAGCCTGCAAACAACTGCAAGAATGGCAACTCGGCCGCTAAATATCATCATTCTTCTTTTTTCTTCAAATATCATCATCTTTCCCTTAACTTTACCCTTAACCTCCACATTGGAAGCTGTGAACGAGAGGCCAATCTTAGCGTTGATGATAAAGGTGATTCATGAAAGATAAGTTGTAAAGGATAACTGCTATGCAACAGTAATGGGTGGAGAGGTTATAATGTTGTCTGACAACACTGATGAATGCATTCACAAAGTGAGACTACTTCACTTTTGAACTTTTGAAACAACGAATAACTAACATAGCAATAAAATACACCCCCGATAACACTGACAACATTCAGCCACTAGATGTTGCTCTCTCCATTCCCCGTTCCCTTGTATTCACTTCACCAAGTGGTTGCCAGTTCGTTGTACAACCTGCATATTGTTTATGGTCAAGTGGAGTGAGACTCAGACAGACGGTCATGTTAAGTGATGAATCTTTACTGGTTGAGTAATGAAGTCATTTTGCAACATGTAGATATAGGCCTACAGTAGGTGTGTGTGTGTGTGTGTGTGTGTGTGTGTGTGTGTGTGTGTGTGTGTGTTGTTGAAGCTGTTATTTTTCTCATTTTAACAATCTAACTGGTGACCGATTAGTTAAGGTTGTAAGGACTATGGCTGTTAGTAGTTGTTGTTTGTTTTGTTTAAATATCCATCCATCCATGTTTAAATATGCCAAATTGTAATTTGATGGGTTATTGTTGTTCGGACGATTAAGCCAAGACAGCTAACATGTGCTAACGTCAGTTGCCACTTGTGGCCACAGTAAATATTCACTTATTCTGCAGCCTGATGGAGACACCAGTGTCAAACTCAGCCATTTATCCATTTATCAACCGAACGTCAGATATCTTCCATAGATATAAACAAAACATTCATTTTGGAGTCGTCAAAATATTTAATATGATCAATTCACAATTCTAATCTTTTTTTTCAGGAGAAAACCTACTTTTATTTGGCACCTTTCTAAAAGCTCTGTGGATGTACTTTTACATTTTTTTTATCAATATAACCTTTAAACTAAATTCATTTAAACTAAATTTAATACAGTCATGAGTTTTGCCATTACAGCCTTAACTGGTCTGGTATGACCAGTAGCGTATGTTACCTAATGTTAGCACACTATGGATAGCTATTGCTGTGAAAGTGACTGATCACCGAGTCAGTTTGCATGACTCTTCTGTACCTGTTTCATTATGTTTTAGCATTTACCATTATCCTGTTAATAGCCACAGTGTCTGCTGCTCAGCAAACATTAAATATGCTAGCTTGGTTTACATTAATTGGTTCTCCAAAATAACTTTCTTCTTTACTTCTTACAGATTGAGGTGAAGCTTTCGATGAAGTTCACCAGCAGAGAGTTCAGTTTGAAGCGAATGCCTTCACGGAAACAGTCCGGAGTCTTTGGAGTGAAGATCAACCTAGTAACTAAGTGAGTTGATGATAGTATTTTGTGTGTGTGTCATGCCCATATTCCCATTTTTTATATTTTATGCAACTCAATGAGTCAACATACAGTATATGTGCTCCTTTTTCTAGTATTATATATTTTGTTCTTTTAGTGTTAGTGTCAGAATTTGTATTTGTCAATGAATGAAATGAAAAGCTAGTCTACTGAGAGCAAACAAAAGGGCGTATAGAAAGCAGTGGTACTACTAGTTACTACTCATTGTGTTCTCTTGTGTTTACAGTGTTCATATGATGTGTTGATTTTCTGTTGAAACGTATGTCCTCACTAGGCGAGAGCGCTCTAAGGTTCCCCTCATTGTGAGACAGTGTGTGGAGGAGATTGAGCGGCGAGGGATGGACGAGGTGGGAATCTACAGAGTGTCTGGTGTCGCAACTGACATCCAGGCACTGAAGGCTGCCTTTGATTCAAGTGAGTCAGTCGGATTTCTTATCAGAGTTGGAAAGAAGAGATACTTTACATGTACACAGACCTAAAGACAGAGCTCTGCACGACTCATACTCTGCTCAGAAGGGATTTTCAGCTCACTGTGCAGCTTGTGTTCTTTGGTATTTAGTGACTGTTATCTCATTTTCCCCGCAGACAACAGGGACGTGTCTGTCATGATGAGGGAGATGGACGTAAACGCCATCGCTGGAACACTGAAGCTGTATTTCCGCGAGCTGCCGGAGCCTCTTTTCACTGATGAGTTGTATCCCAACTTTTCTGGAGGCATCGGTCAGTCAGCACTTCTTTATTTTGGCATAATTAGGGTGGTCAGGAGGGCATAAATGCAGTTGGGAGTTGTGATACCGGCACATTCATGTGTGCTTTTGCCTTGCAGCTCTCTCTGACAGTGTGGCCAAGGAGAGCTGCATGCTCAACCTGCTGCTGTCTCTACCAGAGCCCAATCTGGTGACCTTCCTCTTCATGCTCGACCACCTTAAAAGGTAAAAGAGCTCACAATGAATACATTATTTGCGTTATCGTGTATCTGTGTATCAGTAGGACATCTGTGTACGTCTGTTACCCCCACCTTAGAAAAAGTGACTTATTTTGTCATCAATTTAGTGTAATGAGAAGAGAGACAAATATGTCCTAGTTGACGGTCTGTTATTTCTTTATATTATTATTTATATACAGTATATACTGTATATTATATCATTTATTTATTCATCTGCTATGGATGCAGTTCTGATCTCGGACTCTGGAGGACCAATTATTGATTTCTTAAAGGTTCCATATTGTAAAAAGTGAGATTTTCATGTCTTTTTATTATAAAGCAGGTTGAAGTGCTATATAAATACTATGAAAGTATCGAAACGCTCAATCCATGGAGAAACACACACAGCCCGTATTCATAAACTGTGCCTTTGAAACAAGATGTCAGGATTTCTGTAATTTTGTGTTGTCACAAATCTAAAATATATAGATCATTTCACAGTTTTAAACATAATCATTCTAAATGTGTCCCAGTTTATTTCCTGTTGCAGTGGATGTGAATGACATCATCTGACAGGAAGTAAACAGAAATCCAAGCTGTTGCCTAGCAACGCAATTCCATTGGAATTCCAATGAAATGAGCTACAACAGTGTGTTTCAGACAGAATGTAAAAACAGGCATATTCAGGCAGACAGTAGGAGGAAAATAACGTTTTTTTGAACATTACAGCATGTAAACATGTTCTAGTAGAAACATAAAATATAAGTATGAACCTGAAAATGAGCATAATATGGGACCTTTAAGTAAGTAGCCATGTAATGAGCGGGATAATATACAGCGAGCCGGCCACCTGCATCGCCCTGTCGGGCAAACAATGGCTCGCTGTACATTATCCCTCACATAGCTGAGCATTCAGTAGTGATGACATAAAGACGTACTGTTTGGGTTGGGATCTTTTGAGTATCTATAAGTCGATTACTATTGGTTGTAGTACTGGTTGTAAAAGCTAACTGCTAACCAGTAATACTGTAATGGGTGGTTGTAATGGTACTATTGGAAAACCTTACAAAAAACAGATACGGATGTACGGAAGCCCTGAGAGGCAAGTGAGAAAAAAACAAATCTGATGATCCATTGTCTTCCAATTCTGAAGTCTAAATTGTTTTCTCTCCTGTGTTTATGACTTAAAGTAGGCAGAATATTTTTGGCATCATTGGGCAAAAATCCCATAATAACCTTTCAGCATATTGTAATTCAAGTGTTCTGAGAGAAAACTAGACTTCTGCTCCTCCTCATGGCTCTGTTTTCAGGCTTTAGAACATCTAGCCCGTGTTGGGAGACTTTGACCAATCACAGGTCATTTCAGAGAGAGAGAGCGTTCCTATTGGTCTGGTGGGCGGTGCTTCGTATTTCCTCAACTGATCTAACCATGGCTGCCGGGTCACAAACTTTCTCATTTTACAGCTAAACAGTACACTACAAGATGATTCTGAGAACATCTGAGGAGAGAAATAGGCATTACAGTACCAGAATATTGATTCATATTTGATCAGTACTGCCTAGTTTGACTATTTAATCGGAGTTGGTGAGTGATTGACAGCTGCTCAGAGACGGCAGACTCCAGATCAGCTCTGACAGCTTGCTTTCCTCCGGTCTGTGAAATCTTACAGATGCTGTTAGGAGCACCAGAAGACACCGGAGTACACCGAGGGAAATGATTTTTTTCAGGTTACCTGTCTCATGCACTACTATCAGGATATAGTGACCGTTTAACATAAAAATAACATTTTTGAATCATATTTGCTCCATTACTACCCACTGCTGTTTTAACAATAGTTGAAACACATGAAAAAAAAAAGTTTGCAGGTGAATTTTTCAGGATCAATTAAAGCATCAGTAGGCGAGATCGGAGCAAATATGATTAAAAAAGTTATTTTTATAAAATGGTCGCTACATCATGACAGTATTACATGAAACAGGTAACCTGAAAAAAATCATGTTCCTCTGTGTCCTCCAGTGCTCCTAACAGCATCTGCAAGATTTCACAGACCGGAGAAAAACAAGTAGTAAGAGCTGATCTGAGGTCTCCTGTCCAGCTGCTGTCTATGAGAGCCGGCTGTCAATCTCTTTCGAACTCCGACCAAACGGTCAAACTAGGCAGCGCTGATCAAATATGGATCAATATTCTGTTACATTAATGTCTATTTCTCTCCTCACATTTTCTCAGAATTATCTTGTAGTGTACTGTTTAGCTGTAAAATGAGAAAGTTTGTGATGCAAGCATTGTGAAATCTGGCGAAGTAACGCCAAGTTCCGGTCACATGACCAGAGGAGCACAGCCAATAGGAACGCCCTCTCAATGAAATTACCTGATTGGTCAAAGTCTCCCGTCACGGGCTAGATGTTCTAAAGCCTGGAAACAGAGCCATGAAGAGGAGCAGTAGTCTAGTTTTCTCTCAGAACACTTGAATTACAATATGCTGAAAGGTTATTATGGGATTTTTGCCCAATGATGCCAAAAAATATTCTGCCTACTGAAGCTTTAAGTCTCTGCTGTTGTTGTGAGCTCACTATTTTTAGTTTTGTTCTTACAGGGTGGCTGAAAATGAGAGCATCAACAAGATGTCTTTGCACAATCTTGCCACAGTTTTTGGCCCCACTTTGCTGCGGCCCTCAGAAAAAGACAGCAAAATCTCAAACAGCTCACAGCCAATCTCCATGAACGACAGCTGGTCACTAGAGGTCATGGCTCAGGTAAAACTGGTGTCAGGATATCGATAAGTGAGACTGTGACATTTGGACTGCTGGTCTGATCATCTTTTCTGTGCCTGTAGGTGCAAGTCCTTCTCTACTTCCTTCAGCTGGAGAGCATTCCCACACCTGACAGCAAACGTCAAAGCCTTCTGTTCTCTACTGAAGTATAACGGGAACATCATGCACTTGTTCTGTCCAGAGGCACAATGTCTGCTGCTTAATGAGGTGGATGCTGCTGAGCAGCCATGGCTGGCTGGTGTCATTTAGCCACTAGGTGGAACCATCAACACATTGTAAAATGGAAACAGCCACCATGACCAAAGCCCTTTCTTCTGGAGATGTTCTGTTTACTTACAAGCTTGCCTGCTGGGTCAGTAATAGACAAAATATACCATTCCTTTTTTAATTAAATTTGAATATCAAGAAGTGTTATTTACTTTACTTTAATATTTTCCACTGCCCCGCTCTGTCACTGTGCAAATTGACTCCATATTCACCGTGGGGATGTCTGCTGTAGTTGGATTTTGTAAGATTTATTTCCGTGGACTTATGAATGGTTGGATGAATGGACATATATGTCACGTCTATGCATGTTTTTTTTCCCAAAAATGTTTGACTTGGTTGAAAGTTCACCTGTGCCAATGTTTCCCTGCTGATGACCAATAGAGCATTTCAGTTACCCTAATGTTTACACACACTCTTCATTTTGTACAGAATATAACAGTATGAGACTGAAAACTGTAGCCTAGTTAACACGCAGCAACATGCAGGCATGTTGACCTCACCATTTCAAGTGTGTGGTGTCTGTGCTATACAACTGTAGTCAGTTCACGGGTCCTTCTGGTGGTGTCCGAGCCAACATTATGTAGATATGAGTGCTTTTTTTTTTAAGTGGAAGAGAAGTGAAAGGCAAATCATTCCAGGAAAAGGCGAGGCCCAATCCTTCCAATGTATACTGTGCTGTGTTTCATTTTAATTTCACAGTTGTCTTTTGTCCATATTTCACATGTTTTGTGTCCACATTGTTTTTTTTTCTGCTTTGATTTTTTCTGTTGATGTATATGTGTTGCTTCCTGCATTCCTTCTCTGCAGTCTATCTGTATAGGACACAACCACACTGCTGTAGAAATGAGAGCACCTGGACATTATCTCAGATACCGGTAGTAGTTCCTAGTAGGACTCCTGATTTATTAATAGCTTTAGCATCCACATACCTAGTATTACTTCCTGAAAAAACACTGTGTTCTTGCATTAATATTTTTTTCCAAATCAAATACAATAATTCAAACACTTGTTAGCACAAACTATAACCCTAGAGGCTTGTGATTTATGTCAAATAAGCAATAAATCGTAGTGATTCTAAGGATGAGGCTAGTGGATCTTGTATGTAAATAAAAACTTGGTAACATTATTCCTGCAATGTGTCATTTCTTAGTATGAGATAGAACATTACTACCTAACATCACATTATTAAATAACATTACTCATGCTGAGGTGATGGCTATGCTGCCTGGTCTCTCTGCTGCAGCAGTAGCCCCTATACAGTCCATCTGCCTTGTCCCCTTTGTATTCTACTGGAGATGGTATGCAAAGTGTAGGACTGGAGAAGACAGTGATGAGCATGTCAATTAGAAAATGAAACACACATTTACTGTGCCTGGGCTTTGGTGGTGCAGGACCTGTGGGTGTGTGCCCTGCACCACCTGTTAATGCAGACCAATAATGTCATGGTTATCATTATGTAGCAAGGAACCACCGAATCAACCAATGACCAACAGAGATATATTCGAGTCAGAGATGATGTGAAAGATGTATCTAAACTTTAGAATAAGGGTTATTCAGTAACATAGATTGTGCCCAGTATTTCCTCCCCTCTAATTGAAGGTGTGTGGAGGTGTTGGGCTGAAGAGAAGCGCTGCACTACCAGTACCAGTGTCATTTAGAACCATGAATAAAGGAGCCAGTGGATGCTCGGACATCCTGGAGGCAGTAAAGTGTCCCCCTGTCCTGTAGACAGCCTGATGATGCTGAGATGATGCAACCAGAGGAGGGGGGGAGAGAGAGAGAGAGAGAGAGAGGATCATCCGGCTGCTGCTGCCAGAACAAACCTCTAACAAGCCTCATCTCTAAAGTTAGCCAGCTGTTAGCCACCGCTAATGAACAGCCAGCGGATATCGATCAACGTATTAAACAGAAGAATGAGGAGAACCTCAGGTAGGAAGATTGGATGTGCTCATTGACAGGGTGCTGTCCTTCTGCCGGCTATGCTAATAGTGTTAGCCCAACGATAGCATTAGCAACCTTAGCTCTGCCACTGCTGACTGACAGCTGAGATAAATGAAGTAAGAAGAAACTCTAAAGTTCTGTTGACTACTACAGACTCCAGGTGTTAGTTGGTTTGTTTAAAATAGCCTAATGATTGTTTTAACAATGAAAGCAGATCTTTAGAAAGCTGTCAAGGTAAAACTAATCACTGCTACTATACCAGCAATCATTTCAAAATAAGTCTCGACGTGTTGCGATGGAACGTTAGCCCCAGTGTCTTTCATCATTTAATGTGCGTCAATAGAACTGTGTTCACCACAGTTCATGCTGAATGGAGCTGTTTTCCTGATTAAAGGTAATTTACGTTTAACTACAAGTGGTTTTGTTGACTATAGATTTGTCACAATTCTTTAGTTATTCTCCGCAATGGTTTGATATCAGTTATGTGATGCATGTACTTTGGCTGGCTTAGTCGTCTCCACGTCGTGGCTACTTCCAGCTGAATATTTGAATATAATGTTGGTCCGTTGACTCTGTAGCCTTTTAGTAAACTGGATGTGTCTTCTTCAACGTACATCGTATTACATTTACTATACTATATCTATATCTAGTTTATTATACCTCTATTTTCATTTAAAGTTAAAATAATCTTGCTCTATCGGAGTTTTGATATAATTCTCATAGTTTCAGGAGAAGTGGTTGAAGGGTTGTGCTTACGTGTCTAGCTCGGTGCGTTTTATTTTGAAAGCGTCTGGCCACACCGGAAGTGGAATGACTGAGATTCCCTGCTAGCTTGACCTTCCAGCTAACTAGCTATCGCTAGCTGGGTTATCTCCTCGGTTTGAACTTTCAGTTCGGTCTCTAACCTGATAGAACCAACGTATCTAACTGTATATAATGAAGAGTTGTCTTTACCGGAGAGCTTTGATTGGTAAAGTTTGTGTGGTTGAATGGCGCACTGTTCGGGCTAACATTAGCTGCGCTGCTGCTAATGTAACGCTAGGTGTAGCCCAGAACAATGTCAATGTGGGTTAGTGTTAGTGTTCTCATCCCCCTGAGAAGAATCAACAGTAAACTGATGTTACAGCCTGTCAGAGCCTTTAAACAGCTGGCCCAGACCCCATACAACATATACTAGTCTCTGTGTGTACCCTACTAAATCCTCCTGTCTGTCATATACTACTGTAGTCTCTGTGTGTACCCTACTAAATCCCCCTCTCTATCATATACTACTGCAGAGCTGTAGTCTCTGTGTGTAACCTACTAAATCCTCCTCTCTGTCATATACTACTTCAGAGCTGTAGTCTCTGTGTGTACTCTACTAAATCCTCCTCTCTGTCATATACTACTGTAGTCTCTGTGTGTACCCTACTAAATCCTCCTCTCTGTCAAATACTACTGTAGTCTCTGTGTGTACCCTACTAAATCCTCCTCTCTATCATATACTACTGTAGTCTCTGTGTGTACCCTACTAAATCCTCCTCTCTGTCATATACTACTGTAGTCTCTGTGTGTACCCTACTAAATCCTCCTCTCTGTCAAATACTACTGTAGTCTCTGTGTACCCTACTAAATCCTCCTCTCTGTCATATACTACTGTAGTCTCTGTGTGTACCCTACTAAATCCTCCTCTCTGTCAAATACTACTGTAGTCTCTGTGTGTACCCTACTAAATCCTACAGTAGTGTGAGAAGAACAACTCTTTAGACAACCAACCTTTAGACAGGCTAGTGTGTATAAATGTATGGTGTATTGTAATTAATTCATTCATTAGGAGTTTCTAAAGTGGTACACCCACAAACCTTTTTGCAGTATAGTGAGAGAGTGAAAGAAAAGGCAGCTGCCTCTGCCCCATTTAGCTGCACTCCCATGTCTATTCAGATCCAATGAATAGAGCTGTGCTCTAGATAGCAGCTCTCTGTTTCAGACAGCTGCTCTGACACACATTCAGCTATTCAGAAAACTGGCTAGTTGTTAATTGCACATGTCAGTACTCCGTGAGAACGCCCTGTCAAAAGTATATTTTATGGATAATGACATGGATAGTACAGAGATAGGTGTGCAGATGAGGCTGGGAGTAATATATAGAAGGTCATGATTAAACTTCAACTTCATTAGAATCATCTGTACATAAGGGTACATACATGAAATGTGACCTCTGCATTTAACCTGTCCTTAGCAGCAGTGAGCTGCTGTGAAGCTCCAAGGGAGCAACGTGGGGTCAGTGTCTCGCTCAGGGACACTTTTACATGCCGACAGTAGGAACCGGGGATTGAACCACCAACCTTACGGTAAAAGAACGACCTGCTGAGCTACAGCCGCCCATATATTCTGTAGCAAGCTGAGCCCTATTGATTGTCCTGTGTTACTCGCTTGGTGGCATACAGTATGAGTTTAGCAGCTGCAGTGGTACAGTTTGAATTTTCTTTGGTTCTTTGTGCCCAAAAGTTTTATGTTTTAAAAAAAAAAAAAGAAGAAGAAGACATGCACAGCAGGACTGTAGAAGAGCTGGCAATGGGCAAACAAAAGCTTCCCAGACAGTTATTTATAGCTTCACTGCATATATACTGGAAAAACAAAGTTTGGAAACTTGTGTTTGGTCGATTATTTCTCTGTTGTTACAATGCTAATGGTCATTGTATTTTACATGGTTGGAAAGCCTGTTTATTTACCTTCGCAACGATGTCCAACTTGTAAGGATCATGCATTTGCGGGATGAGCAGCACAGCTGATTATGTGGGTATCGCCCAAGAAAAATTTGCCAAAATGCTCTGCCAATGGTAAACAGTGTATTCTCATAAGGCTACCAGGAAGCCTGCAATGACTGCCCTTCACCGTCAGGCCCATTAGCGCTGATGTCGACAGCACAGACAATGGAACCTGAACATGTGGGGGAATGTCATGTTCAGTGATGAGTCCAGGTTCTGTCTGCCAAAGTTGGATGGCAGGGTCAAAGTATGGAGACGACGCGCAGAACGCTATGCTGATTGATGCACCGATGGAGTAACAGCTTTTGGTGGGGGCATCTCCCTCACTGGCAAAACGAGGCTTGTCATCATTGAAGGCCATCTCAATGCAGTGAGATATCGGGATGAGATTCTGCAGCCAGTGGCGATCCCATATCTCCACAATCTGAGATCTAACTTCATCCTCCAAGATGACAACGCTCACCCCCACAGAGCCAAGGTTATCACAGACTACCTCCACAATGTGGGAGTAGAGAGAATGGATCGGCCTGCCAAGAGTCCAGACCTCAAACCAATTGAACACTTGTGGGATCAGCTTGGGCGTGCTGTACGTGTTAGAGTGACCAACACAACCACGCTGGCTGACTTGCAACGAATCCTGGTTGAGGAATGGAACGCCATCCCACAGCAAGGTGTGACCAGGTTGGTGACCAGCATGAGGAGGAGGTGCCAGGCTGTTGTGGCTGCGTATGGATCTTCCACCGCTACTGAGGCTCCTGACGCTGGATTCAATAGATCAATATGTCTTGTTTGTTCCTTTTTACTGATAGAGAGTTCAATCATCCAATCCACCAAACAACTCAAAACAAGAGTCAGTACCAACAGGAGAATACACTCTTTACCATTGACGGAGCATTTTGGCAAATTTTTCTTGGGCGCTACCCACATAATCAGCTGTTCTGCTCATCCCACAAATGCATGATCCTTACAAGTTGGACATCATTGCGAAGGTAAATAAACAGGCTTTCCAACGATGTAAAATACAATGCCAATTAGCATTGTAACAGCAGAGAAATAATCGACCAAACACAAGTTTCCAAACTTTGTTTTTACAGTTTATAATTTAAGATAACCTGTCAGCATATAAAGTCCAGCACCCTAAAAAATGTGACCAATGGTTACTTAAAAAAATGAAGGCAACAAAGTGACACGTAATATAGTTGACTAGATTTTACTACTACAAATTTGATTAAAAATTACTGAATAAATTAATTATATTCAAACAAAAATAATTAGTAAATCCATATTAATTTCCTAAGGAAAACATATTTATATTTACAGAATATCTAGGTGAAATTGATTTATATTAATTAATTATCTGGGTGAAATTGATTTAGATTTATTGAATATCAGGGTAAGATGTATTAATATTTACAAATTATTTTGGAGAAATTGATTTATATTTACTAATTATTTGGATAAAAATGATTTGGTTTCACTAAATAAAATACATTAGATCTACTAACATTTGAACACATTGTTGCTTGAATCTAGTCAATAATATTGATGGCCACTTTGTTGCCACAAATTTTCAATATCATGCCTTTTTGGTACCACAGTTTACTCAAGTTGGGCCAACAGATCACAATGTAAAAGTACAGCAGGTAAACATTTATTTGAGCCACTTTATCTTAACAAGTGCAAAATGCAAAGAAATACAACAATAAAGTAGAGAGAGGGGCGATAATAAAACAAAGACAGAAACCATGCATGTGTACAACAGGGATACAATTAACATTTACCTGACAAATTTATACTTGAGACTACTTGACAGACAGATGTTTACATGGAATGATGAAAAGGCCCAGTCTCAATTTACCAAAACAGCACAATGACCTATAACCTTTTTATTTTATTATTTTAATATTAAATATATTTTTATGACATGCACCAATTGAAATCCTCAGGGCCAATATATTTTTCAAACAGCTAAAAGTAAGATTGGCTTACAGTAATAAGGTGAAGTGCTTACATTTTCCTTACATCTTCACAACTGGCTAAAATGGGACTCTGGACAATCACATTATTCATTTGTTAAAGTTCCTCAATTAAAACCTGTCAAATTTGCATCCCTGGTGTACACAGTGGAATCACAAGGTACAAGGACAGCTACCTTGTGGCAAGATTAAGTCAAAAACATAATACCACTCCCCTAAAATGAGTATGATGCAACACTGAAACTCATGCATTTTACAAAGCCTTAAAGGTAACCATGTGACAGTTTTCACAATGACTTAACAATTCCCTTCATCCTGCATGGTCCCTTTTCTTAAGCTAGTAGTTTATTCTTGAGGCTGTTCACTTTTGGGGACAGCTTTGAACAATCCAGTTTGAGGAAGAGTTCTTGGAAGATTTCAAGCGTGTGCCTGAGTTCCTTGGGATAGGCGAGTTTCACTGCATATGCCAACCCAATGAGCATGGAGCAAGCCCTTGGAAAGTTACCCAGAGCAGTCAGAACTTTCATGCCCTCGATCACGATACAGATGTCGTCGTGACCCTCTGAGGTATTAGTCTTGATGTTGTAGATTTGCATCCTCTGTACAGCAAGGTCCTGTGACACACTGTCTGAAATCTGAAATAATCTACTTGCAAAAGCATATTTTTATGCCGGGTAAGTTAGAAAAGATCCAATCAGCTCACCAACAAATCAAAACAATTCAGTGACACCAGAGATGATGGTCTGTACTGAGTCACAGTTGTAAATATTTATAAATGACATTTTTGAAATTAAATCAATCCATTGCTCCATAAATTAATTTCTTCCTTGCACTTGTGTATTGATGAATAGCTTATTCTACATTCACTAACACAGGCTGGTCCCCTGTCAACCAGTCCTCTATGGCAGTGTAAACTCACTCCTGAAGCTGGAAGTAATCCACAGCAACTGGATCAACTCTGCTCCTTAACTTATTTTAGAAGCTGCCTCAGTCTCTCTGTAAAACTGTCTCAGCGGCTTTGTGAATAGCTCTTAGGAAGAAACTCTTAGCTAGGAACTTTTAGGGCCAAGTTATAACGACTTTAAAAAAATAATAGACATCAAATATAGCTGTTAGTAATGCATTTCTTGGGGAAAAGAGAATAAGTCAACTACTGATAACTTGAATGTACTTCAATTTACATCATACTCTTGTAAGAGTTGATCTATCAATTCGCCAAGATACACTATCAAACACTGAATGACAACATCTCTGGTCATTTCGATGCTTGGATTGCTTGGAGCCTGGAATGACAAAAATAAACATTATTCAAGTTCTTGGTTTAAAAATCATCCACTGACCTAAAACTGGCAAAGGATGCAATTTTGAACACTAGGTGGCTTATATTACTGTTTAGCAAACTCCTATCAAGGATCCTTAATGTTTATTTTTTTGACAGGTTCCGTACTCCATGCGAATGTACAAAGTACAGAAAATAGTATACACTGGAGGGAGCAGAGTTCTAAATAGAAACACATACTGTATATGGCACATTATTTGTGGATGACCACAGCAGACCTTTTCAATTATCATGCTGTGTTGCTTAAAATGGCTGTTCATCACAAGTCCTGTACAATCTATTGCAATTCAATCTAATTGTTCTGGTATAAAGTCTATTTTTATGATGGCTTTAATGTCCAGTTTTTGTTGACATGGTCAGAATTGTTAATAAAGTATATAGCTGCGTTCCAAATCTCATACTTTTTCGTTTTACTTTTAGTACATACTGCAGCTGCCCTTACAAAGTATGCACTGTTGCATGCAGTTTGCATACAATTGGGACAAACTACTTCTTCATAACATTGTGTCTTAAACTTTGACCCTCTTGCTCATATCAGCTGTGCAGAGGATTGTGGGTCAGAATAGCCAAAAAAACATGCTGGCTTGTATACTGCAAAATGCAACCAGATGTAGTAGTACATCCTGGTATTTTTGGCATACTGCATTTGACATACTATTACTACATACTAAATCTTTTTCTGCCATACTAAATAGTTTGGTAGTATGGGTATTGGAACACACAGTATGTTTTAGCATTGAGGCCATTACTATTGAAGATATTGAACTGGATTACCCTATATTCTGAGGTGTTTCTAATATTCTGACCCCCACATGTATGTACATATGGAGTACAAAGAATTAGAAACACCCTTCAGTATAATGCAGTTCAGTACAACACCACCTTTAGTTATAACCTCAATGATAAACATATAATAATAAGCAAATTATCTTCCAGCAGTTTGATCACAACATTTCTAAAATATAATATTAACAAACACAATACTCATTGAAGGATACCTTGAGTAGGATAGCCTGCAGCATCAACCCAATGGTTTCGCCCTTGGAGTAGAAAAGGTTCAGAAGCCTGGGAGTGTATTTATTCATCCAGCTTGGACATGAACTTTGATTCAAGGTGCACAGTTGTGATTCTGTGAAACTCATCCTGGATCTGAAAGACAAGTAACAAAACCAGCTTTAAAGCCTCAAACATTACAAGTGATCATCATTTTGATATCATTTATGACCTCCGTGTCTGCTGATTGTTTACCTTCTGGGTTAAATCATCTGACTGTACAGCATGTTAATATAAAGTTTTGGCTAGCATACAACAATCTTCAACAGCATCTATACTGGAAAAACAAAGTTCGGAAACTTGTGTTTGGTCGATTATTTCTCTGTTGTTAGAATGCTAATGGTCATTGTATTTTACATGGTTGGAAAGCCTGTTTATTTACCTTCGTAATGATGTCCAACTTGTAAGGATCATGCATTTGTGGGATGAGCAGCACAGCTGATGATGTGGGTAGCGCCCAAGAAAAATCTGCCAAAATGCTCCATCAATGGTAAACAGTGTATTCTCCTGTTGGTGTTGACTGTTGTTTTGAGTTGTTTGGTGGATTGGATGATTGAACTCTCTATCAGTAACAAGGAACAACAAGACATATTGGCTATTTTATACTTTATTCATTTAATACACCGTCAGGAGCCTCAGTAGCGGTGGAAGATCCATACGCAGCCACAACAGCCTGGCACCTCCTCCTCATGCTGGTCACCAACCTGGTCACACGTTGCTGTGGGATGGCGTTCCATTCCTCAACCAGGATTCGTTGCAGGTCAGCCAGCGTGGTTGTGTTGGTCACTCTAACACGTACAGCACGCCCAAGCTGATCCCACAAGTGTTGAATTGGGTTGAGGTGTGGACTCTTGGAAGGCCGTTCCATTCTCTCTAATCCCACATTGTGGAGGTAGTCTGTGATAACCCTGGCTCTGTGGGGGCGAGCGTTGTCATCTTGGAGGATGAAGTTAGGTGCCAGATTGTGGAGATACGGGATCGCCACTGGCTGCAGAATCTCATCCCGATATCTCCCTGCATTGAGATGGCCTTCAATGATGACAAGCCTTGTTTTGCCAGTGAGGGAGATGCCGCCCCACACCATGACACTGCCCCCACCAAAAGCTGTTACTCCATCAGCATAGCGTTCTCCACGTCGTCTCCATACTTTGACCCTGCCATCCAACTTTCGCAGACAGACCTGGACTCATCACTGAACATGACATTCCCCCACATGTTCAGGTTCCATTCCATTGTCTGTATTGTTGACACCAGCGCCAACGGGCCAGACGGTGAAGGGCAGTCATTGCAGGCTTCCTGGTAGCCTTATGAGAATACACTGTTTACCATTGGCAGAGCATTTTGGAACATTTTTCTTGGGCGCTACCCACATAATCAGCTGTGCTGCTCATCCCACAAATGCATGATCCTTACAAGTTGGACATCATTGTGAAGGTAAATAAACAGGCTTTCCAACGATGTAAAATACAATGCCAATTAGCATTGTAACAACAGAGAAATAATCCACCAAACACAAGTTTCCGAACTTTGTTTTTCCAGTTTATTTTCAACAGGATCAACACACTGGAATTGCTTCTTAAAATATATTCTTCTCTTAAAAGCCGTACCACGTGGACCACCTGTTCCAAGTGCTGTACTAATGGGATGGAAGTTGCACAACTTCTCTACCAAGTCAGTTATGATGGCATTTATTCATGACACATTTATTTAACTTTGATGTTGAATCAAGTATGTTTCTAATAACTGCAACAGATGCTGAAGACAAAAATTAACTTAAGGTCTTCAACCAAGGAATCAATTATATTATATTATATTATATTATTATTATATTTCTATTATATTATAGATGCTTTCTGGCTTCAGCAAAAGTAAGCCAATTATTTGAAGAACTAAGTCAGATGCACTTTCTTGGTCACAATCTAAACTAGTGGCCTCACCATCACTGGCCTCTGGTAAATCAGAATGGTCAACAGTCGGATTATGGTGACTCCTATACACGTCCTGCTTAAAATCACTCAAAGAATAGGATCTGTGTCTTCTGCTTTTGTGTTTCAGAAATGTATTGTAGATATTTGTCCTAAAGTCGCATCCTTCAAATACACAAAAGACAGTTTCGTGGCTCTTCAGATGATTTCCAACATGCTGAAAGTAGAACAACAAGCATTGCAAACTAAACACTTAAAAGCAGAGATGATTCCTGGCTGTAGACTTTCTTCAGGTGCATGGTATCTGGACAAATGTGTGCAAAGAGCACTCTGCGTTTTAAATGTGCAAGGGCATCTGTCACAAAGACATGGCTGGGATAGCCCACGACCAAATGTTGCGTGTTGTAGTCTGTAATGCTTTAGTAGATTCCCTTTTGTGGCAGACAAAGCCTTGCAGATCTTACACTGCCATCCAATAGGCCAAAACCTAAGGTAATAAGAAAAAAAGGCCCGTAAGAGATTGGACACCTCTGATTTATAATTTGTTTAGTATGTGTTGATGCTGTTCATAAGTTAAAATTGAGTTTATAAGGTTTTTGTCTGAAATCTGAAAAAAATTCAGAATAAACTATATTTCACTTTTACAATATTACAAGAAGAATATGTGATCTAATTAGAGTTATAGAAATCACATAAATGGTAACTAGGGTGTGGAAAAGTATGTACAAACCATGTGTCATCATAGCTTAATTGTATGTCTATGAGAAATGAGTGATCAGTATTTCTACATTAACTGCTACTTTAATTCAAATTCAGGTTGGAACTACAGGGTTTTTGGAACATCGCTGACAATCAAAACTGAAGCAAATCTGCTTTCTAACCTGCAAAAGTTGATACAAAAAAATGCTAGTAATAACCAAATTTTGTACTGCAAAAAAACCTGTGTACAAAACATTACACAACATGTACTGTATATTAAACATTGTGTCACATCACATTGTGTGTTGCATATAAATGTGATACATACTTTTAATAGATTTCAGTCAAAGACTCGATGAACCTGGAAAGAAATTCATATACACTTTAATTAATGTAGCTGGTATGATGTCAATATATAGTCAAAAGATCACTTTCACTGTATGTGGCATATTCTACAGATGTCTAGACATTGAAATAGTAATGTTGCTGGTATGATGTCAATAAAATGTCAAACGGTCATTTTGACTGTGTATCTTTGCCGTGAACCGCAGCACACGGAAAACAATAGAGAGACCAGTAATCTGTAGAAGAGACGCAGCTCTGCAGTGGAGCGGAGCTGCTCACGCGGCAGCGTGGCTGCTCTAACCTGTTAACGTGGACGCAGAAATAAAAACCAACAGGTTCCGCCACGCACAGCTCACATCCTCAGTCTGTCCCAGCCGTAACTAGTTTACTGACCTCAAACCCACATTCACTAACGAGGCCCGGTGTAATCTGTCCGCATGAGCTGCAAACACTGTTTGAAAGTAACGTTACTACAACAGAGTAACAGTTAGAAGGGTCGGTTCGGTTCTACCATCTGAATCCTGCTGAGGCCTCATAGCACTGTGAACAGAGACATTAAACTGCGAGGCTCTGTGAATTAGTGATTAACAGCAGCCAGAACATGCACTAAACACAATAACGACCTGAGAGAGAGAGAAAGAGGAAATAACGCACTTTCAAAATGTAATGAGACAACCCTGGTAAAACTACTCATATTTAGGCTACAAAAGCTGAAAAGTTTTTAACTGCTTTTAACAGTTTACTTGAGAAAACGAGATGTAGTAATATCAAATGTCTCCTATAATGAATCACCTCTGAGAGCAGGAAGGTTGGTTCCTAATAGTACATTAACAGGTCTGGGGTCTGGCTACTTGCTGTGCATTAACAGGTCTGGGGTCTGGATACTTGCTGTGCATCAACAGGTCTGGGGTCTGGCTACTTGCTGGCGTTAGCTAGCTTGTTAATGTGGGGGGATGGCTGGAAGCTCCCATGAGAATTGGTAAAAGTAGATTAGCTGGTATTATGGTATAACGTTACACCTGGGAAAGTCACATGACATTGTGACACTGAGTCAGTCTGTTGTTCAGTCCTTAATGCCTTTAGTTGAATCAAAGATAAGGCAGACTGACTGTGACTACAGGCCTAGCTAAAGTTAACATTACACACATAACATTTTAATTTGTTCAATTCAGCTCAATGTGATTCCAAACTACACAAAGTCTTTTTTTTATTATGTATAAGTTACTATTATTTATGAATTAAATATTAATTAACCCAAATACAGTTTCTACAGTTTAGGTCTGGGTAACATGTAGTGACAACTGTCCAGATATGAGAAAACACAGGTATGTCATAACATCACAGTTTTCAATAAGGGGAGGCCTGTGGGGACGTTAACCCACCAACAGACACTGACTGCTGCGGAAAGATGCATGCTATAAACTTAATATTATTCATTAATAATTCATATTAATATTCTAACCATGAACGGTCAAAGAGGTTGCAGACTTAAAGACAATATGCTACAAAGTCTACTCAGAAAGTTGAGTTTGTATCATAACCATGAGTCTGTTTCAGTGAATCAGATCTACCTCTCATACCTATCTACCACAGAGGTGGTTTGGTCATATGAATTAGGTAACTAGAGGCCAACGTTAACCTGACAGAAATAATAAGCCAAATAAATATTGTCTCAGCAGAAAAAAAAGAATAACTTTGAGGACTCAAAGTGGAAGATTTGGTACAGGATGACAGATTTAAAGGAACAGCTGAACCAAGGAAACACAGCTGAAATCTATTAGAAAAGTCTTAGTTTTTGAATAAAGGGCAGTAGCAAGTTCTTTGGGATTCTCTGGAAGATTCAGGGAAGAGAATAGAGGGGTTGACAATATGTGGCTCAGATGTGAGCTATCATGTGCAGATCTCTTCCTGCTCCCGCTCGATCTACATCCTAAATATTGAGTTCTCTTTATAGTGTGTATTTATTTAGTTCCGATTCAAGGAAAGGTTTCAGTCTGTGAATTGTCTAAACAGTTGTGCTCTGCTATAATACATTGTTCAGCTTCTCACAGTGGTTTCCTGCTGATATTTGATTATTTCTATTTCCATATCCAAACAACACACTTGTGCTCAGGAAAACAACCGACTCAGAGATAGATTGTAGTTGGGTTACCGATGTACAACAAATAACTTCAGCTCACTTTTTAATCCTCTCAAGAGCCTTAGTGCAAAAGAGCTCCAGAACATCCACATCTGTGCATAAGTACTTCCTCTTTGTCTCCAGCTGTGTCTCAAATCACTGTTCTTGCCATCGTGGCATCAGGTCAGGTTCTCTTTAGACCTGGACGCAACATGTGAACGGTACTGAATGGTGCTGAAGCCTCCTGTGTTTTATAGGAGCTTTTGGTATTCGGTTTCAGCACCATGTTCACTGCCAAATAAACTCTGTTTAATGGCAAATCATATGCAACAGATAACTCCAACATACTTATAGGGACTTCATTTGAAATAGTTTGAGAGAATATTTTTGTATCACCTGTTATTAATTCAAGAGACTCCTTACAACAATGCAGCTCACCATATTATGCTCAACAATGTGCCCCCATTAAATTGTTCTTAGGAATCTTTTCTTGGTTGTTTAAATAGAGCAACAGTGATTGTGAACTGGTATGAGCACATCTCACACGGACACTAAATGATTTCTTGGCAGGGCGAGATGATATTCAGTGCATCTGACTGGTTGCCCAGTAACAGACTAACAGACTCACAAAATGTGACTGTGTCTGTTTAAGCTTTCACTTCTGTGGAGGAATTTACTTTTCCTTTTTTGGCTCTGCTGATTATTCTAGTGCCTTGCCAGTGTGTGTCAGTGCTAACTAAGGAGTAGAGTGTTGGACAGCAGCAACCACCCTCACCGATTAAACCCGTATCATGTTGCAGCTAGTACACGAGAGCCATCTAGTGGGCTTAAAGCCTCTATTTCAGTGTCTACCATAGGCCCCATTCCAATCCGGCCCCTCCACCCTCCCTCTCCATGGTGGAGTGAACTCTGTTTGTAGTCACACTCACAGCTGGATGAAGCTCCTTCTTTGCACAACAGTGCAAATAATAATGCTGAAAAATAGGACCTATGCAAATAATATAAATGCATGCATTTATAAGAATGCAAGAATAGTGTAAAATAAGAATATTAGTTTAAATGTTCTGCATAAATAAATGCAGTGTCAATGCCGGAGTAAACCAGATTACTGCACAGCTGAATTACTGCACCAAATTAGTGCATTGTTAAGTCAGTATTGCACAGTTAAATATATATATATATATATATATATATATATATGACAAATTATTTAAATAGCAAGTAAGTAAACTGTAAGATCTACATGAAGTAATTATTGTAGGGGTGGGGAGAATAAGCAATATCATCCACTACCTCCCAAACACCAACTATGTAGAATAAACTAGAGACAGAAACACGCTTTCTACGTGTGCTCCGCTATTCAATGTGGTATAAGTGTTTTCTAGTGTTAAGGGAATAATAGCCTCTGTGGAAAGAATTACACTTCCATGGAAAACTGGAGCTGTCTTATGTATACCTCTGACATACATTACCTTTCCCCTGCCCTCCTCCGTGCACAGATTGAGCTGTAAATGTATCGGCATCAGAGCACTCAGTATGAAGAAGTCGGTCCGGCCAGCGGTGAGTAAGGTGAGCGGAGATCGTGGGAAGGCCGAGGCCACGGCTACCGCTGGGACTGGAAAGCCTGCAGCCAAGACTAGCACCACTGCACCTCTGTCTAAGGTGAGACTCATCACGGCATGGTCTAAATGACGCTTTGAATTCGATTTGATTGACTTGTTTGTAAGTGAATTAGTTTTTTTGTGCTTTCAGGTGAAAAGCAATGATGATCTTTTAGCAGCTATGGCCGGAGGGAATCCTGCATCAAGTAATGCAGTCAACAAGACCAAGAGGACCGCCTCCGTAGGGACTAGTGGCAGCAACCTCGACAGCAAGCCAAAGACGGCATTGGGTAATTTTCCATGCCTACATATATATTTTATCTTTAGTAATTTATTTCATTGAAAATTTAGATTGCTTTTTTCTCTCTTATCAGGTACTTCATCCAAGCGTATGACATCTTCGATTTCCAAGGAGCCAAATTCATCACGAGATCGTCTCCGGACATCCAGGACCTCAGCCAATAAGAAGCAGTTGGTATCAGGGAGTGTAGTGGGGGATGTAGCCTCAGGGAAGCGCTCTCGCAACCAGATCCTGGCAGAGTCTGATGGCCGTATGAGCAAGTCTAAATCAGACGGCCAGATCAGTGATAAGGTAGCTCTGGAGACCAAAGTGAAAGACCTGTTGGGTTTGGCTAAAAGCAAAGATGTGGAGATCCTCCACCTTCGCAGTGAGCTGAGGGACATGAGGGCCCAGCTTGGCTTGGGAGAGAAGGAAGCAGCGCAGCAGGAAGAAGCTGGCGAGGAGGAGGAAGAGGAGGAGGAGGAAAAGCCCCAGGTCTCAGCCATCACAGCAGCTGATGTGGAGTCCACTCTGATTCTCTTACAAGAGCAGAACCAGGCCATCAGAGAGGAGCTCAACCTGCTAAAGAGTGAGAATCGAATGCTAAAAGACCGACTCAATGCGCTGGGCTTCTCTCTGGAGCAGAGGCTGGATGCCTCTGACAAGCTGTTCAACTACGCCTCCCTGAGCCCGGACCTGGCAGTAGGCAGCGGGCAGAGTGATGGGGGAGGAACCGGGACACTGACCTCCTCAGTGGAAGGCTCCGCTCCCGGCTCCCTGGAGGATCTGCTCACAGGACACCAGCATGGAGGCTCAGCAGACAACCTCGACAGTGAATCTAGCGAGGTCTACCAGGCCGTCACCTCCAGTGATGATGCTCTGGACGCCCCCTCTGGAGCTTCCTCATCATCTGAATCGGAGTGCGCGCCGAGCAGGGCGCGCTCACGAAGGGGCAGCAGTGACAATGCCAGCGAGGTGTCAGTGGCCTGTCTGACAGAGCGCATCCACCAGATGGAGGAGAACCAGCACAGCACTGCTGAGGAGCTCCAGGCAACATTACAGGAGCTGGCTGACCTGCAGCAGATAACCCAGGAGCTGAACGGAGAGAACGAGCGGCTAGGTGAAGAGAAGGTGATCCTCATGGACTCCCTGTGCCAGCAGAGTGACAAGCTGGAGCTGTACGGTCGACAGATCGAGTACCTGCGTTCTCTGCTGGATGACCATCATATATCGTACGGACTAGAGGAGGACATCAAGAGTGGCCGCTACATGGAGCTGGAGCAGCGCTACGGAGACCTGGCAGACAATGCCCGCTTTGAGAGAGAACAGCTGCTGGGGGTTCAACAACACCTGTCTAACACTCTGAAGATGGCTGAACAGGACAACGCTGAGGCCCAAGAGATGATTGGAGCGTTGAAAGAGAGGAACCACCAGATGGAGCGCATCATGGAGTCAGAGAGACAGGGTCGAGCTGCCATGGGGGCCACACTTGAAGAGTACAAGGCAGCAGTGAGCAATGACCAGGCGGAGCTGAGCCGCTGCAGAGCCCAGCTGGACCAGGAGAGGCAGAGGGTTGCCGAGCTGTACTCTCTTCACACCGCAGGGGACAAAAATGACATCTGCCAACTGCTGGAAGGAGTTCGTCTGGGGAAAGAAGAGGCGGAGGCCAAGGCGGCAAAGTTGCAGGAGGAGCTGGAACAAGCCCACAGTGAACTCACTCGGCTGCAGGAGGCTTTCAGTAAGGTTAGTTAAAAGGTCAAAGAGATTTTAGATGTAAAATCGGAGGCTATTACAGAGACAGTGTGTGTGGGGCATCAATGTCCTGAAGCCATAAGATGTTAAACTGATGTGTTTGACTTAAATGAAACTTTAACTCTGATAAGAGTTTTCAGGTCAAAATGAGTTCCTGTTTTATTGTCTATAGAGCAGAGCCAGATTTGACCTTGAACATGTCACAAATTCAGCAGTCAGGTTTCCAGAATCTACCTTGTTAGTACCTCACTAATGTAACACTAGGCAAAGGATAACTGTTGATGTGTACTTAACACACACTCACTGTACACAGTACATCTCTATGAATTACTGTATGACACTGCTGGAGCTTTGTTGCTCATTCGTCAGCCAATGACTTCATGGCTTGTTAATGATATAAAGGATGGCCCTCTTCCCGTGTGTGCAGCTGGACAGGGAATACAGAGACTTCCAGGAGCACGTGCAGCAGCAGATGGCCGAGCAGGAGCGCGTCCTGGAGAAGCAGCGCTTGGAGCTGCAGGAGAAAGACAGTGAAATCGCAGACATGAAGGAAACCATCTTTGAGCTGGAGGATGAGGTGGAGCAGCACCGAGCTCTTAAACTCCACGACAACCTCATCATCACAGACCTGGAGAGTAAGTTGTGTGGACACACGGAACAGTGTAAACTGGTTGCAATGGTCAGACTTTGACTGGCTAGTAGGTTTAAATACCCTCATGTTTACTTCAACAGGCAGCCAGTGATCATTCAGAGATCCTGCTGTGTGAAACCAAAACCAACATCCTGACATCCTGACATCGAGTGTTCATCAGACTTCCTCTAACTGTGAATCTTCAGGCCAACAGTAGTAAATATGTGTGTTATTAAGTTGGACCAACATCTATTTACTTCCTATTTCAGACTCCGTGAAGAAGCTGCAGGACCATAAGCACGACATGGAGAGAGAGATTAAGATTCTTCACCGCAAACTGAGGGTAAGAGTGTTGACCAGGACAGACCGATGGTAAGAGTGTTGACCAGAGTGTTGACCAGGACAGACTGAGGGTAAGAGTGTTGACCAGGACAGACTGAGGGTAAGAATGTTGACCAGGGCAGACTGAGGGTAAGAATGTTGACCAGGGCAGACTGAGGTCAAATAATGTTGCATAAAGCTCTTTGTTTTAGATTGCTTTTAGTACACTAGGACAAAGGAAGACCGTAAACTAAAAATAAAATGCAGCAATTTTAGGCCAGTACTTAGCTAATAGTACATGTACAGTGCATCCGGAAAGTATTCACAGCGCTTCACTTTTTCCACATTTTGTTATGTTACAGTCTTATTCCAAAATGGATTAAATTCATTTTTCCTCAAAATTCTACACACAATACCCCATAATGATAACGTGAAAAAAGTTTTTTTGACATTTTTGCAAATTTATTAAAAATAAAAAACGAAAAAATCACATGTACATAAGTATTCACAGCCTTTGCCATGACACTCAAAATTGAGCTCAGGTGCATCCTGTTTCCAGTGATTATCTTTGAGATGTTTCTATAACTTGATTGGAGTCCACCTGTGGTAAATTCTGTTGATTGGACATGATTTGGAAAGGCACACACCTGTCTATATAAGGTTCCACAGTTGACAGTGCATGTCAAAGCACAAACCAAGCCATGAAGTCCAAGGAATTGTCTGTAGACCTCCAAGACAGGATTGTATCAAGGCACAGATCTGGGGAAGGGTACAGAAAAATGTCTGCAGCATTGAAGGTCCACAAGAGCACAGTGGCCTCCATCATCCATAAATGGAAGAAGTTTGGAACCACCAGGACTCTTCCTAGAGCTGGCTGCCCGGCCAAACTGAGCGATCGGGGAAGAAGGGCCTTAGTCAGGGAGGTGACTAAGAACCCGATGGTCACTCTGACAGAGCTCCAGCGTTGTTCTGTGAAGAGAGGAGAACCTTCCAGAAGGACAACCATCTCTGCAGCACTCCACCAATCAGGCCTGTATGGTAGAGTGGCCAGACGGAAGCCACTCCTCAGTAAAAGGCACATGACAGCCTGCCTGGAGTTTGCCAAAAGTCACCTGAAGGACTCTCAGACCATGAGAAACAAAATTCTCTGATCTGATGAAACAAAGATTGAACTCTTTGGCCTGAATGCCAAGTGTCATGTCTGGAGGAAACCAGGCACCGCTCATCACCTGGCCAATACCATCCCTACAGTAAAGCATGGAGGTGGCAGCGTCATGCTGTGGGGATGTTTTTTAGCGGCAGGAACTGGGAGACTAGTCAGGATCGAGGGAAAGATGAATGCAGCAATGTACAGAGACATCCTTGATGAAAACCTGCTCCAGAGCGCTCTGGACCTCAGACTGGGCCGAAAGTTCATCTTCCAACAGGACAATGACCCTAAGCACACAGCCAGGATAACAAAGGAGTGGCTTCGGGACAACTCTGTGAATGTCCTTGAGTGGCCCAGCCAGAGCCCAGACTTGAACCTGATTGAACATCTCTGGAGAGATCTGAAAATGGCTGTGCATCGACGCTCCCCATCCAACCAAAGAAAGAAGAATGGGAGAAACTGCCCAAAAATAGGTGTGCCAAGCTTGTAGCATCATACTCAAAAAGACTTGAGGCTGTAATTGCTGCCAAAGGTGCTTCAACAAAGTATTGAGCAAAGGCTGTGAATATTTACGTACATGTTACATTTTCGTTCTTTTTAATAAATTTGCAAAAATTTTAAACAAACTTTTTTCACTTTGTCATTATGGGGTATTGTGTGTAGAATTTTGAGGAAAAAATGAATTGAATCCATTTTGGAATAAGGCTGTAACATAACAAAATGTGGTAAAAGTAAAGCGCTGTGAATACTTTCCGGATGCACTGTATGTGCACACCGATTCAAATCACTGCAAAGAAGTATTTGCATTGGTTTCACAGGAGGACAGTGTAGTTTATATCTCAATTAGGGCTGCACAATTAATCCAAATTTTATTGAAATCGCAGTACAGCCTCCTGCAACTTTCAAATTGCAGGAGGCACAATATTTGTTAAAGGTGAAATGTGTGTCAAAATACCATTTTAAATGAAATATTGTTTTGCTGCAGAGACGTCCTGGCCTACTCATCATATTCTACAGACTTAAGAAAACATCTTTCCCCTCAAAAATCACACCACAATCACTTTAATATGTTTTTCAGTGAAAATGAGAATAATGATGTAAAACTGATAATTACCTCCAATATCGCAAATCATATCACAATTGCAATATCAGTCAAAATAATCGCAATTAGATATTTTTGGGAAATTGTTCAGCCCTAATCTCAGTGATATATCATCTAACGTAAACAATTTTATTTTAAAGCTGCACTAATCAAAATGGATCAAGTGATTTTATGTGACAAACTCACACAGAATTACAGCCGCAAGTGGCAGTTCGCGGGTTCAAGCTTTTTTCGTTCAACAGAGGGAAGCAGCTGAATTGCTAAAATCAAAGCCGCGAGCAGCAGTGATCGGGTTTTGGGCTTCACAAAGCAGAATTTAATTTAATTCTGTATAAAGAAGGAGTGAGACCAATCACTCCCTTGTTTCATCATTACAATGTATGCAGCCTTTCTGTACTTGTACGCTCTAAGTCCCACCAGTCATATTTCTTGGCATTTTGGGGACGTTTCAACAGGTTAATAAAAAATATCCATCAAGTTTGGTGATGCTGGGAAGAACTCCCATTGATTTGTGGTGAAATTTGCGCCAGGCCCATGCAAATCTTTGGAACTGGTGGTTCCCCCTATGGAGTAATTTGTAAATATTTTTACACACATGGTTCAGAATTGTTATAAATCATCCTGTGAGTTTGGTATTGATTGGACAAACAATTTATGAAGCTTAGTCTGACTTGTAGCGCCCCCTAGTGGTCGATTTGAATTAAACTTTCAGGGGATGTTTCAGGTACTCCTAAGAACATACCCTGCATTTGAGAGAATGGGCCCAACAGTTGTAGAATGAGGTCTATTGATATGCTAAGCCACGACCATTTAAAGTTCATTGGTTAATATCTTCAACACGCAATGACATATCAACAAGCTTTTGATAACTTTGGATAAGCTTGGTCCAATAATGAGCCACAGAAAGTTTGGTAGCAATCGGACGTAGAGTTTAGAAGGAGATGTCAAAAATGTGTTTTTCCAAAAATTCAAAATGTTGGAAAATTGTGATGAAAATCGAGGGCCTCTTGAGGCTTTTTTGTAGAGCACATTCAGCAGCACGTGTGTAAAATATCAAGTCAATCAGACTTGTGGTGTGAGGGGGTGGCCTTGAAATTTTTTGAAGCGCCACCATGTGGCCAATTGGGATAATATTTTATGTGAAGCATTATGACATCATTTCCAGTTATGGTACCAAGTTTCATGTCTCTAGCTCGTTCCAGCTCATAGCAAATTGAACAACGGCATAATTTAGCATATAATGCTAAATAGGCCCCGCCCACATGCACCGATCAATATGAAACTTCAGATCTTGGTTAATACTTGCCCCCAGATCATGTGCACCAAATCTGATAAAATTCTGTCCACCACATCTGGAGGTATAACTTTTTGATATTTTTGGCGCCCCCTATGGGTCGAGCGGAAAATGCTTTGGTACGCCTATTCCCAAATACGTACTGAAGATATCTACCAAGATTCATGATGATTGGACGGGGCGGGGGGGGGGGATGAGTGGATGGCTTGGTGCTGAGGTAGCGCTGTGTGTGTCATCAGCATAGGAGTGGAAACTGAGACCATGGTGGCGGATAATCTGACCGAGGGAGAGCATGTAGATGGTGAAGAGGAGGGGTCCAAGCACAGAATCTTGAGGCACACCTTGGTTGATTGGGGCTGGAGAGGAGCTGGAGTCACTGGTGGTGATGAACTGTTTTCTGTTGGAGAGATATGATTGCAACCATTCACTGGTTCACTTTCTCCGCTGTCATCGACCCGTCTCCAGACCCTGCGGGCAGGTGTTTTCAAAGCAGGCAGACAGAGTTGGCAACTAGCAGGTGAACATAGTGGAGCATTTAAGCCAAATATGTTTCTCAGGAGTTGGTGGAGACCAAAGAAACACTAAAACTGTAAACTCTAAATGAATGCTTATGTTTCTGTGTCTGCTGGGTGTGTAGATAAGTGATGTTTGGGAGGTTTTCTATCAGATTTATAAGGTGATAATATGATGTTGCGTCTTGTTGCCCCCAAGTGGCCAAAAATGATTAATACTGCTTTAATAAATAATGTTTCACTGTCTGCTGCTGTCTCACTGTGCGTGTGCAGGAGGAGTCGATGGAGTGGCGTCAGTTCCAGGCTGATCTACAGACAGCTGTCGTCATTGCTAATGACATCAAGTCCGAAGCACAGGAGGAGATTGGAGACCTGCGGCGGCGGCTGCTGGAAACCCAGGAGAAGAACGAGAAGCTGTGCAAGGAGCTGGACGAGGTCAAGAGTCGCAAGTAAGAGCCACAAGGAGACATTAGGAAGAGCAACAGAGAGACGTTAGGAAGAGCTACAGAGCGACGTTAGGAAGAGCTCCAGAGAGACGTTAGGAAGAGTTCCAGGGAGACGTTAGGAAGAGCTCCAGAGAGACGTTAGCAAGCGCCACAGAGAGACGTTAGGAAGCGCCACAGAGAGACGTTAGGAAAAGCTCTGTAGAGACGTTAGGAAGAGCTCTGTAGAGACGTTAGGAAGCGCCACAGAGAGACGTTAGGAAGCACCACAGAGAGACGTTAGGAAGAGCTCCAGAGAGACGTTAGGAAGAGCCACAGAGAGACGTTAGGAAGAGCTCCAGTGGTCACGCTGACATCATCTGTCTTGTGTTTGTGAACCAAAGGAGGGAAGATTTAACTTTGCTTATTTGATTAGGATTCTGGGTGGTCGGTAGCTGGCTTTAGATTAATTTATCTTGGATGAATCCCACAGTTAAATAAACGCCTTTACAGAAAAAAATAGTTATTTTCAATTACAATTTCACCATAATTGTTCCTACAACAGGATATTAACCCCGAATGAGAACCGCTGTGGAGACAGCATAGGAGCTGTGAGTGTACATACTGAGTGGTGTACTGTATGTTTGGCAGGCAGGACGAGGAGAGAGGCAGAGTGTATAACTACATGAATGCAGTGGAGAGGGACCTGGCTGCTCTCAGACAGGGGATGGGTCTGAGCCGGCGATCCTCCACCTCCTCAGAGCCCTCGCCCACCGTCAAAACACTCATCAAGAGCTTCGATAGTGCCTCACAAGGTACCACACAATCCCAATATGCTCCACCATGTTGCTGCTGGTTTTAATAATAATGTTTCTCATGACATCAGGAGTGTATTTGGTCTAAACTGAGCTGTACGTATTGGTTCCTTTTCACTCTTAACTCAGGTCCACCTTCCAATGGTAGCGCCTCTGTGACTCCAACAGCCTCGGCCGCTCCGCTACCACGCACCCCCCTCAGCCCCAGTCCCATGAAGACTCCCCCAGCAGCTGCTGTTTCACCCATCCAGGTGAATATATATATAATAATAATAATAATAATAATAATAATATATCCAGGTACAGGAGGAAAGGCTTGCTATGGTGTTACTTTACCACTTCACATGTTTTCTTGGTTAGTTAGGGACTGGGTGGTCTCTGGCTTCACTGGACAGCATTAAAAACCACATAAGACAATTGATGAGGACAGACATTGAAAAGTTAGTATCAACAAGCAACACGATTTTAAAAGACATGCATATAGTAATATAAAAATAGAAATCATCAAATCTGGCTTGATGCATATAATTATTAGCACAAGTAAAGAAATAAAGGAGTAGAGTTGATAGTTGATTGGATAATGTGGTGAGAGGCTATAGAGAAGTTAGACTGGGGAAATGCCTCATGCTCATGTGAATTAGTATTGAATAAGATGGTACAATGAACACTGTTATAACTAACCATAATAAATCAAAACACTCATCATTTCCAGTTTGTTCCTGTCCTGTCTGGCTGTTTTTAATGTGCAAGGAAAAGAGATGTGTTCCAATGTTTGCTTAATTCTTTTAGTTGAAGATGCAGGGGATTAAAGGAACACTTTAATTATTAACAACAATTATTAACAATAACAATTATTACTTAATGCTGCAGCTCTTCTGAAAACTGCAAAATCACCAAATCTGGAGCTACTTGTTTTCCTTTGGACAGCGACAACTTGTTTTGCTATTTAGAAGAGTTTCTTTTCTATGCTGTAGCCTTTATTCTTCTTGTGAACTCTGTAACACAGGAAGCTCTTATTGTTTGTGCTTATTTTAGAGACACTCCATCAGTGGCTCCATGTCAGCAGCCAAGCCGCTCTCCTCCCTGAGTGATAAGAGGCCCAGCTACACAGACATCACCATGCCAGGTGAGGCTTTTAAAGACACTCCATGCGCTGGATAACAAGGATTTCACAACTCGTACTCTCACAAATGGAGGTATGAGTTTGTAAAAGGGCAGAATGATGGGTCACATAGTGACTTTGTCGTCCACTACACCTCTGTCACAGTAAACTAGTGATTACCAGGAACCGGCCCCCCCTCTCTCATGAGAAACAACATGACTGTTTGTCCACAGAGGCCTGGAGTTGGGAGTTATCAGGTTTACTGTATGTTGACTTCATGTTTGAGTTCATCAAAACATTAGAGTGGATGATAAGAGGGGGATGATAAACCACCACGTACAGTTGGTTCTCACCAGTAATGACTTCAAGTGTTTTATGTGAACGTGCAGACTCGGCTGTAGCCCCCAATGTTCCGTTTATTTTTCTTTGATTTATTGTTTTCTTGCTAAGCGAGGCAGCCTCGTGTGCTCACAGGGGCTGGAATGTGGCTTTTGACTGACCCTGTTATCTGATTTCAGAGGAAGTCCCTTAATATATGTGATGTAAATCCTGTGATGCATCCACAGCTGATCACCTTCTCAGGGGAACCTCGGCCAGCCGGCCTCCGTCTGTTCTCCAGAGGGTCTCCAACATGGACTCCACCAAGACAATCTCAGGTTAGAGATGCTAGCTAAGTTATATGAACTTGTTTTAAACTAAGTCAGTCGCTAGTTTCTAATGGTGTCCCCCATCCTGAGCAGTGTCCCGCCGGAGCAGTGAGGAGATAAAGAGGGACATGTCTGCTTCAGACGCCTCCTCCACCTCCCTGATGGCTATGAGTGCTGCCTCCTCCCCGCTCTCCCTGTCCTCCTCCTCTCCCACCGCCTCCATCACCCCCACAGCACGCAGCCGTCTAAGGTACCACCTTCTGGGCCACTGACTCACCTGCATGTTGTTCTCATATGGTATAGCCGGGTTGTGTCAGTAATCCAGCAGATGTGCTCACACAACCTGTTTAAAGTCAGTGGTTTGAATCTGTCAGCTGCCTGTGTGACACCACCTCCTCGTCATACTGTAGTTTTGATCGGTCTCCAGACAAAACATACAGCCCGTGACAGCTTTAGCTCACTGAGCAAACATGCCTTCCTGCCGTAGTAAATGAGTGTCCTGTGTGTGTCTGTTCCAGAGAAGAGAGGAAGGACCCGCTGTCAGCACTGGCCAGAGAGTATGGAGGCTCCAAGAGAAATGCTTTGCTAAAGTGGTGCCAGAAGAAGACTGAGGGTTATCAGGTAGGTCACTGGAAGGTACCAGCTGATCTGATCCCACATGATCAAGTGTCTAACTCTTCTCCAATGGCTTGGGAAGAAGCTGGCACTGAATACTAGACAAAGTTAAAGGGGAACTCCACATCACGGTCTGTTTATAGGGGTCGGAGAGTACTACTTCATATGTGAAAATGGTTGTATAAAGCCTGTTGTGACTCCAGAGGGAGCTCAGGTGATGAGTCAGTGTGGTTGGGTCTGAAGACTACTGAAGAAGGTTATGATGAATAAGAAAAAGGTCCTTCATTCCTTCATGGTAAGATTGAGTTTCCTGGATATAAATGTGTATTTTGTGGCGTGATGAGCTGATGTTTTGTAAAGGTAAAGACAACTAAAGAGAAGAGTCCGTGGAGAGCTACAGGAACAGTCAGTCCACTGGTTTAGGAGTTTTATCATCTACATGTCTGAAATGGATGTTTGTGTCCGTGTTGGGGCTTAATTCAAATAAATGAATTATGCAACATATGAAAAGCAGGTCAACGTTTTCTTTTATAGTAATTCAAGCTGATTGTTATTATTGTTGCTATTAGACCAGCACATATTGTCAAGAGGCTAATCATCTTATGACTGGACAGTGAGAACAATCTGAATGTTGAACCCTGTATCGGTCTGTAACTGTCCACGAGGAAGCCACCTGACCTGAGCTGTGACGATGACATGTGGTGCACTGCAGCAGGAAAGCTAGAATCCTTAACACTTCAGTCCTGGTTGATTTGGTGACACTTGTGGTTACTGGTACAGTTTAATACTATAGTTCCCAGAATTGTAGAGGCAGCAACCACTCATTTAGTCTTCAGGAATACAACAGAAGAAGAAGAGCAACTGGTGTATCTGTTTCCCAGGCAACCAAACAGACTCATATTGATTTCATTAAGAAGTCAGTCAATAATCTGCCTTTTGTCCATCATGTCATCAGCCAGCTCCATCTGATTGTTTTCCACATAACAGCAGGCACAGTAAGAGGAAGAGGAGGTGGTTACCTTGCTGTAACTCTTCATCTTCTTCTTTCATTACTCCCTGAATGCTTTTTCATTTCAAGTGTCTGCAGTAGGAATGTTGTGTTTGCATCAGCAGTAACTTAATCCAGGCTGAGGCTGATATCATTGAGATGCAGTTAAGGATGGTGTGCTGCATCATGGCGGATGTTGTTATGTTATTAATGTTGTTAATGGCGGACTCCGTCATTAACAATAAAGCCAACTATATAGACACAAAATGTAAATACTTTAAAGGGCTATTCCAGAAAACATGCAGACCATAAGTAGCATGAAAACAAGGTTTGACTTCATGAACATCTTCAGGATTAGAACTCTGACTGTTGTGTGTCAATGTGTGTCTCTGTCTTTGTATTCTGTCCTCAGTCTAGTGTGATGGTGTTGTTGGTTGCAGTGTGTCTCTGTCTCTGTATTCTGTCCTCAGTGTAATGTGATGGTGTTGTTGGTTGCAGTGTGTGTCTGTCTCTGTATTCTGTCCTCAGTCTAGTGTGATGGTGCTGTTGGTTGCAGTGTGTCTCTGTCTTTGTATTCTGTCCTCAGTCTAGTGTGATGGTGTTGTTGGTTGCAGTGTGTCTCTGTCTTTGTATTGTGTTCTCAGCCTGGTGTGATGGTCTTGTTGGTTGCAGTGTGTCTCTGTCTCTGTATTCTGTCCTCAGTGTAGTGTGATGGTGTTGTTGGTTGCAGTGTGTCTCTGTCTTTGTATTCTGTCCTCAGTCTAGTGTGATGGTGCTGTTGGTTGCAGTGTGTCTGTCTCTGTATTCTGTCCTCAGTCTAGTGTGATGGTGTTGTTGGTTGCAGTGTGTCTCTGTCTCTGTATTCTGTCCTCAGTGTAGTGTGATGGTGTTGTTGGTTGCAGTGTGTCTCTGTCTCTGTATTCTGTCCTCAGTGTAGTGTGATGGTGTTGTTGGTTGCAGTGTGTCTCTGTCTTTGTATTCTGTCCTCAGTCTAGTGTGATGGTACTGTTGGTTGCAGTCTGTCTGTCTCTGTATTCTGTCCTCAGTCTAATGTGATAGTGCTGTTGGTTGCAGTGTGTCTGTCTCTGTATTCTGTCCTCAGTCTAGTGTGATGGTGTTGTTGGTTGCAGTGTGTCTCTGTCTCTGTATTCTGTCCTCAGTGTAATGTGATGGTGTTGTTGGTTGCAGTGTGTGTCTGTCTCTGTATTCTGTCCTCAGTCTAGTGTGATGGTGCTGTTGGTTGCAGTGTGTCTCTGTCTTTGTATTCTGTCCTCAGTCTAGTGTGATGGTGTTGTTGGTTGCAGTGTGTCTCTGTCTTTGTATTGTGTTCTCAGCCTGGTGTGATGGTCTTGTTGGTTGCAGTGTGTCTCTGTCTCTGTATTCTGTCCTCAGTGTAGTGTGATGGTGTTATTGGTTGCAGTGTGTCTCTGTCTCTGTATTCTGTCCTCAGTGTAGTGTGATGGTGTTTTTGGTTGCAGTGTGTCTCTGTCTTTGTATTCTGTCCTCAGTCTAATGTGATAGTGCTGTTGGTTGCAGTGTGTCTGTCTCTGTATTCTGTCCTCAGTCTAGTGTGATGGTGTTGTTGGTTGCAGTGTGTCTCTGTATTCTGTCCTCAGTCTAGTGTGATGGTGTTGTTGGTTGCATTGTGTCTCTGTCTCTGTATTCTGTCCTCAGTGTAGTGTGATGGTGTTGTTGGTTGCAGTGTGTCTGTCTCTGTATTCTGTCCTCAGTCTAGTGTGATGGTGTTGTTGGTTGCAGTGTGTCTGTCTCTGTATTCTGTCCTCAGTCTAGTGTGATGGTGTTGTTGGTTGCAGTGTGTCTCTGTCTTTGTATTCTGTCCTCAGTCTAGTGTGATGGTGCTGTTGGTTGCGGTGTGTCTCCGTATTCTGTCCTCAGTCTGGTGGGATGGTGTTGTTGGTTGCAGTGTGTCTCTATCTTTGTATTCTGTCCTCAGTCTAGTGTGATGGTGTTGTTGGTTGCAGTGTGTCTCTGTATTCTGTCCTCAGTCTGGTGGGATGGTGCTGTTGGTTGCAGTGTGTCTGTCTTTGTATTCTGTCCTCAGTCTGGTGTGATGGTGCTGTTGGTTGCAGTGTGTCTCTATCTTTGTATTCTGTCCTCAGTGTAGTGTGATGGTGTTGTTGGTTGCAGTGTGTCTCTGTCTCTGTATTCTGTCCTCAGTGTAGTGTGATGGTGTTTTTGGTTGCAGTGTGTCTCTGTCTCTGTATTCTGTCCTCAGTGTAGTGTGATGGTGTTTTTGGTTGCAGTGTGTCTCTGTCTCTGTCTCAGTATTCTGTCCTCAGTCTAGTGTGATGGTGTTGTTGGTTGCAGTGTGTCTCTGTCTTTGTATTCTGTCCTCAGTGTAGTGTGATGGTGTTGTTGGTTGCAGTGTGTCTCTGTCTTTGTATTCTGTCCTCAGTCTAGTGTGATGGTGCTGTTGGTTGCAGTGTGTCTGTCTCTGTATTCTGTCCTCAGTCTAATGTGATAGTGCTGTTGGTTGCAGTGTGTCTGTCTCTGTATTCTGTCCTCAGTCTAGTGTGATGGTGTTGTTGGTTGCAGTGTGTCTCTGTCTTTGTATTCTGTCCTCAGTCTAGTGTGATGGTGTTGTTGGTTGCAGTGTGTCTGTCTTTGTATTCTGTCCTCAGTCTAGTGTGATGGTGTTGTTGGTTGCAGTGTGTCTCTGTCTCTGTATTCTGTCCTCAGTGTAATGTGATGGTGTTGTTGGTTGCAGTGTGTGTCTGTCTCTGTATTCTGTCCTCAGTCTAGTGTGATGGTGCTGTTGGTTGCAGTGTGTCTCTGTCTTTGTATTCTGTCCTCAGTCTAGTGTGATGGTGTTGTTGGTTGCAGTGTGTCTCTGTATTCTGTCCTCAGTCTAGTGTGATGGTGTTGTTGGTTGCAGTGTGTCTCTGTCTCTGTATTCTGTCCTCAGTGTAGTGTGATGGTGTTGTTGGTTGCAGTGTGTCTCTGTCTCTGTATTCTGTCCTCAGTGTAGTGTGATGGTGTTGTTGGTTGCAGTGTGTCTCTGTCTTTGTATTCTGTCCTCAGTCTAGTGTGATGGTACTGTTGGTTGCAGTCTGTCTGTCTCTGTATTCTGTCCTCAGTCTAATGTGATAGTGCTGTTGGTTGCAGTGTGTCTGTCTCTGTATTCTGTCCTCAGTCTAGTGTGATGGTGTTGTTGGTTGCAGTGTGTCTCTGTCTCTGTATTCTGTCCTCAGTGTAATGTGATGGTGTTGTTGGTTGCAGTGTGTGTCTGTCTCTGTATTCTGTCCTCAGTCTAGTGTGATGGTGCTGTTGGTTGCATTGTGTCTCTGTCTTTGTATTCTGTCCTCAGTCTAGTGTGATGGTGTTGTTGGTTGCAGTGTGTCTCTGTCTTTGTATTGTGTTCTCAGCCTGGTGTGATGGTCTTGTTGGTTGCAGTGTGTCTCTGTCTCTGTATTCTGTCCTCAGTGTAGTGTGATGGTGTTGTTGGTTGCAGTGTGTCTCTGTCTCTGTATTCTGTCCTCAGTGTAGTGTGATGGTGTTTTTGGTTGCAGTGTGTCTCTGTCTTTGTATTCTGTCCTCAGTCTAATGTGATAGTGCTGTTGGTTGCAGTGTGTCTGTCTCTGTATTCTGTCCTCAGTCTAGTGTGATGGTGTTGTTGGTTGCAGTGTGTCTCTGTATTCTGTCCTCAGTCTAGTGTGATGGTGTTGTTGGTTGCATTGTGTCTCTGTCTCTGTATTCTGTCCTCAGTGTAGTGTGATGGTGTTGTTGGTTGCAGTGTGTCTGTCTCTGTATTCTGTCCTCAGTCTAGTGTGATGGTGTTGTTGGTTGCAGTGTGTCTGTCTCTGTATTCTGTCCTCAGTCTAGTGTGATGGTGTTGTTGGTTGCAGTGTGTCTCTGTCTTTGTATTCTGTCCTCAGTCTAGTGTGATGGTGCTGTTGGTTGCGGTGTGTCTCTGTATTCTGTCCTCAGTCTGGTGGGATGGTGTTGTTGGTTGCAGTGTGTCTCTATCTTTGTATTCTGTCCTCAGTCTAGTGTGATGGTGTTGTTGGTTGCAGTGTGTCTCTGTATTCTGTCCTCAGTCTGGTGGGATGGTGCTGTTGGTTGCAGTGTGTCTGTCTTTGTATTCTGTCCTCAGTCTGGTGTGATGGTGCTGTTGGTTGCAGTGTGTCTCTATCTTTGTATTCTGTCCTCAGTGTAGTGTGATGGTGTTGTTGGTTGCAGTGTGTCTCTGTCTCTGTATTCTGTCCTCAGTGTAGTGTGATGGTGTTTTTGGTTGCAGTGTGTCTCTGTCTCTGTATTCTGTCCTCAGTGTAGTGTGATGGTGTTTTTGGTTGCAGTGTGTCTCTGTCTCTGTCTCAGTATTCTGTCCTCAGTCTAGTGTGATGGTGTTGTTGGTTGCAGTGTGTCTCTGTCTTTGTATTCTGTCCTCAGTGTAGTGTGATGGTGTTGTTGGTTGCAGTGTGTCTCTGTCTTTGTATTCTGTCCTCAGTCTAGTGTGATGGTGCTGTTGGTTGCAGTGTGTCTGTCTCTGTATTCTGTCCTCAGTCTAATGTGATAGTGCTGTTGGTTGCAGTGTGTCTGTCTCTGTATTCTGTCCTCAGTCTAGTGTGATGGTGTTGTTGGTTGCAGTGTGTCTCTGTCTTTGTATTCTGTCCTCAGTCTAGTGTGATGGTGTTGTTGGTTGCAGTGTGTCTGTCTTTGTATTCTGTCCTCAGTCTAGTGTGATGGTGTTGTTGGTTGCAGTGTGTCTCTGTATTCTGTCCTCAGTGTAATGTGATGGTGTTGTTGGTTGCAGTGTGTGTCTGTCTCTGTATTCTGTCCTCAGTCTAGTGTGATGGTGCTGTTGGTTGCAGTGTGTCTCTGTCTTTGTATTCTGTCCTCAGTCTAGTGTGATGGTGTTGTTGGTTGCAGTGTGTCTCTGTCTTTGTATTGTGTTCTCAGCCTGGTGTGATGGTCTTGTTGGTTGCAGTGTGTCTCTGTCTCTGTATTCTGTCCTCAGTCTAGTGTGATGGTGTTGTTGGTTGCAGTGTGTCTCTGTCTCTGTATTCTGTCCTCAGTCTAGTGTGATGGTGTTGTTGGTTGCAGTGTGTCTCTGTATTCTGTCCTCAGTCTAGTGTGATGGTGTTGTTGGTTGCATTGTGTCTCTGTCTCTGTATTCTGTCCTCAGTGTAGTGTGATGGTGTTGTTGGTTGCAGTGTGTCTGTCTCTGTATTCTGTCCTCAGTCTAGTGTGATGGTGTTGTTGGTTGCAGTGTGTCTCTGTCTTTGTATTCTGTCCTCAGTGTAGTGTGATGGTGTTGTTGGTTGCAGTGTGTCTCTGTCTTTGTATTCTGTCCTCAGTCTAGTGTGATGGTGCTGTTGGTTGCGGTGTGTCTCTGTATTCTGTCCTCAGTCTGGTGGGATGGTGTTGTTGGTTGCAGTGTGTCTCTATCTTTGTATTCTGTCCTCAGTCTAGTGTGATGGTGTTGTTGGTTGCAGTGTGTCTCTGTATTCTGTCCTCAGTCTGGTGGGATGGTGCTGTTGGTTGCAGTGTGTCTGTCTTTGTATTCTGTCCTCAGTCTGGTGTGATGGTGCTGTTGGTTGCAGTGTCTCTATCTTTGTATTCTGTCCTCAGTGTAGTGTGATGGTGTTGTTGGTTGCAGTGTGTCTCTGTCTCTGTATTCTGTCCTCAGTGTAGTGTGATGGTGTTTTTGGTTGCAGTGTGTCTCTGTCTCTGTATTCTGTCCTCAGTGTAGTGTGATGGTGTTTTTGGTTGCAGTGTGTCTCTGTCTCAGTATTCTGTCCTCAGTCTAGTGTGATGGTGTTGTTGGTTGCAGTGTGTCTCTGTCTTTGTATTCTGTCCTCAGTGTAGTGTGATGGTGTTGTTGGTTGCAGTGTGTCTCTGTCTTTGTATTCTGTCCTCAGTCTAGTGTGATGGTGCTGTTGGTTGCAGTGTGTCTGTCTTTGTATTCTGTCCTCAGTCTGGTGTGATGGTGCTGTTGGTTGCAGTGTGTCTCTGTCTTTGTATTCTGTCCTCAGTCTGGTGTGATGGTGTTGTTGGTTGCAGTGTGTCTCTGTCTTTGTATTCTGTCCTCAGTCTGGTGTGATGGTGTTGTTGGTTGCAGTGTGTCTCTGTATTCTGTCCTCAGTCTGGTGTGATGGTGTTGTTAGTTGCCAAGTGTCTGTCTTTGTATTCTGTCCTCAGTCTGGTGTGATGGTGCTGTTGGTTGCAGTGTGTCTGTCTTTGTATTCTGTCCTCAGTCTGGTGTGATGGTGTTGTTGGTTGCAGTGTGTCTCTGTATTCTGTCCTCAGTCTGGTGTGATGGTGTTGTTAGTTGCCAAGTGTCTGTCTCTGTATTCTGTCCTCAGTCTGGTGTGATGGTGCTGTTGGTTGCAGTGTGTCTGTCTTTGTATTCTGTCCTCAGTGTAGTGTGATGGTGTTGTTGGTTGCAGTGTGTCTGTCTTTGTATTCTGTCCTCAGTGTAGTGTGATGGTGTTGTTGGTTGCAGTGTGTCTCTGTCTCTGTATTCTGTCCTCAGTCTGATGTGATGGTGCTGTTGGTTGCAGTGTGTCTCTGTATTCTGTCCTCAGTCTGGTGGGATGGTGTTGTTGGTTGCAGTGTGTCTCTTGGACTCAGACAGTGAACTCTCATTGATAGAACGCCTCTCTAAACGTGTGCAGAGACCATAAACGTCAAAGCATTGACCTAGAAGTGACTGTGGGCTAACATGACAATCAAAAGGTGTGTCCAGAGTCACTTGCCATATTGAAACGATGTTTACCCTTTTTATGTGATGTAGGTTATGGTTACCATGACACCGTGGCTCCTCTACAAGAAGTGTGCAACATTTCACACATCCTGCCAGTTACCTACTTGACAGAAACATTGGGGGCTTTCTCTGAATCACTGCGACTCTATCCACATTACTGTTGTGACACCGAGGAGACTTGAGCATCTAGTTCCATACGGTACATAACCTGAAGTCACAGGTTTACAGCCTCTGCAAAGGTCTATTGGCAGTTGATGGTGGAAAACATGATACATGTGCTATGGATGAGTACTGTTGACTCATCCCAGGCCTGTCATCAAGCCATGGTTATCATTTAGAATAGTTCCATGACAACTGAATTTCTTGTGATGATCATGTTATTGTTGAAAGCTGTAATAAACCGTGGCTGGCAGTGACATTCATGTGAAAGGTAGCAGCGAGCTGGGCTCCTAAACTTGAACAGTACCAGGTGCCCGCTAGTGGTAAGGACAGAAGAAAGAAATCAACAAATGTAGTCATGTATTCTCTTTCCTGATCGGTGTCTGTGTGGATCTGCCGTTACTGCTCGAGTGATTACGCTGATGATGTTTTTTTTGCCCAGAATAAGAAGAAAGATTCTTTATCTCTGAGTGCCGCTGATGACCCGAGATCAAATAGTACTCTCAGCTTGGATTAATGGGTTTTCCATTGATTTTTGTCCCAGACTGTGAATGTTCTGTCGAGTTAAATCAAAGTAGATCGTCTCTTTGTTTTTCAGAACATTGATATCACAAACTTCAGCAGCAGCTGGAATGATGGCCTGGCCTTCTGCGCTGTGCTCCACACCTACCTGCCTGCACACATCCCCTACCAGGAGCTCACCAGCCAGGAGAAGGCAAGTAGAGCTCCCCGGAAGCCATCATGACTACCGTTGTAGTATTCCTCTGAGTGTGACATTGACGCTCTCTTCTTTTCTCAGAGGAGAAACTTCACCTTAGCTTTCCAGGCTGCAGAGAGTGTGGGCATCAAATGCACTTTGGTAAGCTTTACATTATGTATACTCAGAGGAATGTGTACAGACACATGAACGTTTTTCTGTCTTTGCCCTTTTTTTATTATTTCCATTCTTTTCTAATATGCTTTCCTAACTCATAGTGTAAATTCATTGTAAACACACCACTGATATTGCTCATTGTAATCATTAACTAGAGATGAACTACATTATGTTTTCTATAGTTCTTCTTTCATAAAAGTCACTCAACTGCCGCTGCATCAGTCACTACAAACCCAACCTGTGCAGCTAGATGTTGTTTCAACCCACAGAGCTTTATTTCATATTCTAGTGGAGATCTTACAGTTTAGCAGTGTTTCTTCTTTCTCTATTCCAGGACATAAATGAGATGGTGCACACAGAGAGGCCGGACTGGCAGAGTGTCATGACTTATGTCACAGCCATATACAAGTACTTTGAGACCTGACTCCAGCACCTGAGCTACCCTGCTCCTGCAGCACAATCAGAGCCACGCCAGCCCTCCTGAGCTCTCAGCAACCTCTCAACCCCACGGGCAGCTGTTATACCCCCTCCCACGTCCCCCACACTGCATGTTGGCCCTCAGTATTTAGCAACACTAAAGGCAGACCAGAACCTCACTGGACTCACACACTGCTACTCCATCCTTCCAGTGCAGCGTAGAAGGCGCGTTGTGTAGAGTTGTAGTCCAAGGGCTTGCCTGTATGTCCACTGTTACACTAGTGAGCCATGAGAAGTAACTGTGGTGAACCAAGTATGAACTGACCACATCTTTGCCTTTGGTTCACGTCTGAAGAAGCAGCATGAAACAGAAACCAAGTCTCAGTGCCTTCTCCCTGGCTTTTATTGGCAAATAATATTCCTTCACCGTTCAACCTGGTTCCCAGGGGAGATCCTGCAAATCTGACTTTCAGCGTTCTACTTTGCAAAAGGATTCATTTTCATAAATAGTCCCAATTTTTTTTTCTTTTGTTGGTTGTGAATATTTTGTAGAGAACATCAGCTTCTACAGAATAACAAACCTAAAGTCGGTGATGGTGTAATTTCCATGACAACCTGACCTGACAGTTCCCTCAGAAAGGACTTCAGACAAACGCAGCCTTTTGCACCAAGTCTTCCAGATGTTACAGGTCCATACAGATGCCTCTCTTTCAGTGGATAAAGTGCCTGTGTGAGCTCTCTCTACGGACCAGTCCTCCACAGAGGCACAGTGTCTTTTCACTACAGGTTGTGAAGCTGAAGATGTGAGGAGTTGTTGCCAAATGTGTTTCAGAGCCTTTTGATTGTTGATTTGTGACTTGTTGGTCATCAGGACAGTGATGCTGCAGACCGCTAACACATCAGCATCGGATCAGAAGTGACAGAAATGTACCATGTTCTACAACACTACTACACATTTAGTTCAGCAGCACTAACACATGACATGACAACATGAGGTGTTTTCACTGAAACAGTCATTAAGGTGGACTAATGTTCAGTTGATGTGGATGGAGTTAAACACTAAAGTGAGTGTTTTCCATCTTGCACTTCGACTTCTTTCATTAGGCACATACAGCGCACAGCATCATTTCATCAGAACCAAAATATGACTGAGTAGTGTTTAGTCTTTTGATAAAAATGTGTTTTGATTGACATTTAAGTTTAGTTTAGATCAGAGAGCCTTAAACATGATCAGCCTGAGGGCCGCGTTAGAAAATGAGTCTCTCAGCATGGACTTCCTGTTGGGGAAACTAGAGAGACAGATTCACAGGTAAAGACACACTTCTGTAGGCCAATGCAGAGTCTCATTAAAGGAATAGTTCAACTTGTTGGGAAATACACGTATTCACTTCCTGGCAGAGAGTCAGATGAAAAAACTGATACCAGTCTCATTTCTGAAAGTGGTATCAATCTTCTCATCTAACACTCGTCAAGGAAGCAAACAAGTATTTCCCAAATTGTCAAATTATTCCTATAACATCAGAAAATGCTGCAAAAACTATTATTTTTAGCACAAAACATGCACACATGATAGGACAGTTCATTGTGCCATTGACTTATTGTTTGTGTAAATACTGATTCCGTGTTAGACAGGTAGTTTTTGAAATTCCTAGTAGGACTAACGTTACAATAGAGATACGCTGGAGCACACAATGTCATTTCATGTGTGGGATTTCCGTCGGCAACATTAATGTTGTGCGTAACACTTTAACACTTTTAGTATTTATTAGCAGTATACAAACATTTGATAAATGCTTTATAACACACTATAATGTAGTTGTAAGCAGCAGTAAGGACAGTTTATTAATGTATAGTGTTTATCAGTAATTATAGCTTCTCCTATCAAGTCCTATGTTCTATTATTACCACTGTTTCACTATATTGGCTTTCATTATGTGTTAATACAGCAGCCTCCACTAATGGGTGTCCACAGGAGGATTTACAGTGGTTAAGCAACACTTTTTTGTGCTTACAACTACATTATAGTGAATTTTAAAGCATGCATTAAATGTTAATGTGCTGCTTAGGAATGTTGGATAGAGGGTTTCAAGTAAAGTGCTACTGTACCATGTAATGCTGTCTGACAGCTATGTGTTTATCGTGCCTCAACATACCAACTTCACTGTATTTATTTAGCATAGTTTACAATCATTGTAGTGAGGTCATTGCTTTATTTGTGTGTGTATATGAATTGATTACACATACAGTAAGTAGCTGCACTGAGATAAGCTTTTTGTATTCCGCACTTCCTGCCTTAACAGTTTAGCCGAGGCGTCTGCTAGTGAAACTGTGACATTTCAAACCGCGGGTATCTTTGCTCGCCAGGCACGTGTTGCAGTGTGGTTATAGTTTGTTAAACAAGGTCCCTGTTGATTGAGGAACACTAATAGTGATTGACCTCCATAGACCTTGTCTGGTGAAGGGGACTACACACTGCTTTGATCGGGATCAGATGATGAAGCTGCCAGCTGCTACCAATAACAACATCAGAAACATTTTGTCTTTATTTAGAAACCCATCCTGCCGTCTGCCGAGCCACATCACCACAATGTGTACAGCTACATTAGACATTCAGTGATTTAAAGATCGCACAAGAGCCTGCAACAATGACCGTTTATGTTTAATGTGCGAGTGAATCGTTTAATGACATGTGAAAGCATCGGCTGTCTGTTAGTAGAGGTTTGTGATGCCATGATGCTGAAGATCATCAGTGTTCTGCTTGATTCCACCGCCGGCCCACATGTTTTACTGCTCTCGTCAGGAACGTCTGAGGGCTACAGAAAGGTTTGAAGCCTCTCCATCCTCCATTCTGGATGTGGAATGTGTTGGTGATCAAGCTTAAGTGATCCTGGGACTTTAGGAGGTCCAGCGTGTGCTGATATGTGGAGTGACTGATGAACATGAGGAGAGACCAGACGGCTGGTGAAAGGAAGCACATTCCACCTCCACATGATGTTCCACGGTTTGGGACCTGAGATGTGTGTGAGCAAAACAAATGTGAACAGTGCATTTTGCCTTTATTGGGTCCACTTCAACACACTACATTTCTTTTTCTTTGTGTTTACTTGAAGATGCTCTGAGAATTCCACTGAACCTGCTTTAGTTTGTCTTTGTGTTTCCATGTTGCCTTTTATTTTTACAATCCATGACACATTTGAGTTTTTGTTGTGTTTGTTGTCCTGATCACACCACATGCAGTGAAACGGTCCCTTGGCAAAGTTAAAGCTGAATGAATAAAGTTGTGTGTATTTGTGTGTGTGTGTGTGTGTGTGTGTGTGTGTCTAAAGGGACTAAGCTACAGTATTAAGTGCACACTACGATGATAATCAGTTGTAAAAAAAAAAATGCTGTCTGGTTCTGTGTTGCTTTATTTTTTCTGGCAATAGTTATAAAAGAGCATTGAAACAGCCTTGTTTGTTGTCATTGTCTCAGCACAGTGATTATCAAAGGTCAGGTGGTCCACACAATAATTAGCTATAGATTATAACATTGCGCTGTATCATTAAAAAGGGCATATCTACAGATGGGGACCATTTGCACCAAGCATGTTGTGTCTATTGCCCCCCCCCCCCCCCCCCCCCCCCTTCCCACACTAGCTTTGGGCCAATAGAAACTGATGTGATTGTGACACACAGCAATGAGTTAATTATGTCTAAGTTGAAGCACTGACTGAAAGTCAGCTTTAGACTGGTCACTTTAAATATGTGGATTTATTAGGACTATGCCAGCCTCACTGCTGTCCAATGACCCCCTGTTTAAAAGCAGAGAAGGTACATAGAAAGATATTAACATGAATGTTTCTCTTTATCACTATCAAATAGTGTTTAGGTTGAAAAGTTGTAGAATACAAATAGCTCCAACGGCATCTGAGAGTATAAATGGAAGTAAGCATCTGCTTAATCTTATGAGGGGGTCTTTGGAAAGTGTTCTCCCCCCTGCCTTAGCAGCTGTTTTAACCTGTAAGTCACAAATAGCCATATATAGTCGACTCACTAATTATTAAATGGTGCATTTCATTTCAACAGTAATTCCACTGACAACATGAGTAATAACTGCTTATTAGTCTTCCAGTGTAAAACAATGTCAAGATAAACTGGATTCCCTCCTGACTACTGTGGTTTAATGTCAACAGACTCAACGGTAGGCTGCACAGCAGGATATAACTGATCCACTTACCCCGGACAGGAAACACAACCACATGTGTGTGTGTGTGTGTGTGTGTGTGTGTGTGTGTGTGTGTGTGTGTGCGTGTGTGCGTGCGTGCGCGCGTGCGCGCGCGCGAGTGAGTGAGTGAGTGAGAGAGAGAGGGAGGAAGAGAGTCTCATCTGTCTGAAGTCATTCACTGAAGGAGCAGCGTTATTTCTCCTGATGTGAGCAACTGAGACACTGATCAGACTCTCAGTAAGAGTGTGATTTGATCTCCCGGACTGAAGCAGCATGGTGAAGTTGTTCACTGAAGAGGTTTCTCTCTTGTCGCTCAGTAGGAAGTGAAAACGATCGTTTGCTTGCTATGTTTGTAGGTCGAGGGTGTTTTTATCACCTCCCCTCATAAAGTTCTTCATTCTGCCTGGCGGACATCAAGAAAAAGAAGGTGAGTCATTTTAGTAGACAAAGTTATTTCTGCATAACATGCATGCAAGCTGAATTTTGAGTGTTTTAATGCATGATGCATTATAGCCGTAGGTTTGCTCAGACTTTATGCCTGCAATCTTAACATGTTAAATGGTGTTTGTACTATAACTAACATAGTTTACATGTTTACATGACATAACAGTGAAGCATCAGAAAAGAGATCAAATGTGTGAAGAAGACGGTAAATAATGTTTGATGCCAGGTGTCCTACACTGATCGCTGTTAGGTTTCTTCACCTGTGAGAACAAAAGCAAGCTCAGCATTCCTGTAGGCACCAGTGTTGACCATCCTACAGTAGAACAGCACCAGTGTTGACCATCCTACAGTAGAACACACCAGTGTTTACCATCCTACAGTAGAACACACCAGTGTTTACCATCTTACAGTAGAACACACCAGTGTTGACCATCCTACAGTAGAACACACCAGTGTTGACCATCTTACAGTAGAACACACCAGTGTTGACCATCCCACAGTAGAACACACCAGTGTTGACCATCCTACAGTAGAACACCGGTGTTGACCATTCTACAGTAGAACACATCAGTGTTGACCATCCTACAGTAGAACACACCGGGGGGGGGGACCGGAGGGTGGGTCCCGACTGGCCATCGGGAGGCTTGGGATTTTCCTGGTTTGCTGGACCCAAGCATGGACCAGCATGGACCAGCATGGACCAGCCTGGCCCTCGCAACCGCAGACAGCACAGAGCGGAGCAATATTGAAGGGGGGGGGACTCCTCCCCACTATCCATCTGCAGGGAGAGATACACTAAAAGCTGCCGGGGCCGGTAGAAAACGGAGCGGCAGCTGGCAGCGTCATCTCTGCATTCACTGGCAGCCGGACATCGGAGATTCGTTCTTGTGAATTTCCAACCGGCCATTGTTCAAAGCTGAGGTGGCAGCTGGGGGGACTGTATTATCCAGGTTACGGCTGGTTTGAATCAACCAGGTCACAAGTGAGTTCTGATCAAGTCAATCAATCATTTCAGTCATAGATCAGTGGATGAAAACACATTCACATCTTAAGATGTCTTGGTAGAAATTCTCATATTGAAGTAAAAACATCTGCACACTGACAAAACATTAGAAGAGGAGAAAAAAAACAATTACATATAGAGGAGGTGTAAACTTCTTAACATCTATTTGTGTGAGTCCAAACTGGGCTGGACTTCAGATAGACCTTCGGGGGCCCCTAAGGAATTTGTTGGCCTCAAGGCAGGTGCTGCATTGTTGTGTCAACATGTAAATGGTGCATATGAATATATTTGTTTAACTAAGTAACCACAAGCAGGGGGTCGTACAGCTACTTTTTCCCCAGGGTCTTAGTGTGTTAATCTGGCCCTGGGTCAGTAGAAATATAAAGATGGAGTGAAGTGTATCATGACAGCTCTGCTGTCATTATTATTACTAATGTTATACTTTATAAGTCGCTGTAGGTGGCGTGGTCAGTGTTTTGCTCAACAGAGCTGCTCTTTAGATGACAGTCAGCCTCGTCACTCCGCCAGCAGCCAGGTTGTCACTTAGAGCGTCCATCAGCACCACACGGTGATAGTGTCTGTTACAAGAAGCTGAGAGGTTTGATGTTTTTCCGCCTGTGCTCTGCACCTCTGCATGGCGGGAGGAGTATGATGAGAGGATTTGTCATTTTCTTGGTGATGCTGTAGCAAGGTTTGGGGAAAATAAAGTCAATGGTATTTTAATACCTAATTCACTGACCAATTGGACAAAACATTTCCATCTAAATACAACTTTTAAATTCAAAGTTCTGAGCAAATTTTCATTTTTTTCAATTTGTGTGCTAAAGATGCTAATGTGATCCAACGCCTGTCCTTAATAAATACCTCACTGTCCCTTGTGTTACAATTCCGACGTCATAAGCACATTTATCTCTGTATTTGTGCTCTAATGAGCTTTGTGCTGGTGTGGATCTCTTTTTCTCTCTCTGCTGTGGTGCCTGTGTGTGATGGGCTGCAGGTGAGCTTGATTGATTGGTTGACTGTTTGATCGATTGGCTGATTGATTGATTGATTGATTGATTATTTGATTGATTGATGGATGGATGGATGGATGGATGGATGGATGGATGGATGGATGGATTGATTGTGTGTGAGTGTGTTTCCAGAAGTGTTTCCAGGGAGCTGATTGGTGCAGCCTTCAAGCGAGAGGTTTAAAAGGCTGGCTTCCCTCTGCCCCTGCAGGCTCTCCTCTCTCCACTTTCAGTCAGACTGCCAGCAACAATGCACCATGTGAAATGTATTGAAATTTGTCGATTGATATAACAGCTCAGGTTTGGTGGGAATGGGTAGCATTTTTTTCACCTTTTTTTCTCCTGTTTTTGGTTAGGAGTTAAGTCAGTAATTTGTCTTTTGTTTCCTTTCTTAAAGTTTAAGCTGTTTAGCTTCTTTTTGTTCATTATTTTGCTGTAAGCCTACCCTGAAGATAAATGTTTTAAAAAAAACTTTATAAGGGTTGCAAGTTCCTTGTTGCAGGTGGTTCTTGTGAGCTTGGAAGAGCGGAGTCTCATTTTCATGTTGCGCCAGGGTTTCCCCTAGGCCGGGCCGTAACTCTTGTTTCACTATAAATCCCTGAAGTTTCTCTGACGTGTTTCATAATTTCATTTCAGGACAGCTTTTTTTTGTAGGATGCATTGTTGGAAGGGTCACTGTCGTAGTTTTCAGAGATTCACTATTTCCTTCATTGTCCTGTGGGATTTTTGTTTTGGATGAACCGCTGCTGCATTAAAACATTAAACATTATAATACACTGCAATACTGCACGCTGGTGCAGTGGTTAGTGGTTAGCACTGTCGCCTCACAGCAAGAGGGTCGCAGGTTCTAACCCGGCTTAGGGTCTTTCTGTGTGGAGTTAGTATGTTCTCCCCGTGTTTCTCAGGTTTCCTCCCACAGTCCAAAGACATGCAGGTTAGGTTCATTGTTGACTCTAAATGTCCCGTAGGTGTGAATGTGAGTATGAATGGTTGTCTGTCTCTATGTGTCAGCCCTGTGATAGTCTGGCGTACCCCGCCTTTACCCAATGTCAGCTGGGATCGGCTCCAGCCACCCTGAATGGGATAAGCAGTTACAGATAATGGATGGATGGATACACTGCAATATAACACCACACTTCTCTGACATAAAGACAAATTAATCCCCAGGGCTCAGAGGAACGAGGCCAACAAAAACTTTATTCGTAAGGCAAGGCAGCTTTATTTGTATAGCACATTTCAACAACAGGGCAATTCAAAGTGCTTTACATAAACATTCAAGAACATTGCAACAAAGTGCGAGAGAACATTAAGACATAATTAAAACAGTTATAAAAACAGAAAAACATTAAAACATTAAAGATTAGAAAATAAAAACAAGCTAAAAATAAAAGCTACGATAGAAGATAAAATAGAATAGAACACAAAATAAGTCAAATAAAGAACAAAAAAAACCTACTGATAACTGTCAACCTTGAAATAACTACTATTAATTAATAATAAGACTGGTATTAATAAAAAGGTCTCATCCAACCCAAAGGGAAAACCATGAGTCAGAGAGCAAAGACCTCTGTGTTCCAGCACAGCTGTTATCTATGAAAACTCAACACAACCTCAAGAAACACTCCCTCAGAGGGAATACAGCACCACAAAAACAGCATCTTATTATTTGTTAAGCCTTTTATGGACATGGCTCCCAGATATGAGACAATCTTGTGATTCACTAATTGAGAATTGACCATATAGGCCATATATTTCTCAGACATCTTAGAATTACACTTCAAAATGCCCTGAAGACCGACCGAGTAGCATAGCAGTAAAAAGTGCTTTGCTAAAAAAAAGCAGTGAGAGTGAACTAAAACCGTAAAGTGAAGGGCCGTAAAACCAAAACAATGAGCTGAAAGATGCTTCAACGCTCTGTAGACCTGAGGGGAACTGCAGAGTCCAGTTTTAATTCTTTGTGCGTTTATCAATACGAGCAATGCCTTTCACATTCCATGTAGTCATCAGATTTATTGTTAATATAAAAACATGGATCATAGCGGCTTTAAAGCCCCTGAAGACTTGGTTTCACATTTAAAGTATTTCTCTAATACATTAAAGGACACCACTGTAACTAACCCTAACCCTGTACTCACATAGGACACCACTGTAACTAACCCTAACCCTGTACTCACGTAGGACACCACTGTAACTAACCCTAACCCTGTACTCAAGTAGGACACCACTGTAACAAACCCTAACCCTGTTCTCACGTAGGACACCACTGTAACTAACCCAAACCCTGTTCTCACGTAGGACACCACTGTAACTAACCCTAACCCTAACCCTGTACTCACGTAGGACACCACTGTAACTAACCCTAACCCTAACCCTGTACTCACGTAGGACACCACTGTAACTAACCTTAACCCTGTACTCACGTAGGACACCATTGTAACTAACCCTAACCCTGTACTCACGTAGGACACCACTGTAACTAACCCTAACCCTGTACTCACGTAGGACACCACTGTAACTAACCCTAACCCTGTACTCATGTAGGACACCACTGTAACTAACCCTAACCCTAACCCTAACCCTGTTCTCACGTCAGACACCACTGTAACTAACCCTAACCCTAACCCTGTTCTCACGTAGGACACCACTGTAATTAACCCTAACCCTGTTCTCACGTAGGACACCACTGTAACTAACCCAAACCCTGTTCTCACGTAGGACACCACTGTAACTAACCCTAACCCTAACCCTGTACTCACGTAGGACATCACTGTAACTAACCCTAACCCTGTTCTCACGTAGGACACCACTGTAACTAACCCAAACCCTGTTCTCACATAGGACACCACTGTAACAAACCCTAACCCTGTTCTCACGTAGGACACCACTGTAACTAACCCTAACCCTGTACTCACGTAGGACACCGCTGTAACTAACCTTAACCCTGTTCTCACGTAGGACACCACTGTAACTAACCCAAACCCTGTTCTCACGTAGGACACCACTGTAACTAACCCTAACCCTGTTCTCACGTAGGACACCACTGTAACTAACCCAAACCCTGTTCTCACGTAGGACACCACTGTAACTAACCCTAACCCTGTACTCACGTAGGACACCACTGTAACTAACCCTAATCCTAACCCTGTACTCATGTAGGACACCACTGTAACTAACCCTAACCCTAACCCTGTACTCACGTAGGACACCACTGTAACTAACCCTAACCCTGTACTCACGTAGGACACCACTGTAACTAACCCTAACCTGTACTCACGTAGGACACCACTGTAACTAACCCTAACCCTGTACTCATGTAGGACACCACTGTAACTAACCCTAACCCTAACCCTAACCCTGTTCTCACGTTAGACACCACTGTAACTAACCCTAACCCTAACCCTGTTCTCACGTAGGACACCACTGTAATTAACCCTAACCCTGTTCTCACGTAGGACACCACTGTAACTAACCCAAACCCTGTTCTCATGTAGGACACCACTGTAACTAACCCTAACCCTAACCCTGTACTCACGTAGGACACCACTGTAACTAACCCTAACCCTGTTCTCACGTAGGACACCACTGTAACTAACCCAAACCCTGTTCTCACATAGGACACCACTGTAACTAACCCTAACCCTGTTCTCACGTAGGACACCGCTGTAACTAACCCTAACCCTGTACTCGCATAGGACACCACCGTAACTAACCCTAACCCTGTACTCACGTAGGACACCACTGTAACTAACCCTAACCCTATACTCACGTAGGACACCACTGTAACTAACCCTAACCCTAACCCTGTACTCACGTAGGACACCACTGTAACTAACCCTAACCCTGTACTCACGTAGGACACCACTGTAACTAACCCTAACTCTGTTCTCACGTAGGACACCACTGTAACTAACCCTAAACCTGTTCTCACGTAGGACACCACTGTAACTAACCCTAACCCTGTACTCAGGTAGGACATTACTGTAACTAACCCTAAACCTGTTCTCACGTAGGACACCACTGTAACTAACCCTAACCCTGTACTCACGTAGGACACGACTGTAACTAACCCTAACCCTGAGAAAATGAGTTTTCAGGGACTTTCAGTCTACCAGTAGTAGAAAGGAAGGATTTCCAGTTTTGTCAAATTGAAACATTTATCAGTTGATAATTCGAGTCTAGGTTGCAATGATTAAAATTGACACCCAGTATTTTCACTTTAGTTAGTCTCAGCCTTCGAACCTGATGCTCGCAGAAGCATCCACCGTGTTTCCTGCATATGATCTTTACTGTCTGCACCAAAATACTTGGAGCTGCTGCAGTAGATGTACGTTTAACTCTCCCACTGCTCCTCTGCAGGGTCAAGAGCAGCTGTTTATAGAAAACATCAGCAAAGTCCCACAAAACCAAACACTGACATGACCGCCGGTTTTGCAGACTGACATGGGTTTATGAACAAGTTCAGTCTTCATTTCGAATGAGCTGATGCTTTTTTAGTGATATCTTGAATTTATGAATCTATGAATTTAAACGCCCATGTATTTCCTCCAAACGTCTACTCTTGTTGGAGGGTCGAAGCCTCTGTAAAGGTGTGTGATTAAAAGCTGTCTAAGGCAGGTTGACCCCACCTACCCAATCATCTGTAGTGGGGATTCTGGGAAACATTTATGCCTTAAAAGGAAGGATTTATTTGATTAAAAAAACAAGTAAGAAAAAGACTCAAATCCATGAGTCTTTTCAGAGTATTAAGGAAATATTGACTTCTTAGGAACACCGCAACATCTTTGACATACACCACTTCTGGCTTACTCTAAAACACATCTGATGCAATTGTGTGTCTGTTGAAATTCACTTCCTTTATTGTAAAAGCATTTCCTCTTTTTCACTTCTGCACCTCTTAAGCGACATTATGTTCCAGTGATGAGCGTTGTTGGCATGGTCTCAGCCCCTCGAGAAGTTCATGGGAAAACGTTGCTGAGGGGAAGGACCTGAGGGGAGAGGACAGCAGAGGAGCTTTTCACCAGGAGAGGATGTGTCTGGAGTTAGGAAAGATGACAGCTCCATCCCAAGCTGAATAAACCTTAAGCTGTTGGAGCTGAGCAGGTGTGAAGGAGGTGCCACAGCTGGATGTTTCTGAAAGTGTTGGAGGTGAGGAGGCTGAGCTCAGCGGCTGCCAGGCTGCAGCTATGGTCTTTGAAGCGAGATTTCCTCCCTCCTCGTCAGTGACATTGCCGTTTGTCTCACCATGCTGGAAGACCCCATCCCAACCTCCTTCTACATCGTCCTGGAGCTGCTGATTGCTGTTTTCTCCGTGTTGGGCAATGTGCTGGTCTGCTGGGCCGTGTGCCTCAACAGTAACCTGCAGAGCATCACCAACTTCTTTGTGGTGTCCCTGGCGGTGGCTGACATCGCCGTTGGCGTCCTGGCCATTCCTTTCTCCATCATCATCAGCACCGGCTTCTGCTCCAACTTCTATGGCTGCCTGTTCATTGCCTGCTTCGTGCTGGTTCTCACACAGAGCTCCATCTTCAGCCTGCTGGCCATCGCTATAGACCGCTACATTGCAATCAAGATACCGCTCAGGTCAGTGAACCCCTTTGAGTACGTCTTATAGTTACAGGAGACACAGAAAAAAAAAAAAGGCTTTTTAAAAGTTGTAAATAGTGGCATTGTTAATGGTTAATACATTATTTATTAATGCTCTATAGATCAGTTATAAGCTGTTAATAAGAACTACTTTTTTTGTTTCTCACTTGAACTAAAACAAATTCATTTATTAACATGTACAACGGCAGACTTGGTAGAACAAAAGCCCTTTATTAATGACTTATTATCAGTAACAGGTGTTACTGATAATAAGTAATAAGACTAGAGGGCCTACAAAGGGAGAGCATTTATTAATGGTTTATAAAGATTTGTAACTGAATTAAAATTCACCAAAGGGATATATTTACAACCTTATTCACAAAACTGTCCTGAATAATTTCTTTAATAACTGATCTGTAAAGTATTAGGAAATGATTTAATATCTTTTAATAAGACTTCTAGTTATAACTTATAAAGGTTTTGTAAAGGATGCCTTATCAGAAAGTGGTATCAAACGCTCTTAAAGGACCAGTGTGTAGCATTTAGGGGGATCTATTGGAAAAATGGAATATATAACATTAATAAGTATGTTTTCTTTAGTGTATAATCACCTGATAATAATAATCGTTGTGTTTTTTTACCTTAGAATGAGCCGTTTATATCTATATAGGGAGCGGGTCTCCTCTTCAACGCTCTGTAGACCTGAGGGGAACGGCAGAGTCCAGTTTTAATTCCTTGTGGGTTTATCAATATGAGCGATGTCTTTCACATTACAAGCAGTGGAGGTCTCACAATAAAACTTTTTTATCTTTCAGTAAAGATGTGACATTTGAACCAGAAAGTCTTGACTGTAATGAAATGTGTCCAGAAATGGCGTCTCCCACGAGGCTGCGTTCCCCCAGAGCAATCAAATGACTTGTGCTCTAATTGCTTATGCAGACTGTGTGACCCCCCTGCAACCCCCTGTGTAATCTTACTTCTTATTTCACTGTAAAAAGACATTTAGCATTCAAATTAGTTAAGGATGTTATGTCTCCACCTGACACTTAACCCCCTAATGACATACTGACCAACAGTGATGCCGTAGCTAAAATACTGGAGCTCAGCCGTCCTGTTTTCAGGACTCAAAGAATTTTCACACAGCCTCTTCCTCCTGCTGAAGATACATGAGGCATTCTCTGTGTTGTTTTTTGCATCCCTGATGGGGAACCTTAACCTTAACCTTTGCACTTTAACATCTCAAGAATGTGATAGAAACAAGCCAAATATCTCAGCTGCTCTCCCACACAGGCGTACTCAAAATAGACTCGTCCTTTGAGGAGTCCTGAAGGACTTTGTCTGTTTATCCTTTTCTTTTAGTTCCGGGATGAGAAGTGCTTCCACACAGCAATCAGCTGATCAAATTATAAGTCAAGGGGAACTTCATAAACTGTATACAAACCATTATTAGTTACGTTTTACATTTCTTTAGGAAACAAACCTTTCACAGAGTTCAGGGCTGATGCTTGATGTTTGTATCGTCTCCCGCTCCAGGTACACCAGCTTGGTGACTGGTCAGCGGGCACAAGGCATCATCGCCATCTGCTGGGTTTTATCCATCATCATCGGTCTGACCCCCATGATGGGCTGGCACAAGCTGTCCGAGAGCATCGATAGCACCGAGAGCACCAACAGCACGGTCTGCCCGCCCGGCCTGATGAGGTGCCTGTTTGAGGGGGTGGTGGTCATGGAGTATATGGTCTACTTCAACTTCTTTGCCTGTGTACTGATTCCCCTGCTGCTGATGCTAGCCATCTACCTGTGTATCTTCATGGCCGCTCGCCACCAGCTCAAGCTGATCGAAGTGAAAGCAGTTCATGGAGAGAAGTCGCGCTCCACGCTGCAGAAAGAGGTCCAGGCTGCCAAGTCTCTGGCCATCATTGTTGGGCTGTTTGCAGTGTGCTGGTTACCTTTACACATCATCAACTGCTTCACCCTCTTCTGTCCTCTGTGCGCTCGTCCTCCGGCCTGGATCATGTACGTGGCCATTATTCTTTCCCACGCCAACTCGGTGGTCAACCCCTTCATCTACGCCTACCGCATCCGGGAGTTCCGACAAACCTTTCGCAAGATTATCCGGCGTCACATCTTGGGCCAGCAGGAGCTGTTGGAGAGTGGCAGCAGTAAATGCAGCTCCATCAGACTCAAGGCAAACAGCCTCAGCTTTGACTTTTTCACTGAACACAGCAGCAGCAGCAGTAGCTGTGAAAGCTCTTATCGCTGCCCTTCTCACATCTCTGTAGGGGGCGGTCTGGTGGCAGTGTCCCGCCCCCCTCTGTCAGTCATCATCTCCCACTGTCCTAAGATGGGCTCTTGTCCACTTCAAGCCCTCCGACAGACTCAAATCCCCATTGGCCAGTATGCAGGGCAGCAGCATGACTGTGCTGGACCAGAAGTCGTGGAGGATAAGGACAAACAGAACCTCGACTCCGGCCAGGTCACATCGCTGTTGATCAAGCAGAACAGAAAGAGCTGCTTCAGTGAGCTGGCAAAGGTGTCCTGACGCATGCACATTCACTGACATTCAGGAGTCTTGCAGTAACATGTCAACATCAGCTCAGCGGCAGCTCACATCGGTTCGGGATAAATCCTGATCCGCAATGGAAGCGGAAGAACTGTAAATGGATATTGGACAACGGATGTTACTGAGATAACTTAAATGTCCTTGCCACGAGAAATCCTCCAGTATTTAAACACAGTGCCTTGTTCATTTAAACCAGGCTAAAAGTAGAAATGCACCGCTAGAGTCTCAAAGAGGTTGTGCTGCTTCATGACACCCCACATGACCAGGAATGATTTAAAACGACTGAGTGACTTTAAGGTGCAGGCACTTCACACATCACAAATGGCCCTGCATTAATTTCAACAAATAAGATTACTGAATGCTTTAGTTTTGTCTTCGCAAATAGCTTGAATTCAATAGAAATGCACTCTGACCAGGGAAATTGCATGACCCACCAAAGCTTAGGCAATATGAAGAGAAGGGACGGTATGGCATCTCACTCTCTTAAAACATTAAGCATCGAAAAAAAAACATTGATTGTGGCCTTTTTTAGGATGTCTGACTTTGTTTAACTGCAGGTTGAAGATATTTGGGTATCTGGAGTGCCTACTAACCCACAAACTGTGAAATAAGACAACCCACTCAGTTTTTTGTGGGCTGCATAAATCAACAACATCACATTTGGCTCCCCTTCCTATGTCACATGCAGGCCAATTAGAATATACCGGCCACAACTTGGGCCTTTCTCAGACCGAACCCTACCCACTCCCACTCCATGACGGAGTGAACTCTATTTGTCGTCACACTCACAGCTGAATGAAGCACCCTTCTTGAAGGTGGAGGGTATAAATGCAGTGGCAAGCTTTGGGACAAACTTCTCTCTCTCCGACGGAAACTGAAGCAACGTTTTGTAACCATGGTTTCGTATCAAGTGGAGGGGATGTGCAAAGGTTCACAATATTACAAATCTGCAATATACACAGAAACTAAAAATAAAAAAATAAAACTTACTCCAGTGCTTCTGCAGTGGAATTTCTTTTCTTTTTTTGTAAACATCTTCTCGTTTTTAACAGATGTTAAATGAGCTGCTTGGTTTTTGTAACAATTTTATAATCAAATGAACACGTCTACCGTTTGCTAGACTAGAAAAGGGTAGATTTCATCCTAAATATGATGTGAACTTAAATTGTTGAATATATATTTAGTTTGAGCAGTTTACATTTGTATGGAGCGTGTTCCATGACGAACACAAAACGCCATTGCACATAATCAGAAAATTGGCATTAAAGCATGTAAACATGTTCTAGAAACCCCAAATACAGGAAATGAGTATGATATGTCCCCTTTAAATTATTGGTACATTTTTAAAAAAAAGTTTCTTCAGGGATGTTAATATAATGGATTTCACATAAAACTACTACCATGGATCATGGGCAGAGGGTTATTTGCAGCATTGCACCATCATGTGCATCACTTTTAGATGCAGTGCATCCTGAGGACCTGCATGGCCACAGACAGCATCACCAACCTGCTTCACTAGTTCACGCTCATTTGCAGAAAGTTAAACATTTTTCACATTCTGCCTATTATCCATTCTCTCACATTGTAATTCAACTTCATGGCATAGATTTATGTGCGTTCCAACATAAAATGAATGGGTTCTAATTGGACTAAAAAACAAGAACAGTACTTTTACTAGCGACAGATTGGTTCATGTTTCTGTCAATAGCAATGTAATGTTTCACATGTTTGAAAGCGAAGGCCCTAAAGTCTGTAACACAATGCTGAAATGTACTCTTGTATTTTTGTTTGACTGGACTAATTTAAGTTATATTCATGTAAATGTTGACTTCTGAGATAGTGTGGTGAATGATGGGAAATACTTATAAGAGGATTGTGAATGATTCTATTTCAGACTTAAATCAAACTCATGGAAGAAGTTGTGTTTATTATTTTTCATGATGAATGTTGCCTTCTGTGTTATCACAAGCAGGTCAATTCTTTAAATAAATCCCTTTACATGTTCAAGTGTACTTCCTTATTTGCATTCACAAATGGCCACAATGGCCCAGTCATTATTCAGTAGTTGTAGGAGCAGGTCCAGGCTTCCCATTGGCTTTTCACCAGGCAGGGTCATGTTTCATATCAGATCTGGAAGTCTATAGAAGTGAGTCAGAGATCTGGTTTGCTCATTCTGGGAAAGAGTTAAGCAGTCAAACTATCTTTGGAGTTCTTTATTTTCCCAGCTTGTATCGCAGTTCCCCTGTGAGTTCAGGTTACAGGGTGCAGAGCCCACTTCTCTTTCAAAGCTTCCCCAGGGGACTTTAGTGCTTTTTAAAGATTCACCACAGAGCCCTCCCGGGTCCTCGTGATCTGCTGCTTTCCTGTGTGGCAACATCTTGTCTCCTCAGCTGGCTCATATCAAGGTTAAGACTCAAAACTTTAGGCTATTACAGCTCTATTGGAGATCTAGTGAGAAAACTTCATTGTAATTGCAAGGGAACAATAAATGTGTCTATTTGTTTGAAATCATTTTGTTTAGCGTTGCTCTAATCAATCTTTTAAAGGAATTGTTTGATATTTTTAGAAACACGCTTATTTGCTTTCTTGTATTAGACGAGAGGATCAGTACCACTCGTGTGTCTGTAGTAAATATGAAGTTACAGCCAGCAGCTGGTTAGCTTAGCTTAGCATAAAGACTGGAACCAGCTAGCCTGGCTCTGTCCAAACCCTGCACAACCCTGAAGCTCATTAATGACATCATCGCTTCTCATTTATTTAATCCGTACAAAAAAAACTAATTGTAAAAAATTTTAGTTTTATAGAGGTTTATGTGCCTGACGGTTTCTTAGCTGGTCATTTTTTATTCTTTGCACCAGGCTAACTGTTTCCACCTGTTTTCAGTCTTTATGCTAAGCTAAGCTAAGCTAAGCGGCCGCTAGTGGTACTTTTACTGTTCTCAGCAAAATACTCAGATGAATCCACTGTACTCTCCCTGCCCAGCAGCAAACAGCAGACAGACAAAGTTACCAGCAAGCTGATGAACATAGTGGAGCACTGAGCCAGATATCTGACAGCCTGCAGAAACAAGCTGTAAACACATCACTGACATAATATCACCTTCAGAAACAAGCTGTAAACACATCACTGACATAATATCACTCTCAGAAACAAGTTCTAAACACATCACTGACATAATATCACCTTCAGAAACAAGTTCTAAACACATCACTGACATAATATCACCCTCAGAAACAAGTTCCAAACACATCACTGACATAATATCACCTTCAGAAACAAGTTCTAAACACATCAAAGAGCTGCAGATTCAGGTGATAATTCTCTGTTCATGAGTGATACCTTTCACATTGTCACTGTAGTATTACTGGTAGTAATTCTACATAAATGAGGGATGTTAGTGTGGCTCTCTGCATATGAGCTGAGTGAAAAAATATGTTGAATTAAAGAATGGCTCAGGATGCTGAAGTAGGCACAAAAAGGCTGGGGTTTTATTTACCGAAAATCACAATGAAACAGAGGAGAACATAACAAAGAGCAAAAAGCTGAAAACTACAACATCACAAGCTACTCAGCCACTCTCCCACTGTCAGTGCCCAGGTGGCTTTCTACAGCCTCCTATACCCTAACTAGACTACATGCCTAAGGAGGCACAGGTGGCCAAGTGTGACTAAGTGTGATGACAGTGATTGCTGTAGGTTATGAAAGTATAGAGGGAACATCTTCACATTCACATTGTTTTACATGGTCATTTCATACGTTGCTTATATAAGAGTAAAGATCACAGCCACTTTAAGGTATGGTGGTTCTCAAACATATAAGCAGTGGTTAGGCCACATAGCTGATGATTTAGCATGGTAATGTATAACTGTACTTAGTGAAGAGATAATAGTGATTACAGTTTAAGTTAATTATGAGCTATGATTAAAACTGGATTAAAACTCTTCTTCATAGGTATTACAGTAAGTAGAAACAGTGTTGGGTCAGGCTATTTCATTTCTTAGTTCCAATCTGTGGCGGGAAACAATAAAGCCTCTTTTTCTTCAGTCAGTCTTGACATCACTGTCCAACAAGCAGCTATAAAGTCCAGAGTGCCAGTCTGTCCATGTGTAGAGACTCCATGGATACAAGCAAGAGCAGTGCCTCGTCCCCTCATTTAAAAAGCTTCAGCTTTGAAAGGAGAAGAAGAGGTGTGTGTGTGTGTTTACCATCTCTACATTATGCAGGTCAGTTTATACAACCTCTCCCTCAGAGCTGAGTCTTTGTCTCAGATCGAGACCACCACAACACTGATTTAACAGTCCAAACGTCTCACTCCCTGGGCTCTTTGGAATAAACAGTCTTTAAACTACAGCTAGTGGCAGAACTAGTGGAGCATAACTGCAGTCAGGACCACAAGGTGTTTGTCACTATCCTGCTCGGAGGTTAGTACAGTTCTTTGATATATTATGTTCTCGCTGCTTTTCAGGTAGAAAAACATTTCAACCAATGACACTGTCGATGTAGAGTAGGATAAACCCTGGTATTTAAAGTTTGATTATTTGATTTGAGTGTACTGGAAAGCTTTGTAACATTCAGTATGGTTGCAAATGGTTGCTTTGCTTTAGAAATCAACATTTAGTATGATAGTGGTCTGGTTCTGCCTGAGAACAGGGAGAATAAACTGACAAAGTGCAAAGTTTAATATGCAATGTTATATTTTGAAAAGATCTCGTTTTTCTTGACAGACAGCAGGGTGGAAATGTTCAATCTCAACTGTAAGCTGATCCACTTCATCCATCATGTAAAGGAGAGGTGTGGTCTGGACTTCACAGGTATTGAAAAGCTCTTAGAAACATTGTTAGTGGTTTGGACATGCAGTCAGAAACTAAATGTTAGTTACTTCTATAGCATCCATAACTTGAACAGTAAGTCTGACAACATCTTCATCTATTGACTGACACCAAAATTATTATTTTTTTTACAAGTCACTTCTTTCATCTGGTTTTGGTTGTAAGCACAAAACATTTAGTTTGTTATGTAAAGAAGCATCCAATTGATTGATTGAATTGATGGTGCAGAGTGTGTGGATCTGATGGACAGCAGTGGTCGGGTGATGAACCTGGAGGGGAGGCAGCACAGTGTGGCTCTGGCCAGCAGCGTGCTGCCAGAGAGACAATACTACGTCCTCCTACGAGTATGCCGTGAGTACATCTAGCTTCACTCCAAGTTTACATATCTAATATTTGGAAAAAGGTCAATAAGTTACAGTGCAAACAAATGTTGGTGCTTTTTAAAATTTCTGAGGTAACTTACATGTTTGACGAACAAAATAATGATCATATCACAATCCTAATTATAGTTTTGGGAGCTGAATGTATGATTTGAGTTGTTTTTCCATTTTATAGATAAATATAGATGATATATTAAAATATTGTCTAAAGCCCATTATATTTTAATTTTGGAGGTTATAGTAGTTTGAGTTGCTGCTCATGGATTTTAGCCTACAGTAACAAAAGGTACATTTCAATTTGTTTTAGGGGGTAAATGTCTGACAAACTCTTTGACTTGACTTCCCCTCAGGAGATGATGATACTGGAGGTCAGAGATATATGTCTCTCCTAAACAACTTCAGCCAGATTCAACCGGAGTTAACAGGTAAAATAAACCATTGGCAGCAACTTGATGATTGAAACGGAACAGTGCTGAACCAACCAGCAGACTTGAAGTGGCTCTCTGAGTCCTCCTGCTGGTCAGCTCCATTTAAATTCAACTCTTGTGTTGTAGAGCTGCTGAGGAAACTGTCTGACCCCGACAAGGAGCGAGACAGAGAGATCCCAGGACAGACACAGAGGAGCAGTCCTGCCAGCCAAACCAGTGGCAAAAACATCTCTGCAAATAACAAGAAACACAAACTTAAATAGTTTCTGTACGAGTCAAAACTTTAAAGTCTGATTTCTTTAGACATTCAAAGCTGAAACAAATCCAGATGTATTTACATATTAATAGACATAGCTATATTGTGCATCTATAAAAACAATCTGTTAAATGCATCAGATAGAGGATTGTGTTCACTATAGCTTCAACCACATTTTGAAACAGCCACCTTCAAACTTCTTGGAAGTCTTCTGGGAATATGAATATTTCTGTTATAAATTACATCTTTGAGTGTTACTGTAGAAATCAAGCTCAATAACAGAATCATTTGTATCCTGATAATGACCAAGTAGAGCAATATGGCATGAAGATTACATAGTTCTGCTTCAGATGTAGCAACAAACTAATATTAGTCATTAGACTAATATTAGTTTGCCGTGTGTATTTGTTTGCCGTGTGTGCCGTGATAGGTCAGAAGAAATAAAGAAATAAAGTAATTCAGTTTTACTTAAGTACATAAGTATTAGCTGCAAATGAAAAAGTGAATTAAAATAAATTAAAAGTACAAATTCTCATAATGAAAAATGACATTAAAAGACAACTTTGATATTTCTTTAAAAACATTTTAACCCTATTTTCCCATGTTGTGATGAAAGGGGACACCAGTTTCTGAAACTGATCCAGTATTGAGCGAGAGTGCTGTAACCAGCAGCTACTAAACAAGCTGTGAGGGCAAGTGAGAAGCGTTAATGTAACGTTACGTCCACTAAAAGTGCTTGTATATGCCACTGACAGGCTCAGATTGTTATTCTAAGTGTCAGACAACATCATGGAAAGGACCCTACAGAGAAAT